>ML789039.1:439737-452523 GCA_009831015.1 Picea engelmannii | reverse complement strand
AGGATGATCCCACTAAATCATGAAAGCGAGTAAGATCCAAACCATTCGGATGCCACCTCACCATGGAAGTTTCTCCTTCTAGAAGATTCGAGAAAACGCTCGTTTTTCCCACGTGTAAGCATTCTTGCACCCTACTTATAGTGCAACCTACGAATTGTTTGTACCCTAGCTATGATGCAGCCTGCAAGAATCAGGCATTCTTGCACCCTAATACATAGGCAGCCTGCAAACTTCCTTTTTTATAAGGTTTTTACACAGGAAAATGCAACTTATTTTCTCAGGAAAAGTTCTTCTCCCTTCTCTCTTCAGGAACTCAGGCCACTGACCCCTCTGAAGGAAAAAAATAGGTTTACATCATTAACGGTCATAGGGATGATGAAAATAATGTGTAACACTAGTAGCTCCTTTAGAGCTATCACTTGTAATTTTTCTGAAGCAAAGATTAAAGTTAAGGAATACAATACGAAACGAGGTCAACACTCTCATAGTGTTGTGATCAAACATTCCTCCATGGCAACCTATAACTAACACACGAGATTATTCCTAGAGGAGGTGTTAGTTGTATCAGACAAATGATTACGTTAAGCATTTACCTCTATATGCTCACATGATATTAAGTATGATACTTTACAAAGACTTCTATCTCAACTATAGTCATCAACTTTTCATGTGTACCTTTGAATCTTATTAACTTGATTAATCAAACCTGGAGCCTTTTCCTTAGGAATGAGTGCTTGCTTTTCTTCTGATTCTCCTTCACTCAAGATGACGAGTGATTTCTTCAACCTGTCTTATGTACTAAGACAATACATTATCTTGACAGAAGGCTGGGTTAGAGGATAGGCTCTATGATCTCAACTTTTAATCCATCTAATACCTTGACTCATATTTTTGATCAAAGGTTAGAATGATGGTCATAGATATAACATGAAACACTAATCAAAATAATGTCATAACAAATAGATGCATATCAGAATAATCACACCTAGGTTGCATCATTCCTCTGAATGTGTTGGACCTTGAGATCCTTCTAGATCTATGGCAAGAGAACCCTTCTCCTGCAAATACTCTTTAAAGTTTAACCATTTAAACATATGTGAGTACATACCTCTGATAGCATTTGCAGGTAGTGGCTCCATCTGGCAGCAACGGTAATCATTACCAACTCTTAAGAGCTTCAAGGGTGACTGCAACTGGTACTACGGTTGCAATTGCAACTGATACTGCAACTGCAACTAGTTCTGAGACTGCAATTGCAACTACAACTTAGGGTTTTATGAGGAAACCCTAATTTTTCAAACTTCAAATTTTGAAATTCTGATCCAGGGGATAGATGCGTTGAGCTGAGGCGAGTAAGCTGGTGCAGTCATATTTCCAAAAATCCAACTTTTTCCCCCTCAAACTTGATCTG
The DNA here is from genome assembly GCA_009831015.1 of Picea engelmannii. Taxonomy (NCBI): domain Eukaryota; kingdom Viridiplantae; phylum Streptophyta; class Pinopsida; order Pinales; family Pinaceae; genus Picea; species Picea engelmannii. The sequence goes on along the minus strand of ML789039.1, from coordinate 451,112 downwards.
CAGATTTCTAGACTGGTGCTTCTGGTTTTCTGGTACTTCTGGTACTTTGGTACTTCTGGTACTTCTGGTACTCTGGTTTTCTGGTACTTTGTGAAACTAGGGTTTCACTTTCTGAGATATCTAACCACTAAAAAGGTGCGTTGAAGGTGCCAAAATGATCCTTGGAGGAGGGTGCACTTTTCTAGATGGTTTTAGGGCTGAAATACCTCACCAACAAAAATCTCTAATTTGCATGTACGACAACAATGACGTTTTTCATTTTTCTCTTGTGAAATATGCTCTCTTCATCTTGGCTCTGATACCATGTTAATGTTTAAGCCATTATTATAGTTCTTTTCATTTCAATTAATAACAACAACATAAGATAAGATCACTGAGAAATACACAATCACAAGAGACACAACATTTATCCTAAAAAACCCTCTAGGGGAAGAAAACCCAGCAAAACTTCCTTATTATAGATAGCCAATACAATGCCAAGAGATAACTCAAGCTAATACAGAAGATCCTCTCCCAAAGATGTGCCACTCTCTCTCTTTCTTCTCCAACTGCAATTCTGAAACTTGTATCTCAATGAGAAAGTGAGGTGTGTCTAAGTGAGGCGCTAGCCTCCTTATTTATACTAATCTGATAGATGTGAAGTATCTCTTCACTCGCAGGGCTGACTTCTTAATCTGGGTGGTTATAACCACCTTTATTATATTTCGGGGCCTCTTTAATATATTATGGGGCCGAATTTTCTTTCTGTCTATTACAATTACATTATGACCAATCCGCAAAAGGGGATTTGGTCCTTTTACAATAGCTGACATGATCAATCCACAATGGGGATTGATTCAATGAATAATATATCAAATAATAATAAGAATACAATTTGCAGTTACATTATTTCAACAATTCCCACCATGGGTGTTATCACTAAAATTGCATCTGCAAATGGTTACAAGAATCTAGCATTGTCAAACAGTTATGAGGTCACCCATGGACCAAAATTACCACAAAATCATTTCTAAAAGGTCCAAAACTATACAGCCAGTGATAAAATTAAAGTGCACTATGACTACACAGGGCGCGCGCGCACATGCACAAAACAGAAATGCAAGAAAAGCGCACATGCGCCCGATGTGCAACTGTGGTCGCTAAAATCCGCGCACATCTGAGAACGACACATTTATGAGATTGGTCGGCCTCCCATCCACTTCTGGTTCAGCTTCCAAGTTGATTTGACACCCAAATCTCAACTGGATCCGATTGGGTGGCTGGTCAAAGACCTAAAAATTCCCTAATTAGCCTCTTTTCACACTACAAGCTGGTTGCACAATACCTCAAAGAGGTGCTATAAAACAAGGCCATGGGTGCACTTCATTTTCAAGGAATTTCATTAGAAAATTTACGCTGCCACTATTCTCTTGAGGAATCCTCTATTCTCATCAAGAGTATACTAGCACCATTACATTGGACAATCCATCTCACCTCTTGAGTGGATTAGTTTGGAATTCTTTCACCATTTTCATTCAAAGTTGTAAGAAGAGATTATTTGTGGAGGTCCAAGAGCCCTCCCTTGGAGGAAGAAGGGACTCATAGTCCTCTTTCTTCTCGGTGTTTTCTTTCACTAATATCAACCTTGCCATTGGTGACATGAGTCTTATTGATTGTTTGTTCTTATGTCCTTATGCTCGAATAGTTTAGTTGTTATTTTATTTCTTAGTTGTTCTTTTATATTTCTTTCTCTAACCCTTTCCCTTACAGTTGTCCTTCTTAGCTAACCCAACTAAGCTTGTAATCACCTCTATTTTTCTCATCTAGGTGGAAAAAGAGGCGCAACAGATTGATGACTCCACTGGGGAAAGTTATCAATTTCTTACCCCATTTGGGTTTTTCTAGCTCTTCTTTTGGTTTATTTAACTTGCAAGTACCTTAACCGGCCCAAGCTGACCTGCAAATCATCCAATTCAAAGTTGAATTGAGAGAATTCCATCCAAAATTTTCTTCACAGCTGTGTGTTAGTTGTGCGCGGGTTTATTGGCCCACAGATGCGCATCGTGCGCACATGTGCCAAAGTCACAGTGTTTTTCTACGCACCTGCGCCCAAAAGCTTGTTTCGGTTTGTGCACAGGCGCTCAGTGTGCCTCTGTCTACTATGAGACCCACGCACCTGTGCAAAAAAAATTCACATTGTAAGGTTTTTTGTGATTTGGGGAAGGCCCCTAGCCTTCTTAAAAGGGATTTCATGCATGTTGTAAGCTGCACCACACTTAGTTCTCTCTTCATATAAAGGGATTAGTCAAAACACATAGGCACTTAGGGGGTTTAAAATCATTATTTCTTCTTTTCCTTTCATTTTTCCACATGGATGGCTTGCTTTGACTAAAAGTATAAGTTGGAATCATTTGTAATCACATAAAACTTGCATTGGGACTAGAAGTTGGATAACAATCGTTTAGTATGCTCTTCTCTCGTGCCTCAAAGCGACCTTGAGAATCAGAGAGAGGTTGTAGGACAATTTTATCTCCCTTAAAAAGATTAAAACCTTTAGGAGAGGACAACAGCCCCTCTCGGGACTCCTCTTAGTTTATTTTTCAAACACATCTTAATATTGTAACAGGCCCATACATGCCCACATGCTACAAAGATAGGATAGTGTTGAAATTTGCTTTCTTAGATTAAAATCACTAGGGAAGTTTAAAGGTTTTGTAATGGGCCCATACATGCCCACATGATCACAATCTATGACAGTTTCAAATATTTTCTTATATTAAATCACAATAGGGAGTTAAAGGAATAGTAAAGGACCCACATGTCCACATGCTAGCTTTCTAGGGACTTTTGAATTATGCAAGGTTGTACCAAAGACATTTATTTAATTAGGTAATCAACACTTGTAAGGACCAAGCAAAGTCCACATGCAGCAAGGTGACACCTAATTCATTGAAACATTGGCACACTTTCACTCATTCACACACAAAAGTCACTTATCACTCACATAGTTTTATTCTCGAAATGTGGAGGTCAAAGTAAGTTTCCTCCAGAGGGATTCTAAAACACCCCACCCTTTTCTTGACGAAACTATCCACTCCCATTTAAATTCAACGACGTTGGTTCACACCCCCAATCTCTCAAACAACCACATCTAAATTTTTTCTAAAAACTCACTAAGTTTTCCTCCACAGGAGGTGCCAAAAGAAATTTTTTAGTCTAGGTAGGATTTCGGGGATAGGCATCCAAATAACTCCCCGTTATCTAGTTCTCACATTGTCAAAACAATAGAAGTTGTCAAATAGGGAACTGAAAATCCTCCAAGTCAAGTGTTCCTAACACCATAAGGCAGGGAGATACCCATGAAGGGTTGAAGGCCGAGGTCTGGTTGTTCTGTGCATCCCCCCTTGAGTCACCCACCTCTTGGACGAGATCTATCCCGTGACCTATTTCTTAGGCCGAAAATCTAAATGATGCACTTTGACCGAGGTACCTAGTGACCAAATTTTAGGACATCTACCCAGGTGGAAATTGTGGGCTGAAATTGCACCTTGATCGGATTTTGTGTGGCTATTGGGAAATATCGCTATCTCTTTCGGGATATGCTCCCTTTACCCCTCATTATAACTGATTACTTCATCCTTCACTAGTTTCTCTTCTGGTGACTTCAGACCCCACTGTTGAGTATTATTGGAAGGTCTAGTGTTATTTGAGAGGAAGGACGTTACGTCTTTTAGGACACGAGCATTTGTTTCCTTTGATTTCCCACGTGGACAAAACCCCCTTATCCACATATATGCTTCTTTTTCAAAACACTTTATGTATGATGCACTTCTGATTACATTTTGATTTAGATATATATATATTGTGTAAAGTTCAAAATTGCAACAAAAGCTCTTGCTTATTTATTACTCTCACCACCATTTTCACACATTCACTCAGCTAGTCGAACATCATAGGGGACCCACATAATCCCTTTCATTCCAGACGCTTGCTACATCTCCCTCCTATCTTAGGGGGAGTGCCTAGTATTGCCAACTCATCGGCACCACCTTCTCACACTCCAGTGATTTCCACTCTCTTAGGATCAGCTTTTATTGGTTCCACATTACTTGGGTCCACTTCCCAAGGTCCTCCATCCACGCACTCTCCTTTACATGGAAGCAGGGGGCCAACTTCCTCTCAAGGGGGAAGCACCAACCCACCTAGCCCCCCTCAAGGGTCAGGTTCACAGAACACTCACAACATGGCTGGAACTAATCCTCCACCAACACTCCTAATTCCATATTTGGCCTCTCTTAACATACCAGATCTAAGCAAACTCACAAATGATCCTATATTGCATGACCCCACATGGCCTGCAATGCCCACCAAACTACCTTCAAACATCCCCAAGTTTGAAGGAAAGGCAAGGGATGACCCTACCAATCATGTCATGACTTTCCACCTATGGTGCTCTTCCAACAGCATCATGGATGATTCCATCGGATTATGATTATTTCAATGCACACTCACTGGCCCATCAGCCAAATGGTATGTAGATGAAAAATTGGGGTCCCATGCGACTTTTGAGTCCTTGTCCAAAAAAAATTTGACCTTCTTCCATTTACTAATCCGCCACGACAATGGTCTTGAACTACTCTTTAATTTCAAACAAACCTCAGCCACACATATCGTTGATCACATTCATGAGTGGCGTAGACGGCGTAGTTTGTGCAAAGATGAAACCACCAAACAACAGTGTCTTGACTGGTTTCTTAGATCACTTGTCTCTCTCCTCGATAAAGATGTAGCTTCCACCTTCCCTCAATCAGAAGAAGAAGCCATCAGTAAGGCTCAACAATACAACCTCATTTATTCACAATCAGGGTACTTATACATAGTACTTCCTGACCTCCCAAAACTGGTGCCATTCGGTCAAGACAAACTCGAGATGTCTCACTCAGTAGACAGATTGATTGGTAATACCATGCATCACTCACCACAACCCCAACCACCACCAATGTATGGCACGCCTCAATATCTGTCGGCATATGGGGGAACCTCTTATTACCCCCCACCCCCTTATCAACAACCATACCCTATTTCTATTCCTCCACCGATCAGTGGGCCACAACTGGCACCCCCAATACACCCACATATCCAAACAAGTTCTGGTACCCCCTCTACCTCAGCTTATCCTTTGAGTACTAGCGAAAGCATCACGCCTTCCTATGTACCTTACAGATCACAACTCCCATAGAATCTGTACTTCCCATTCCCTGGTTCTCCACAACCCATGGCTCCCCCACATCCTCATGCTAGGGTGAATTTTGTTCAACCCTCTCCCCTTCAGTAATATCAAAATTTTGAACAGTTGAATACAACAAATCCAACCCATCCATCGAATAATACCAAAAAGAAAGGGAAAAACAAGAACAATAACAACCCAGGTCAAGGCGGGAATCACCCCCAACACAACCAACCTACTAGGGGCAACCAGAATCCATGGAATCAAAACCCCCAAGGGGGCAATAAAAACAGGCGTCAAGGGAGAAATAACAATACTATTAAAACCACCTTCCCTTGTGCCCTTTGCGGTGAGTTCGGTCATTACACTCACCATTGCCCCCAAATTGCTGATTTTACACAGCTGAAAGACTCAGGTGGTCTACCACATCCTCCAGCACTGCCTGCCCCTCAGCAGGCCCCACAACAATATGTGCAACAACCCCCCCCCCCAGTCGTGCTACAGAATCCCATTATGCACCAGGGTGTGATGAACACCCAACAGGACATGCAGCCTACCCCACCACAGTTGGGATAGTACCTCAATCCAAACAATTATGCATATCGTACTATCCTCCTCACCAGTGAGGAAGAAATCCTTCTGCAAACACGTAGTCATCAATATCATGCACCCGTTGAATCTCCTCCCATTCCCCCAGAAACAATCCCAGCACCAACGAGACCCCCATTGGTGATTCCTCACCCTAACGCAGAACCACCTCTTCACATCCCTCGCATCCCATTGCTCAGGAATGTCCACAACCCACAGGCTAGGGCGGCTCATAATTACAGTTTGGTTGATGACTTAGCACAATCCTTGACTTCCATGTCAGTCTTAGAAGTCCTTCAAACTTGCCCCACTCAACGGAAATCATTACTTTCCGCCTTGGGGGCAGTTGACCCCTCGGATATTCGACTCATCACATTTTATCTCGACAACAGAGAACCTCGACTCCCTGCTCTAATTTCTTTTCAAATCCCAATAAAAATTTGAAACATTACAGTTCATCGGTGCATCATCGTTGAAGGAGAATCCACATGCATCATGTCCAAGTCTGTATGACAGAAACTTGGTTCCCCCAAACTCATCCCATCTGCCATTACCTTAAGAGCTTATGACGGACGACCGTCGTCTCCTGAAGGGCTCTTCCAAAATGTTGTTGTATAACTTGGGGGCAAGACTATCCTTATCGACATTGAAGTTATCGACACCCCGCTCAATTACAATATCTTGTTTGGTCGTAGCTTCATGTACGCTATGAAGGCAGTTGCCTCTTCCATTTTTCGAACCATGATGTTCCCCCACAATGGGAATATCATCACAATTGACCAAGTTTTTCATTACGAGCCTAACCCTTTTGCCAACATCTATAACATCCTCCCCCTCGTCCATACTCATCCTTAAACGTACCCACGCATCGAAATGGGTCCCGGGATTTTCAAAGACCCCTCATTGTTAGTAACTTACCATGACGCGCCACCGCTCCTTCATCCTTCCAATCAAGTATGCATTGTATCGTCCAACAGAACTGACACAGAGGATACCCTTCCTCCTAGGGAGGCTTCTATCATATCTGACGTCCCACTAGTCACAAAGCTCCCCCCTCACGAGCCTCCTGTGAACTCGTCAACCCCACCAGTTCATGATTTCCCCTCTCCCCAAGGCCATATCCCAGTTTGGGAGACAGTTCCCCATTCTATCACTCAAGTCCCCTTCTTTTACCCTCCACCAGGCGTACAAGATTTCCAATTAGTCGCAATTCTTACCCTCCCTAATATGGTGTTGGCAATTCCATTTTGGTATTTACATCCACCAGAGATGGTCCCTCAACCATCCCTTCCCCCCCAAATGGAAGGAATCCCAATGACGATTCCCATACTCACTCCCACCATACCCCCTACACCCCCACTCACTAACCTCCCTGCCATAGCTGGGGGCAGGTGAAAGAAGAAGGAGCCCACAGCTCCACTCCCCCACACGTCCAACCTCCTTGTGCACTATGTGAGAAAGATGGAAACCCAACCAACAAATGCCCATATTTACCCAAGTTACGTAACCTAATTCAACCCAGTCAAACACCATCATCGCTCGCCACTGTAACAAGTACCGTCGCTATCTCCCCGAACACAAGTAGCAAAGGACTGCGAACCAAATTTGCTTGTGCCATATATTCAAAATATGGCCATTATACACACCATTACCCAACGCTACCTCAGTTCCGACAGACGTTAGTCGCAGTACACCAAAGCTTCCAGCAGGAACATCGTCCAGTTACATCATCCCCACCAAACATCACTGACATCCATTATGTCATGACTTCAGTCAACGAATGCATGAGATGCCCTTGCTCTCTATGTGAATCCTTAGATCATTTTACATATCAATTTCCTATGATCATTGAATAGAGGCAACACCAACTGGCCCTGATTCAAACCCATGTGCCCCCTACAGAATTGATGGTTGACCTTACCTCACCACTTGAGATTCTTCATATCATTTCTCCTGAACCAGAGGCACTCCCTATTCCTCCGTGTTTCTTGGATGACTTATCCGAGGATTTACCCCCAAATTACCGCCCGATCGTCCATAGTGTCAATAAAACTGGGATGGCATTATGGACCCACCGTCCATATCTAAGCCCTTTTCCCACTTTCATTTTTTTACAGTAGCCCACAAGCTCTGTTTTCCAAACCATCTTTAGCCTCTTACACAGACATTTCCATCAGGTTATCATTTTCCCTTTTCCCCGGGGCGGCATTTTTTTCATACCCCATCTAGGTACGCATGCTCATGTTCAAAATTATTCAATAAATGCTTGTATGTTCAATTCTCTTCAAATATTGTTCATGTCGGGTATTTGGTTTTCATTTTTGAAGGTACTTGGTCATCATACATCAACGCAACCCCTTCAGGTATATAATCAACACTAGCATGTAATCATTCCCTCTGAATCTCAATTGCATCTCCAGTCACACCCTCTGAAATTTTCCTTTAGGATCCCCATCTCCAACTCTGCAGTACCGACACCTCCATTTCATTTTAGGTATTGTAACCCTGTAGCACTCTCCCCCGCATGACTTGTCCCATTCATAGTACCCTTTGGCACTTTGACACTCATGTTGTTTTTCAACCCTTTAGGGATGGGAGTCTCTATAGTCTTACATCATGTCGTGAATCAGCCACATATTCCTTCTCCTCATTTTTCTATCTTTCCCAATGGACTCCCAGATTATCTCTTCAAGGTTCTATTTTGACTGCACCTCCGTAGTATCATGAACCCTCCATTTCATCCACAATCAATTTGCCCCTCCACAAATTTCCCTCCATTTCATCTCCCATATACAGAAACCCACCCATGGGGCCCCCACCCTACACTAGTTCTCTAAGCAAATTGCGCCCTAACTGGCCCAACCATATTACATTGGGGCACCCGTTTCTATATTTTTACACTCATCCCAAATTATTCTTGATTTATTTGGTAAATTGTAAAAATCCTTTGTTTCCATCATTTACATACCTTTTTGTTGTCACCTTTGGCGACCTTCTTCCCTTTTTGGAAAAATGAAACCCATATCGCCCTTGGTTGGGGCACTCCTTATCATCTACCCCTGTTGACATCATCCATATACTTCGAGTATCCCATAGGCCACTTACCTCTGCCCTCTGAGTTTGTTCACTTTGTCTCGCCTCTGGCACAACTTATCCCATGTCTTGTTGTCCCCCTTATACTTATACTTCGCATATACCCCCAACCAAGGGCAGTATTGAGTCTTCATACATCTTGAATTCGACCATGTACCTCCTCTAGTTCCTAACCTCACCTAGTATATTTCACGAATCCCTTTGCTTCTGGGAGTCGCGTCCCCCTTTTGTCGACATCAGCACAGTTTTCCAGAAGGGAGATAGTATCTTGACTCTCATTACCTTTTCCATGAGAGGTCTCAGACAGCACAGGGAGAACCACAATTTCTCCTTGTTGTCGTTCACCCCCATAACATTTGACTTCAACACTTTCTCATGTTACGGTGGGTCTTACTTTGCGACTATTGCAGTTATTTCTTATATTTGTTGAAGACCTCTAAACTTGGCTAGGCTATCAATGCCTACAGAGTCCGTGATATTTCTTACAGATGTCACTGCCTACTATTCAGAAAATGTTCCTCCGCAAAATTGTCTTCTACCTTTATCACAACCACCCATGAGGGCACTGTAGTTGTCTACATCAACACACCATTCCGTTTTGAGTTACATGACATGAGCATGGGGCATGCCCACCTCATTTGTACACAGTTTATTTTTACACACCTTATGGAAGGTTGGGTTCTACAGGTTCCCTTCTCCCTCCAACGGGTAACTCTTGACACCCTCACTATCGCTCTCTCTTACAACGACACTCTCAGTAGAAGAAACATTGATGAATTTTGGCTATACGTGGGGATGCTTCCTCGAGCACCTATGAGGTGTATATATTTAAGAAGGTTAATGTAATGACTCAAGAAAATACTTATGGCACTCCTCCAGGTGATTAGGCTAAATTAAATCTTGTCAATCATCCCTCCACATCCACTCCTTCTCCATATTCCAATCCTCTTTAGATTGAGAAGCCAATTTCTGAAGCAGTGTTGTGCTCGCCCAAGAGCACAATTCGAAAAGTGACATTTAATCTCAATGCCTGTGCTACCAAAAACTATAATATCATTGAATATTTGATGCAAGTTCCTTGTGCTATGTTAACCCTCAAAGTTTTACAACAATGTCCAAGTCAACGTAGAACCCTATTGTCAGCCATTGGAGCTATGGATCCAGAGGAATCGAAACTGATTACATTTAATCTAGACTATTCTAAGGAGAGACTCTCCCACCACTTCACATTCCAAATTCAAATATTGGTTGGTGGAAAGAAAATCCATCGCATTGTTTTAGATGAGGGAGCCTCCACCTGTGTCATGTCTTTGCCTTGTTAGAGATCCCTTGGTTCTCCTAAACTTAGCCAGTCTCCTACCACCTTGAAATCATTTGATGGACGTGGTTTCCAACCTCATGGACTCTTGCAATATTTCACTATGACATTGAAGGGTAAAACTATTTTGGTCGATATCAAAGTGGTTGATGTGCCAATGGATTACAATTTGTTACTTGGTTTTAGTTTTTTCTATGCGATGATTGTCATCGCATCTTCAGTGTTTCGTATTTTACAATTTCCCCATCAAGGAAAAATTATCATTGTTGACCAACTTGATTATACAACTCCATATCTACACAACGTTGCAGAGAATAATGTCCCTTTTCTAGGACATAATAGTTTTGAGAGTGTAGGAGTGGGTATCCTTAAGGATTCCTTTCTCATGGGGGTTTTTCCTTTTCTTTCTCTTCCCACCCCGCAAATTGCCATGTTAAATATGATTTCGACTCAGGCACAACAATCCCTAGAATCACTTGATCCTTTAGTAGTACCTGGTCATCATAAGCATAGTCATTTTCCTGTGTCAATCTCATTAAATAATGAAACAGACGCTTACAAGCATAGTTCATTGTCTCTTCCAAGCTCATTAAAAAATGAAACAGAACCCCTTCCATTCGAGTCGAGTCTCACTCTGGATCGAATATTTGAACCTTATTTTCCTCCGCCTAGTGAACATGTTCCTATTAGTAACCAAATGTATAAAAGAGGAAAGAAGAAGAGTCATTGGAGGAAAATATGCTTGGGGGAAGGTCTCCAGCCTTTAGACATCATGTTATAGCAAAGCCACTAGTTTCTATCACACAAGCACGGGGAAAAATACCTCTATAAAAACACGCTGCTAGGAGTGATCCTCATTTGAGGTTTGCTCCCATCATAGCGTAGTAGTATTTTATATAATGAGATTAGTCTTTGTTCTTTCTTGTGCTCATAAATACATGAGAATAGGTTACTGAGATCAATATTTTCTCTTTCTCATGCTTGTTAATACATGAGAATAGGTTACCGAGTATACTTTTTGTTGATACTGAGAGGGGGGTGAATCAGTATCAAGTACAATTTAAAACCTTTTTCAACTTATACTTAAACCATTCAACTATATCCAATGAGCAATGAACAATAGTATAAGAGTTACACCAATACACCATAATACACCATGCACAATATATG
>ML789039.1:362941-427776 GCA_009831015.1 Picea engelmannii | reverse complement strand
GAGATTGTACAGAGAAGCCCAGCTAGCCTACATAGTCAGTGATGAAGCAAACCCTACCAATCATCCCATCTATGCCCTAGACACTGACTTGGGATCTAGCTTATTGCAAGTCACAGACGAGCCTGAGCCCCCTTTGCATATCAAAAAACAGCTTAGTTTTAATCAGGGGACGCCTCCTCCAACCACCTCTGTTTGGAAGATGTTCTTTGATGGAGCCTCTTCCAGTATAGGTGCAGGCGCCGGGGTGGTATTCAAATCTCCTTTTCAGGAAAACATATCACTGTCATACAAGCTGGAATTTGAAGTCACCAACAATGTGGCAGAATATGAGGCTCTGGTTCTAGGATTAAGGGCTGCAAAAGAGATGGGAATCAGGGAGATGGTTGTGTTCGAGGATGCAGAATTAATTGTTCAGCAGGTCAAAAATGTCTATCAGACCAGGCACCCTCGCCTCAAGAATTACAGGAATGAGGTATGGGATCTAATTGATAGTTTCTTCATGGCTTTCAACATCTCTTTCATTCCACGGGAAAAAAATGCTCCAGCCGACTTTCAAGCCTTCTCAGCTAGTTTGTTCGAAGCTCCTGCACTGCCTGATGACAGATCAGAGGTGGATGTAAGATACAGACCCTCTGTACTAGAAAATGTCAAACATTGGAGGGTATTTGAAGATGATCAGGAGATTGAGAAATTCCTCCAGTCCATCGATGACTTCTCTGCATTACATATAGATGAGGACCCTGACAAGGAGCCTGACCACCACCCTGGGGAGTTGTTGGATGAAGTTGCTGACCACCAGATTATTCAACTACCAAGCAATCATATACCAAGGGGTTTGATCCCATTAGAAAGATTGTTCGGTGGCAATGATGTGGCAGTAAAGGGCAGAATTTCAGGTGATGATGCTGATACGACTGAGTGCAACATAGGCACACCAGAGGAGCCCAAGTTAGTCAAGATGTCAAAGAGCCTGACTGAGGAGCAGAGGACCGGATACACTAAGCTATTGAGGGAGTTTGTTGACGTGTTTGCGTGGAACTACGAAGACCTCAAGACATACGACACGTCAGTCATAGAGAACAAGATCCCACTGAAAGAGGAGGCTAGACCTTTCAAGCAGAAGCTGAGACAGATAAATCCTACGCTGTTACATGTCATGGAGAGGGAGGTGAAAAAGTTGTTGCATGCCCAAATCATAGTCCCCTTGAGATACTCTAGCTGGGTAGCCAATTTGGTCCCAGTGAGAAAAAAGAGCGGAGAAATCAGACTCTGTGTCAATTTCAGGAACCTGAACCGGAGTTCAAGGAAGGACAATTACCCCCTGCCCAACATGGAGCATATATTGCAGAGGGTCACCGGTGCATCTAGGATATCTATGATTGATGGATTTTCTGGCTATAATCAGATATCAATCATGCTAGAAGACAGACAAAAGACAGCCTTCACCACGCCTTGGGGCACATTCATGTATGCCAAGATGCCATTTGGGTTGATGAATGCAGGGGAAACATTTCAGGGAGCCATGGACATAGCCTTCATCGGGGAAAAAGATAAGTTTGTGGTAATTTATTTAGATGACATAACAGTCTTCTCCAATACTGACATTGAGCACCACTCCCACTTGAAGAGTGTTTTCCTGAAGTGCCGCAGGTTTGGCCTTTCCCTGAATCCTAAGAAATCATTGTTTGTTATGCAAGAGGGGAATATGTTAGGCCATATAGTCTCATCAGAGGGAGTGAGAATTGATCCTGACAGGGTAGAAGCAATCCAAGCCCTATCACTTCCCAGGTCTAAAAAGGAGGTCCAAGTGTTTTTGGGAAGGATTAATTTCCTGAGAAGGTTTGTCTCAAATTTTGCTGAATTGGTGAAACATATCACAGCCATGCTCAGGAAGGGCCACGAAATAAAATGGACTGCTGAACCTAGGAAGTCTTTTGACCAAATAAAGAAAGCATTAACTGAGGCTCCTGTGCTGATCAGTCTAGATTATTCTAAAGATTTTATGATATTTTCTTTTGCTTCCTTTGACACAGTAGCAGCGGTTCTGTTGCAGAAAAATGACCAAGGGAAAGAGCAGCCTATTGCCTTCTTTAGCAAGGCGCTGAGAGATGCAGAGCTCCGATACGAAATCATGGAGAAACAGGATTATGCCTTGGTGAAAGCTCTCAAAGCTTTCAGAGTCTATGTCTTACACTCAAAAATCATTGCATATGTCCCTTCAACCTCTGTGAAGGACATTCTTATACAACCTGACATAGATGGAAGAAGAAGTAAATGGATCGCCAGGATCCTAGAATTTGACCTGGAAATTAAGCCCACCAAGCTAATCAAGGGGTAGGGTTTGGCCAATCTCCTGGCCGAATCCAATTATAAGGCCTTGGAAATCAATTTTATCAATGATCAAGCTGAATCATCCAACAGGGGTTCCCAAAGCACCGTGCCACTATCAGCATGCCCCTGGTACAAAGATATCTTGTATTTCCTGCAGGAGTTGAGACCCCCTAATGGGATGGAGAAAGGCAAGGCAAGAGCTTTAAAGTTCAAAGCTGTCAGGTATTGTCTTGTTGGCCAAGCCTTATACTGGAAAGACCCCCAGGGGATACTACTCATGTGTTTGGACCGGCAGCAGGCCCAGCAGGTGATGTATGATTTCCATAGCGGTTTCTATGGAGGCCATTATTTTTGGAAGACCACTGCTCACAAGATCCTCCGAGCTGGGTACTACTGGCCCACCTTATTTCCTGATGTCTGCAGGGGAATTAGAGCTTGCATCAAGTGCCAGAAATTCTCAAGGAAGCAACAACTCAAATCCCTGCCATTGAAACCTGTGGTGGTCTCAGCACCCTTTCAACAGTGGGGATTGGACTTTATCGGGGAGATTCACCCCCCCTCAAGTGGCCAGCACCGATGGATTTTGACAGCAACCGACTACTTCACTAAATGGATAGAAGCTGTCCCTACCAGAAGCACTTCTCACAAAGTCATCATCAGCTTCCTAGAGGACATCATTGCTAGGTTTGGCTGCCCCAGCAAAATTGTCACTGACAATGCCTCCCCATTTCGGTCCGAGCCTCTAATCAAATTTTGTGAACAGTTTGGGATTTCACTGATTCACTCCACTCCCTACTATCCTCAGGGAAGCGGACTGGCAGAGTCCTCTAATAAAAGTCTAATCAAGCTTATCAAGAAGCTATTGGAGGATAATAAAAGGGCCTGGGACTCAAATCTCAAATTTGCACTTTGGGCCGACCGAGTGACAACAAAGAAGTCCCTGGGCCTCTCACCCTTCCAGATTGTTTATGGGATCGAGGTTGTCTTCCCCACTCAGCTTGCCTTGCCTGTGGCAAACCTTCTCCATGACTATGAGGGGGAACCTAATCTTATGCTCAGAAGAATTCATCAGATGGTGGAAGTGCAGCAGATCAGAGAACAGGTCCTGGACAGAGCCTACAACCGTCAGCAGAAGATCAAACAGGCTTTTGACAGGAAAAGCAAGAAAAAAGAGTTTGAGCAGGGTGATCTGGTGCTCAAGTGGGATGCACCCAGGCAGGAGAAGGGCAAACACAGTAAATTTGATGCCCTCTGGTTCGGGCCTTTCAAGATCCTGGAAGTGTTTTCCAACAACACCTACAGGTTGCAAGATCTGGAAGGCAATAAAGTTTTCAGTGGCCCAGTCAATGGGCATTTCTTAAAGAGATGTTTTATGTGAGCCGCATTCGGCTCATTTTGCTTTGTTTTGTAAATATTGTTCTTTGTTTTCGTCTTTCATTTTTTAGACTAATAAATGACTCCATAGCCCAATAGCAAAGGCACTAAGTCTGCAAAAGAGTTCTTAGAGCATCACAGGGACGACTCTATCCCCCATGGATCCAAATGTTAGCGATATTTCTTGTATAGGGGGGGTAGAATGCATAAAAGGGGTAAAAACCCACTTGTCCAAAGTTTCGGGCTACAATGCGCCCATGGTAAGCAGCAAGCAAGACCGGGCGGTCCATATTTGCGTGCCCAGATCGACGGCACACAGCGAATTTCGGACCCCCTTTGCCTTTCGACCTTTAAGCGAGGGGGGGGGTCCGAAATCAGGGGCGCACCTCTCCGACGGTCCAGATGAGCGCGCCCGGATCAACGGCGATGAAGATCATTCCGGACCCCCCCGCCTTTCTACCTTTAAGCGGAGGGGGGGGGTCCGGAATCGAATAAGCAGCTTCCTACGGCTGAAATTTTAGTGCTCAGATCCACGACGCCAAGGCAGCCACGTCCTTCTCAGTTGACCTGTCTTTAACCCTGGGTGGGCCCTTTCTCCCATCATCACACCTTCCTTTCCACCTCCCCCTTGCTGTCGTGTGTCATCTATTCACCTCCCCATCTCCGCCCAGGTGGCCCATCTCCCGTCCCGTTGTCCAGTCACCACCTGCCGCATATCCTGCTCCTTTTCCACGTCAGCCTCTCATCCGAAGGCGAATCCTTCCGTCTTCTTCCCCCCTTTTCTCCATCTGATGTCCTCCGTCATCTTCCTCTCATCTCGTCACTTATCCCATATGCCCTTATAGTCCGGTGTCTCTATTCCTGTCATGCGCCTCACCCTCCGCGCTGGCCTCTGTACATGTCCCTCAAGCTATTCAGTTATTCCAGGTGGCAGCACGAGAAGTCGTCCATATCCCAAAGTACTGAGTTGGCTGAGCCCATTCCCAATCCCAAGAAGCAGTTATTGAAGCGGTTGGTGGTGGTTAGACATCGTCTCCGCCATTATGGGGACGTCCTGCAATTAATTAAAGGCACGTCCATTCGCCGAAGAAACTGTCAGAAGACTGATCGCGTCTGCCATAAGGTGCACGACCATTCAAAGATTGCAGCTCCGTGTTGTCAGAAGCCATGCAGACGCAAATCTTTCAATGCTACGTCTCGATCTTGTTGTTGTTGTTGTTTTGAGTATATGTAGGCATTTTTGCCATTTTTGTATCCATCGATGGTACAGCTAAGCTCCCGACTGTAAAGTTTCAGCGATACTCTGGTTTCCTGGTTATACCTCTGTGTTTGAGACTTCTTGGTTTATAACAAACAGTTTCCTTTCTTTTCCATCTTTGTTTCATCTTTGCTAGAGGGTTCACAGTTGAAGGATTCACGTGAACTTAACAATCTTGTTGCGACAAAGGATTTGTTGCGGCATCCTTGTATTCTCTGGTATATGTGTTTGAATGTAAAAGGATTTTGTGTTCGAATACATTTCTTCCTCAATCTGTTACAAACCGGATGTCTGTGATAGATCTTGCATCCTTCTTGCATAAGTCTTCCACCTACTCACCCTTTACTACGACTCACTTTTTGGAGTTCATCAAGACCTCACTCGTTCATGCATGCCTGGTCTGGTTGCTGAGTTGATACAATGTTGTTCTGAGTTTTCCTCCATTTGATCACCCTTTAAACAAATCGTGACATAAAACTGATGGGCTTCGGGCTCTGCTCCTGCTAAGCAATACAGGAGTGACTTCCGAACGCCAACAGCTATGTAAGAAGGGACCTTTTTTTTAGGACACTTGAGAAGTGGCTTAGTGCTAAGAGTTTATCTGTGTGATATAGTTGCAGAGCTGAGTGCACAGATTGTAAGAAGGTTTTATTCTTAGAGATACTCAGGGAAGGAGGATCTAGTGAGCTATGCAGATATCCTGTCCTGTGTGGAGTAGGTTTTGAGGCTCTGTGCTTGTAACCGGTTGGCCAACAATAACAGAGAAGAAGAGTTGGTGTATGTAGCCCCAGGGTGGGGGTGAACCATGTAAATCGGTGTGTCATGCTTTGTGTTGTTACTTACATGTGTTTTCCCTCTCTTGCTAAGTGCTATGACATGTTTCGATAGATTTACTTATGCTTTGTGCTTATTAGATGTGTATAGATGATAGATTCGATGTGTATGAAGTTCCTAAGTGCTTGGTCTATCAGATCTGGTCGGTTGTATGTTGCTAAGTGTTGAATCATCTTATATCTAAGTATATATTTCAATGCTCTATGTTATCTGCAGAGTGAGATAAGGGTTAATTCTAGGTGAAATATTGATGCTAAGTGCCTTTTTAAGTGTTTAATCACATATCTGGATCCCAACTAAGGTTGCAGACTCCTGAGTCCTGCAATCACGTCTGCCTCTACCTCGAGTGAGACTTCATCTACTTCACAGGTGTTGCCGAAAGGGTCGGTAGTTAGGGTTTTGTTGGTGCATTGTTGTAGCGTTGAACCCTGGGTCTGCCCCTGTGCCAACAAATGATTCTATTGCCGAGACTTGAAACTGTGATTGCTAGGAACTAAGGAAAAAGAATCTTTGTGCAAAGATTCATCCTGAACTTGTGGAAACTCTGTGTGTAGATCTGTCGCTCTGACGTGTAGTACTCTACTTGACCTACGAAGCTTTGTGCTGAAGAAAAAAAGCCAGATTTGAAGAAAAGAGGTAATATCTGTAAGCTTTGTGCTCTGATAAAGGTAAGAATAGTGAAAGGTTTTAGATATGGAAGCTTTGTGCTCAATAAGTGGAAATTTTTGTTTATGAAGCATGATTTTAGGTATGCTTGATACATTTTGTCCTGGTTTGAAAACTAGGGCATTGTTGGATGAAAGAACATTTGATATGAATAGATCTGATAAGAATAATGAAATATATGTTATACCTATGAATAGAAAGAATGTTTGGACTAAAGAGTGGATGCAGGATCCTAGAAAGAAATTTTTGTAGGCTAGCCATTATGATCCTAGTGCAGTACAAGAAACATTGGGGATCATTGAAGAGAAAGAGAGGATTAACTCTTTGTTATAGTTACAGAAGACTAGGACATCTTGCTAAGGAATGATTTGGGAGAAAACCTAGTTGCCTATGTTGTAAGGCTATGGACCATGAAGTACTGGATTGCCCTAGAATGATTGCTAGACTTGAAAAGATGAATATGGAGCAAGCAAACCCTGAAGGAGATCAAGAGACTAAGATTATGGAAGAACCCCAGAAAGAATCAGAGATTATGTTACTGAAAATGAAAGAAACCCTGAATGAACATAAAGATGTCAGTTTGTCAAAGATATTCAAATAAAAGGAGAAAATCGAAGCAAGAATAGGAGACTTTGACATTGACAATGATCTGGATGAGGAAACACATATGAACATTATGATAGAAAGCACTTGGGAAACCCTAGGAAGGCCTGCTATGGTTCCTTCACTAGGAAAAATAGGGTTGTTTAAAGGAAAAATGGTAACCTTATGTGGCAGGATTACCCAGATAGCTATGAGTACCCATGGAGCTTTGATAGAGGAAGAATTTGAAGTTATTAAATTTATTGAGGACCGTGCCCCATTTCCATATTTGTTAGGCAAGATATGGATTGAAAAGGACCAAATCCAAAGAAAAGAAGAAAAGGAATCCCTAGAACAGGAGAAGCAAGAACTCATGGAATTTATGACTAGAAGGATCACCTACTTGATGGAAGAACAAGAGAACAAATCTAAGCTATTGGAAACAAGGGACTTGGATGTCAAAGCTATAAGAGAATTAGAGGAACCATGGAAGACTGAAATACCTAATCCATATGTTGAAGGAGTATTACCCTCGGATCTGAAGAAAGAATCTCAGCAGTGCAAAGTGACTATGTCGAGAGAAGATAGGAATCAGAAGGGGAAAAGATTGACCGAGTTGAAGACTACTGAGAAGAAGGCTAGAAAATTAAGTAAGAAAAAGGCGAAGATTGAAAAGTTACAAGAGATCCCAAGTGGAACACTGGAGAAGGAAAAATCACAGGAATTGAACTTCGCCAAGATATCAGAACAACAACATATGGAACTTTGCCCTGGTGAAGCAATCTAGCTGTTGGACTGATATACCCGTTCGACTTCCACCTCGAATGGATAGAAAAGCATTAAAGGATCACCTCCAGACCATTGGAACTCACCATAACAGATAGATCTACGATAATGGAAGATTCATACCCATTGCAAGCAGACCGTTGATGAATTTCCTATTTATCTTTTCGCGCTGTGCCCAAAGAACACTTTTTCCACCTAAAAATTTGAAGCCCGCAGAACTAGTGATTGTATACAGTGATCATTGAAAGAACATTTTTCATCCTGGTGCAGTATCTAAGATCATCGTGCCCTGATTATATTTTCCGAATGTGTATGTCCGACGAGCTCACCGTAGTTGAGGAATCCATCACAGAGGTCCTTCTCGATTTAATGACTGAGAGAGTCATGTCGGAAAGAGGAATGTCCACTGAAGTCCAAGCATCATCGACAAGAGGAGTGAAAGCCTCCCTGTGGACTACTCGAGCAGGAACATCTCGAGTCAGCGCGGAAAGGAGAACTAAGAATAAAGACGACATAGCCAATGCAAAGTTAGTGCCATTCATCCTACCAGCTTACATACCCCCTCTGAGTGGTGTGATTAATAGGGACAGTGCCCCTAAAGACTTTGAATACACCCTAGTCATTGCATATCTACCGAAAGGAGTACGCACCTACTGCGCAGATCAAGACAAGGTTACAGCGTTGAAGTTTTGTGACTTCAACCTGGGGGACCGTAAGTTTTACAGCATGCTCACCCCGTATGAGTACTTGAAAAGAACTAATAGAAATAATTCGAATATCGTCCCTCAGCAATGGACGATGAACCTCATGCAGTCTACTTTTCTCAATGTTATGAAAATACCACACTTCGACAGACACCAAGAGGTGAATGCTTGTGTAAAATTACTGCTAGCAAGTTACCATGGAGGATACCTATGGTTAAACGGTCGCATAATTTTTTATCTAGCACTGATCAATAGGATCACCAGGATTGGCATGCATGGCCCTGATCCCCATGATTACTACCCTAGAAAGACCGTGGACCACGCTCTTTCACAGAAGATTAAAGAATCTTATGGCAATGTCGAGAAGGGAGAGTGAGGCTACAAGGTAGCCCCTATCAAAAGTGGTGCAGTGCACCTTGCATGTCAACTGATCACAGGAAAGATGGTACGTAAGAATCAACCTACACAAGTATCATGCTTCATAGTTGACCTCGCAGGAAAATGCATAGAGGGACTACAGATGAACTGGGTGAAGTACCTGGTAAACCAGCTAGAGATTGACTGTAGAGAAGCCCAAGATCAGGGCCATGAATTCCATTTTAGCTGGCTTCTAATACTGATCGCTTTTTTTGAATGGGAGCTATCGAAAGGTGTAACCTTCCTGGACCTCGACCCCTTTGAGCCACTAGCCATGAAGTTCAGTACATTATGTTACTCGAATAACATGAACAAGCAATGGCAATCGAATGTCATTTTCCACACGTATTATAACCAATTGAAAGAAGCCATAGCGGGTGAACCTCACATACCCCCGAACACTTTACAAAGGTTTCGACCTCTGATAAAGTTTAGCGCAGACCACCACTTTATATACCTAACTCCATGTGCCGATGATCACCAGGAACAACTTCAGTCCTATTATAACCTGACAGAAGAAGACCTAGAAGAGATCACCAAGGAATGGTCGGTGGACCTCCTTGTTGCAGCAGATCCAGTAGACATTTCAGACATCAATAGCCCATAAGTTGCACAGGACACACCTGGGCCCAGTAAGACAAAGAATACGAAGAAGCCTAAAGAGGTTCAGTATGTAGATAGTAGATCTGTAAGGGCAGCTTCCATCACACCAGATCAATGAGGTAATGGCAAAGACCTAGAGGAATTCAAACAAAGAATGGAAAACGAAGTCGAAGTTAAAAAGAAGAGAAAGGGGTCACCTCTGAAGTCTCCCTCCTAGAATAAATCAAAAGCAATTGTAACTAAGATGCATACCACGTTCACTCTGGATGACTTCAGTTTCCTCCTCGCAACTATGAATGAAGCCATAGAAGAGATAACAGAAAAGTAGGAAGCGAAGCAGGAGAAGATATATAACAGGATTGAAATTATCCTCCAAGAAGTGCAGCAGGCACTCCAGTCTAGCCGCGCAATCTCTACTGTGCCTCTACCAGAAGGAACAAGAGAAGTGGGAGAAGAATCATTTCAACTCCGCAAGATTGTTGATACAGTCAAAGTATGCCTTTGACACACATAGGAAGAAAAAGAGAAGGTTAACCAGGCCTTAAAGAAATTACAAGAGGAAATCATAGAACAACGTCGAGCCACGCAACAAGATAAGGATGTTCTCCAACAAAAATTTGAAGAAGATAGAGCGAAGATCCAGAAGGAGAAAGAGAAATTTCTCGTGAAGCAGATTGGGATGGAAGAAGAAGTTAACCGATCATTCTGGTCTATCACTGGCTTATAACAAAAGAGAGAAGAACCCTTCGAACGTCAAGTGATGAAGCTTGTTGAAGTTATTCAGCAGCTTCAACAAAGGGTCGTGGAATTAGAGCTTCAAACTATACCAAGTACCCCACAAGACGTGCGCGACCAGTGAGAATTGAATGCTCAGAGTGCAGTTGAGAGGATTAAAAAACTTGTTGCAGAATGCAAACAGTTAAGTAGAAGAAGTGCGCAGATATATGAACAACTATCTAAAGACCCAGAGTTGAATAAATTGGAGTCCCAACTCCAGGAAGCAAAGCAACACGCAGATATAGTACAGGCGTAGCTCAAGCTCCTGTCACCCATTGAGAAGATGAAGAGATACCAGGAACAACGCACTGCCCAAAAACTCTTTCTTACCACACAAAACAGAGTGATGGAAGTTACCCAAAAACTCCAGCCGAGCCAGGAGGCGGCCTATCTATTGTTTGAAGAAATTGAAGGCCAAGGAATAGTACTAGAACAAGTAGTTGTTATAGTCGAGCAGCAACTGGAAGGACCTATCAGTGAATCAGTTATTCAGGAATTTGTTGAGAAAGAAGCACTAGCACAGAGACAAGTCAAATCCGCTCAAGCCAAGCTCGAGACCTTTGAGGCATAGTTACCCAGACCTTAGTGTTGTTGGGAAAAGTACCCTACGGACTAGAAAACTAGGGTCAGATTTGCATGCAGATTTTGACCGTAAAGAAATTACTTTTTAACCTACCACCCGAAACTTAAACCCCTCTTTCACAATACATGCATGGAAAGGAACTACTAACCTTGTCACTGGCGTTTGGCGTAGATCCTCCATTGCGCTTTTATCGCTTGCTTGCACTGCTCCTTCCAAAGATGTCCTGCAATCACAACAAACAACTATGCATGCACGCTACTTTTCTACTTGAGGGTTAGAAATTAAGCATAAATTAACCAAACCATAGATAAATCATGCATTGGGATGGGAAAAGTATTATTTTATTATTTGGAAAATGAATCAACTTACAATCAAAGTCGAGACCGGCCACCGCTCCTTGATCCTGATCTTGAGCTCCTCTTCGTTTGTCCTCCAACTGCTTTGCGTTAAATCTCCTTTGGCATGAGGAAAGGCTAAAGGGTTGGGACAATGGATTATACAAATGGGCAGAGTTTCTTTGCTATCTTTTTTCCTCCTCCAAATGGTACCCCTACCCCTTCTTTTATAGGCTAGAAGGAGCTAGGGTTTTGGATGAACCCTCGGCCATGCATGGTCGGGAGTTTCAGTTAACTGACCCATAGCTTTTTGTTCTGTCGGCAACTTTCCTTTTTTTGTGATTCTGAAGGTACACACGGGCTGTAGTGGGCCTGCTAGCGTGGACTTTTATATACACGTGGGTTGTAGTGGGCCAGCTAGCGTGTACTTTTAAAAATGGAGTTTTTAGAAGAGTTGTTCAGTATTTTTTGGCAAAGAAGGGATATGAGTTGGCATGATGCCAGGTAAGCATGTGTGGTGCAATTTAGGGTTATAAAAAATTCCCCCTAATGTGTGAGGTCATAAGAGCATCTGATGGCCGAAATAAATTACCAATCTTTTACCAATCTTTACTGATGTGCTGAATGAGTGAGCCCAAGGATCAAGAACCAGGTGGTGCCATCTGCAAAATAACAAATGTTTCACCGAGGCAGGCATACCCATGCTTGAGATAAAATAGAACCATGGCTACCAATCAAATACACTGTAGATCCATGTCAAATAACTATAAAGAGTAGCCGCGAATAATACACAGCAGAGCTACATCTCGAAATCAGAAAGATATACATATAGAGTACCCATCTTCCAGAAGCTGATATGGCCTGATGGCTTTACTTCAGAGCTCGAGAAACAACTTCGAAATATTCTAAAACTCGGGTAGGAGTGTAATATGAGTGTACGACTGCACTACCCAGAGGTCTTCGACAGCTCGTCGATTATGGACTTGATAATCTTGATGATCGGACTGAAGGCTTCAGTGATTTTGAACAAGGACTTGATTGGATGTTCAGGATGGTCGGGTATGTGGACAAGAGACATATTGCAGAGGGACCGACTCAGGCTTAGTGATAAACTTCCCTTGGACAACAGCATGACAAGTGATAAGACTCAGGAAACATACATGTTAATCATAAGTCTACGAAGCAGGAGGCAACACAAACTCTCCATATGCTTGGAAGAGTAACCAAACGGTGGAGGACACAACTCTATATAGCGAGAAAAGATTCCTAAGGTCGTACTACATCCCATAGTCTGATGATCAAACAGACAGATGTGCTTTATCCAAGGGTGACTCATTATGCTACTAATAAAGAAAATACTTTTCCCATCCTCTTTTTGGGGTATATTTGATTTTTTTGTTCTTTTTGATAAAAAAAAAAAATTAAAAAGAATAAAGGAATATTATGTTACAATGGAGGAACGAGTACTGCAAACATACAAGCTCGAGGCATAAGGACAAGACTGATGTTCTGGTAAAACGATACTCGGTAAAAATCCTTCGACGGCCAAAGGTGTTAAGACGCAGAAGCAAACTGTCACAAGGCTGGTGGATAAGGTATGCAAATGCGGTTGATAGAACACACAATGGTAACGTCCTTCGATGTAAGTTTAATGATCCTAGAGAAGGTAATCTCGGTGGTTTTTCATATTTAGAGAGTCTGAAAAAGCATAAAAGGAGACTCCGTTGGGGTACCTTTTTCAACAATAGTCTAGTCGGTTCGAAAAAGGGATAAACTAGCACCGATTAGACATCAATTCAAAATCATTTTAACGAGTGTGACAAGGACAAGATCACTCGGCTATTTTTTCACTTTTAAGGAGTCTGAAAAAAGATTAACTATGGACTCTGTCAGGAATATTCTTCTGGACCAATTTAACGAGTGTGAAAGAAGAAGGTCACTCGGCGATCTTTTCAATTTTAGGGAGTCTGAAAAGAGCTTAACTATGGACTCCGTGGAGGTTTCTTTTTCGTAAATTTAGTCCCTCAGGCCCGAAAAAGGAATAAAATTATACCTGAGATTACTCTTCTAAAGAACGGAAGTTCTATAGAGTATACCTTTGTTCGTACAGTTGACCGTCTGGACCGAAAAAGGGGTAAACTACCATCGAACAGACGTGACTTCAAATTTCAGTTTAACAAGCGTGAAAGGCCACAAGATCGCTCGACAATATTTTCATTTTTAAAGGATCTGAAAAAGGGCTTAAAAGAAGACCCATTTAAGGAACGTTCTTCTGGACCAATTTAACGAGTGTGAAGAAACAAGGTCACTCGACAATCTTTTCATCTTTAAGGAGTCTGAAAAGGGCTTAAAGAAGACTCCATAATGGTTACTTTTCTCAGTTAATCCAGATGAGATCGAAAAGCATAAATGCAGTCTCGCCGGATGTTGCTTTCGGATCTCAAAGCGAGCTTGAAAAACAACAAAATTAGCTCATGATAGACTCTTTGTGGGTCGATGCCTGGAATCTCCTCGGGGGAGCTGTATGCTCCAACGAAAACATTGTCTATGACGCCAGGGGTTCTGGAGATATTGATAGGTATTGTTTCAGCAACGGTTTCCATATTACCCTCAGCATAAATCTTGTGTGTAGCTAAGGGATTAGTATGACAAGACCTATCTCCAGTCACAGTCACAGTGAATTCTCCTGCTTTGATTCGGCTTAACTTTGGGAGGAAATATGATCTGTGATGAAGATCTTCCCAAGGTTTGTCCGAACTAGTCATTGCTTCAATTACTGCCTCGTCAGAGGACAAGACTAAGTCTAACGAATCAATGTTGGTGAGAGAACCCTGAGCCCAAATAGGCTCTAGCAGTGGATCTAACTCTTGTGCAGGAGTTGGATCAGTGTTAACTAAAGCTTGTTGGACTAAAGAGTAAGCTACTTCAGCGGTGGACAAGGGCATGGACATACCCGAGTGCCCTGTCTCATCCATCGTGGCCAATGGGGAAGGAAGAATCCATGAATCCTCGAAGTAAGTCCTGCAGAACGATGAAACTTGAAAAATATCAGCCTTATGGTGATTAGATATAAATTTGACGTCATCGTGAGGAGGTGGGTAATCGAAGGTACCCATCAAAGACGAGCACAAACCAACTCCTACATTAACGACACCTAGTTGAGGATTATCAATCATGGGGATCGTGGATTCCCCCAAAGTTGGGTCGGGTCTAGAGAAGGACAAATGATCAATGGTCACTATCCGACCCTCGTGTGGAAACAACAAGACTCGGAAAACTGTAGCAACCACAGCTTGCATAGCATAAGTCCAACTCCGTCCTAACAAGAGATTATAGTCGAGGGGAGCATCGACTACCTCTACTTCGACACACACGGTCTTCCCTCCTAACTGAACAGGGAAAGAAGGAACGATGCCATGTGGTCGGAAAGAACGACCATCGAAAGCAGTGAGGAGAGTAGATGATGGAGACAAAGCGGGCTGGCCAATGGCCTTCCAACATGCTAATGACATAACGCATGTCGAGGCGCCCTCGTCGACCACCGTGCGGAAGATATTTTGTGTAAAAGTTTTTCTGGGATGAGCCACTACTATCTGAAATGCTATGTGGTGAGGTAGACGAGGTTTTAAGTCGGTTGTATCTAACATTATGGTACCCGGATTACAAGTCTCAGTAGAGCCCAAAGCAGTTAACAAGGCTTTCCTCTGAGGAGGGAAACTTTGGAGGACCTCCAACGTAGACATCGCGCAAGGGGTTTGTGATAAATCTTCCACCACAGAGTAATTCTGGGCGGCCCTTGCGTTTGGGTTGTGAGAAGCTTTCTTAAATGCACCCTTTGGGATGCATGTCATTGTTTCTCCCAATGTCTTCTCAATCTGTAGAGGAAGAGATGTGAGCTCAACTTCTTTACCCTTCTCAAAGGTACTTGGTTTACTATAGTCATGCGCTCTAGTCATTATAAAAGCATCACCCCTAACCATATATACGTTCGCGGATGCGGGAGTGTTTGGAGGAGGGCAGGTTTCTTGGCTGCCCCCTTCGGCACTTGTAGAGGCTTGACTTAAATTTTTCCCATGTTGAAAGGGATTAGTCAACACTGTCTGTTGTTGCTGTGTGACAAACTTTTGGGCCTCTGGAAGTCGAGGACAAAGATGGGTCGGGTGGTCTTCTGCACACAATTTGCACGGATACCTCACCTTCCGTTTTTCCGTGGTGTCCCTTCCAGCAGTATCAGTGGTTTTTTTATCCCCCTTACCCTTCTTTCGTTGTTTTTTCTTCCCCTCAGGCTGCTGGGTGGCCTTTGGGTTAGTCGACTGCATGGAGTGTACTTCCTACGTTTGGGTAGGAGGAGCAGCCAAAGCAATAGTCTAGCTGGCCATTGAGTGTTATATAGATAAATGTTGCAATTGTTTTGTCAATTTCTCAGCGGGCTTGGTTTGCGTAGAACCAACAATACCATCGGCATGTGCTCCAGCTCTCTGTCTAGTTTTATCTAGTATCGATCATGGTGCATCTGGAAAGATGTTGTATAATAAACCAGACTGAGAATAGATGAGCTCAAACTGTTGAGCCCTCATGATGGCATCTTCTTCGGAGAAAACCTTAGAAGTTGCGACGTCTTTGGATAATTGTGGGACCAGAGACTTAAGGAACCACTCAAGCAGGAATGTTGGTGGGACTGGTACTTTAATTAGACTCTTTAAGCATCTCCACTCTCGGATATGATCAGAGATATGGTCCATTGTTGTCTGTTCAAAATTAGCAAGCAGTTATGTGCCAGTGTCGTATCTCACAGGTAACTGGAAATGGTTAAGGAAATCCATCGCTAGTTCGCCAAAAGAAGAGTATCTTGAGCGATCGAACTCGATGTACCATTTCGCGGCACTCCCGATAAGAGTGCATTGAACCAATCGCAGCTGTACGGAGTCATCTTTCAATGAGTTAGATGAACACCAAAGATGGAAGGTAGTCACATGATCACCTGGATCTTCGCTAGGCTTGGCCTCGAACTTTGGAATGTCCGAAGGCAACTTCGTTGGCATAGGAGGCCAACGTGGATCGTCAAAAATAGGATCATTTAACAACCTTGTCAAATCTAGCAAGTGTAACGTCGCCAGGAATGGTAGTTTGGGTTGCTACTAATAACCTAGGAAAAAGGGTCCTGGAGTTTGACTGGCACCAGGTTGCCAGGAAAAGTTTGGCTGCTGGCCCGGATTCTGGTAAAAACCATGGCCCTGACCATCATAAGGATTTTGCATCTGTGGAGACATCATTGGCTGATTTCCCATAAAGGACATAGGATGTTGAGCATGCATCGTGTTCGAAGGACTTTGGGAAGGATTACCCCATGCTGGTCCTGATGGAAGAGGCACAGTAGTCTGTCCAGGGTTCCATTGGTTGTGGAAAGAATTACCCCAGAATGACATTCCAGAGGAGGGAACAGATCCTTGTCCTGAGTTCCAAGGTCCTTCTATATGTGCCCCCGGCGTAGGAATAGTACCCTGTGTCGGAGTAGACTGTCCAAAAATGGGAGTGCCCCCCGATGGGAAAGCGGTGGATGCGAAAGTGTTGTTACCAAACGTCTTGTTCCAAACAAATGGTGATGAACCTACCGGCATACTATGCACAAGTGTTCCTTGACTCCTGGCTCCAAATAAACTAGTGTGTGCAGGCTGCCCGATGGACTGCTGATGCGGACCACCAAGCGAAGGGGACGAAGGAGGAATATGACCTTCGACGTAAGGAAAAGCATTAAAAGGGACAGGAGTGACCCCAAGTTGACCTTATAGAGGTGCGTTAGAGCTCCCTGCCCCCAGACCCAAAGTATGTAAAGTGGAGTAAGTGAGTGCAGGTTGCTCGGTGGACTGCTGATGCAGACCACCAAGCGAAGGGTACGAAGGAGGAATATGAAATCCGGCGTAAGGAAAAGCATTAAAAGGTACAGGAGTGCCCCCAAGTTGACCTTCCAGAGGAGCGTTAGAGCTCCCTACCCCCAGACCCAAAGTCTATAAAGTGGAGTAAGTGAGTGCAGGACTTGTACCCGAACTAGCCATACCGTATGAGAACGGAGGGCCTGTCGCACTAGGTGTGAAGGGGGTTGTGGCCGCCGCCATAGACGGGGTCGGTCCACTGTGCGACGTAGTTGCGGCCGAGACCATGGTGGCTCAGACCAACGACGGTAAGTTAGGATATGATTCTCCTGTGGTAGCAACTGTGGTGGAAATGGAAGAATTCCCAGAAGAAGTAACAGTGTTTGTTTTCATAGCTGTGTGAGGCACTGACAAGCGTTCGTAAAATTGGATTAGTACAATAACCTGTGGCCAAGTATAAGTGGTTTGGGTTTCAACCGACCCAATATTGGTGGTTGATTCCTTCGGGGGTTGTTCGAGCATAATGGTTTGTAACTCGGTCGCTTCAAAAGACCCTTGTTGGTCTAGCTTCCGCCTCAATGGTGGCAGGGGTGGCTCCAGTATAACCGGCGGCAGGCCCAGAAGCCTTTGTGACCGGTGGAGCTCGGGATCCTCCACTGTGTGAGAAGATCCAAGACACACTAAGGTATTCTACACGTTCAAACAGTAACACACACTAAAAAAGAAGCCCCTAAAAGATAAGACAAGCAATCACTAAACTATTTGGAAGAACAGTTACAACAGCCAACACTAGAGCAACTTACCGGTGCAAGTGCAACTCGAACACGGAAGCACCCTCCGGGTATACTCTGCAAAGTGTGGCCCAATGTTTGTCCTAGGTACCATGGTATACCCCCGCAGTCACCTGTGTATGTCCCTAAAAAGATATGCAACTAGTTTGCCAGCACGCGAAGAGTCACCAGGCGGGTACAGTCGAAAGTCGGGTAGACCACAATGAGCAGGGTATCAAGCCCGAAACCTGTCAAGGGTATCGAGAGAAAATGGTCCAGAAGACAACTGAGGACCTCGAACAGATTCGAGACCTACGAAGCCCCGTGGCAAATGCAAACAACGAAATCCCAAAACAAGCCATCGATATGTGTTCTCCACTACGATTGGTCCGGCTTTGGACGGGTTATCTCGACTACCTTTCCACACACGACCTCGTGTTTATCCCCTGTGTTAGAGGGGGGTCCCGGATAACTTCCATGAAACTGGACTTCTACACTCCCTATCATAGACTCTGATGTTTGGTTTTGAATGGCCTTGGAGAGTTTCCTCTCCAACCTAATCCAAGGCCCTAGTCCTGAACTAGTTTGTGAACCCTACAAACAAAAAGTCTAATAGATTTTAAATTAGCATTGCTTTTATGGGATTTCTTACATCACGGGGTATGGAGGTGAAACTGATGATGTGTAAAGATGAAAGCAAAAATGAATGAAAAAAATGCTGGAAACAAAAGGCCTTTACTAAATGCAAAATTTCAGCAACTTTTCACAAAGAAAGATTTCTTTTTCTTTTCAATTTTTCTAAGATTTTATGCAGCAATCACAAAGGAATTTCGCTCGACTACGAGCTACTTATACTCTAAATGCACTACAAAATATTATGAAATAAAAGACTTCTCCCTAGCTAATGATGCAGAAACACACTTTTCCAACAAAGAAGAAAATGAAAAGAGATTTTTGTTTTTATTTAAGTGAAACTAAAGCAACAAAGGGAAAATACCGACAAGCACAAAACCAAGAAAAACAAATTTTGGCTTAAGGTGCAAATCGCAAAGAATCAGAGAAAAGACACACAATAGTATTCAAGAAAGAAAAGAGTCTTACGCTTGTCTAAAAACCATAAAACAAAATTTTCTTTTTATATTTTATGTCAACTATCAACTGATAAAAACAGGATAAGGGTAAGAGGCCCTAACCTACTGACTGTTCAACCCTAGACTCAAACACCTTAGAGGAACACTTCTCACCAAAGGAGGGGATGACTACCCCACCCTGATTAAAAAGCAGCCTGTCAAGCATGCTACTGTCACTAAAACAGCACGCGTACAAACGCGCACTGAGCTGAAATAGGACGCGTGTACATGCGGGTTGACCTTGTACAGGCCGCGTGTATGTATAACTTCTAAGACAAAGATAAAAATAGGCAGTCCAGACCAAGAAGAGGCCTCTGGTATTGACAACCAGGGTCCCTTGAAGGCATGGATGCTTTTTCTAACAGAAAAGACAAAATAATGCAAGGAATAACAAGGCAAAAAGGCAATATGAAATAGGACTGTGAACCAGCAAGACTCAGACAGGATTCTAGAAAACCCTCTGAGAATGTATAATTCTGACAGGGAAGAGGTGGACTGCCTCTACAGGTATCTGGACTCCTACACGCTATTGTTATCCCTACATCTAGTGTTCACACGCGGGATGTAAGAGGATAGGGCGTGGGTACACGCATGCAGGCCTTATGCAGGCCGCGTGTACCTCTATGTGTCCCGACAACTACCATCAAGCAGACGTCAAGGAAAGCTGGTATGAAGAACCAGGCTCCCTGTTCGCTCAGACCTTACAGAAACAGACAGGAAAAGAAATAGAAAATATAATCTCTTAAACTACCCAAAAACTCAACTAAACCCAGAAACCCTAAAGAGTATCTTCCCCAGTATGGTCGCCAATTCTGTTGTTGGGAAAAATACCCTACGGACTAGCAAACTAGGGTCAAATTTGCATGTAGATTTTGACCGTAAAGAAATTACTTTTTAACGTACCACCCGAAACTTAAACCCCTCTTTCACAATACATGCATGGAAAGGAACTACTAACCTTGTCACTGGTGTTTGGCGTAGATCCTCCGTTTCGCTTTTATCGCTTGCTTGCGCTGCTCCTTCCAAAGATGTCCTGCAATCACAACAAACAACTATGCATGCACGCTACTTTTCTACTTGAGGGTTAGAAATTAAGCATAAATTAACCAAACCATAGATAACTCATGCATTGGGACGGGAAAAGTATTCTTTTATTATTTGAAAAATGAATCAACTTACAATCAAAGTCGAGACCGGCCACTGCTCCTTGATCTTGATCCTGGGCTCCTCTTCGTTTGTCCTCCAACTGCTTTGCGTTAAATCTCCTTTGGCATGAGGAAAGGCTAAAGGGTTGGGACAATGGATTATACAAATGGGCAGATTTTCTTTGCTATCTTTTTTCCTCCTCCAAATGGTACCCCTACCCCTTCTTTTATAGGCTAGAAGGAGCTAGGGTTTTGGACGAACCCTCGGCCATGCATGACCGGGAGTTTCAGTTAACTGACCCATAGCTTTTTGTTCCGTCGGCAACTTTCCTTTTTTTGTGATTCTGAAGGTACACGCAGGCTGTAGTGGGCCTGCTAGCATGTACTTTTATATACACGTGGGTTGTAGTGGGCCAGCTAGCGTGTACTTTTAAAAATGGATTTTTTAGAAGAGTTGTTCAGTAGTTTTTGTCAAAGAAGGGATATGAGTTGGTCTGATGCCAGCTAAGCATGTGTGGTGCAATTTAGGGTTATAACACTTACTGACTCAGGACGAGTCACATGTGAGTGTTGGGGGCATGTTGGCCCTTGACCAAGTTTTGAGGAACACTTGGTCATATTTGACCATTTTTGGGACTTCGACACCCTGTCAAAGATGGAGCACAAGGCGAAGCAGAGATCGTGGAAGATAGACCCCCTTTTTGGGTCATTTTTGGGTTTTTGGGGATAATGTAACAGGACCGGGATGTCAGCCCATGGGTTTACCCATGTTTAGGCCCCTTTTTGTAATGTATAAGTAGAATTCTAGGCTATGTAAGAAGGGACCATTTTTTAGGACACTTTAGAATTGGTTTAGTGCTAAGAGTTGATCTGTGTGATATACTTGCAGAGCTGAGTGCAAGTATTGTAAGTATTGAGTGCATGGATTGTAAGAAGGTTTTATGCTTAGAGCTACTTGGGGAAGGAGGATCTAGTGAGCTACATAGATCTCCTGTCCTGCATGGAGTAGGTTTTGAGGCTCTGTGCTTGTAACCAGTTGGCCATCAATAATAGAGAAGAAGAGTTGGTGGGCATAGCCCCAGGGTGCGGGTGAACCACATAAATATATTTTTCATGCTTTGTGTTGTTACTTACATGTGTTTTCCCTCTCTTGCTAAGTGCTATGACATGTTTAGATAGATTTACTTATGCTTTGTGCTTATTAGATGTATATAGATGATAGATTTGATGTGTATGAATTTGTTAAGTGCTTGGTCTATCAGATCCGGTCTGTTGTATGTTGCTAAGTGCTGAATCATCTTAGATCTAAGTATATACTGCAATGCTCTGTGTTATCTACGGAGTGAGATAAGGGTTAATTCTAGTGAACTATTGATGCTAAGTTCTTTTTTAAGTGTGTAATCATATATCTGGATCCCAACTAAGGTTGTAGACACCTGAGTCTTGCAATCACCCCTGCCTCTACCTCGGGTGAGACTTCATCTTCTTTGTAGGTGTTGCTGAAAGGGTCGGTAGTTAGGGTTATGTTGGTATGATGTTGTAGTGTTGAACCCTGGGTCTGCCCCTGTGCCAATAGGGGTATTACAATCCCCTCCCCTTATTTATTCACTGTCCTCAGTGCATTATGTATACATATCAGCAAGATTTCCAAAATATTCAAAAAGATGTGGGTATTCTTCCCGCATTGCATCCTTATGCTCCCAAGTAGCATCCTCGGGACCATACCAAGTCCATTGGACCTTTACAATCCCTATGTCTTGATTCCAGAGTTGTTTGATTTTTCGGTCCAAAATCCGTAACAGATGCACTTGGATAGCGCCTTCTTGTTCCACCTGAATCACATTCCAATCAATTACAAGATTAATGTCATTTATATATTTCTTGAGCAATGATACATGGAATACATTATGAACATACATATATGCAGGCAATGTAATCATATAAGCTACTGGACCAATCCTTTCAAGGATTTCAAATGGTCTGCAATATCTAGCTGCCAACTTAGAACCGTTTCCCAACTTCAGTGAACTTTTTTTGGCCTTAACCTTCAAGAATACATGATCCCTTACTTTAAATTCCCTGTGAGTTATTCCCTTATCAACATAGATTTTCTTCTTGTCTTGGGAAACCTTTAAATTTTGTTTTATTTTCAACATTTTCTCCTCCATTTCCTTGAGTAAATCTGGCCCAACCACTGCTCTATCTGTTGGGTTATCCCATCTTACCTATGTGTTTCACCTTCTACCATAAAGTGCCTCAAATGGGCTCATCTTTAGAGAGGATTGGTACCCATTGTTATAAGAAAACTCTACTAAGTGTAGGTAGTCTTCCCATTTTGATGGTTTATCCATCACATACATCCTCAACATATCCTCAATCAATTGATTCACCCTCTTTGTTTGTCCATCTGATTTTGGATGATAAGTTGTACTAAAATTCAAATTTGTTTAAAATCCATTAAATAATCCCTTCCAAATATTTGAGGTAAATTTTGGATCTCTGTCAGACACAATTCTATTGGGTATACCATGTAATTGAGCAATTTCTCTCATATAAACATCAACAATGTTGGTTTTCTTGTGAGTGAGCTTTACTAGAATAAAATGGGAAGCTTTAGTAAGCTTATCCACCACTACCATGATAGAATCATGTTGTTTGTTTGTTCGGGGAAGTTTGGTGATGAAATCCATTGTTACAACTTCCCATTTCCACTCAGGAATGGGTAATGGTTGTAGCAAACCAGCTAGGTGTCTATTCTCATCCTTTACCTTTTGATACTCCAAACATTTGGCAATAAAATCAACAACTTTTTTCTTCATGCCTGGACAATAATATTGGCTCTTGACAGATGCAATAGTTTTCTGATAACCTGGGTGCCCAGCATAAGGTACATTATGCATTTCTGTCAATATAATATTTTTCAATTCATGGGAATTTGGTACATAAATTATCCCCCTGTATATGATAATTTCATCATTTTCTAGCTTATAGTCTTCAATTTTCTGCTACAAATTACCTTGTTGTAATTTTGCCACTAACTCCTTGTATTGCAAATCTGATTTTGCATCCTCTATAAGTATGTCTTTCAAATCTATTTGGTACATGATAATGGATGTAGCATGCAACTCATGCACTCTTTTTCTGAGTGCATCAGCCACTTTTTTCTCTTTCCCCTTGATATTCTTTATATCAAAGTCATATTCACTGTGAAATTCTAACCATCTTCTTTGCCTAGCATTTAGAGTTGGTTGATCAAATAAATATTTCAGACCATTATGGTCTGTCCTCAGCCAAACCTTTTCCCCATGAGGTATTTCCTCCACTTCCTCAAGGCATGTACTATGGTTTTCAACTCCAAATCATGAGTGGCATAGTTCTTTTCATGCTCCTTCAACTTCCTTGATTAATAAATGTTGGCATAAGGGCAGACCTAGGGTTCAACGCTACAACAATGCACCAACAAACCCCTAACTACTATCCCTTTCGGCAACACCTCCGAAGTAGATGAAGTCTCACCTGAGGTAGAGGCAGGAGTGGTTGTAGGACTCAGATGTCTGCAACCTTAGTTGGGACACAGATCTTTGATTGTAACACCTTAACAGAGCATGAGATTGGATCTAGCATTCATTCACATTATTCAACACTAAGCTATCATATCAAATTCATCTATCATCTAACATCGCACTAAGCATTGAATCACATAAACAAAAGAACAACGAAAAGCACAAAGCATTCACAACACAGGATATACGTGGTTCACCCCCACCCTGGGTCTATGTCCACCAACTCATTGTCCTCTTTATTAGCTTCTTTCAATCTTCTTACATGCATAAAGCCTCAAAATCAACTCCGCAGAGGACGGGAGATCTGCGCACCTCACTAGATCCTCCTTCCTTGAGTTATATCACAAAGCCTTCCAGAGTCTCTTACAATCACTTGCACTTAGCTCTGCAAGCCTCACATAGTATGCACAAATAAATTACCACTTAGCACTTAGCACACTTGCAACTAACTAGTCACTACTAGTCACTATTCACCACTTCATACATCGTCTAGACTTCTATTTATACATTACAAAATAGGCCTAAGCATGGGTAAAACCATGGGCCGACATCCCCATACCCATTACATAAGCCCAAAACCCAAAAAGGCCCTAAAAATGGGCCAAGATCCTGCAATATCCACTTCATCTTGCTCTCCACCTTTGACAGCCTATCGAAGTCCCAAAAATAGGTCAAACATGACAAAGGATCCTCAAAACTTGGTCAAGGGCCAACAAGGCCCCAACACTCACCTGTGACTCGTCCCGAGTCGCTCTGATCTGGGTAATTCTGTGTCAAAATCCTCAAGCTTGTCTCAAGATGCTTCGACCTATTGTTGTGCCATGGCCTCCTGCTCAATGAACTCTTGGATAACAACTTCATTGACAGGTCCCTCTAAGCGTTGTTCAGATGTAGTGACAACTTTCTCTAGTTCTGCTCCTCAACCTTCGATCTCTGAGAACAGTTGGCCAGCCTCATCATGTATATGTTGGAGCCTCTGAGTCACTTCCATGACTCTGCTATGAATGATGTGGACCTGTTGTTGAGCAGTGCATTTCTATTGGGATCGGTTCATCCTTTCAACAACTAATAGGGGCTTCAACTACATCTGTATTATTTCTTCTTGTTGCTTCACCTCCTGGAGCTGTGACTCCAGTGCCTTCAATTCTGGATTCTCAGTGAGTCACTCATAAGCCTGGGCACTGCGATCACTTAGTTGTTTACATTCCAAGACAAGGGCCTTTATTCTCTCAATTGTGCTTCGAGCAGTTGCATCTCTTTGATCCCTCACATCCTATGGGGTGTCGGGTACTATGCGGAGCTCTAAGTCTGCTATTATTTGTTGTAACTACTAGATATCTTATGCGAGATGCTCTACTTGATGCTCGACTCGGTCTTCTACCTTTGTTTCTAAGCTTGTCATAGAGCGAAGTGTTATGTTGACTGATTCTTTCACTTCAATTTGTTCTGCGAGCCACTGTTCTTTTTATTTCTGAATCTATGCTTTCTCCTCTTCAAATTTTGTCTAGAGAGCAACCTTCTCCTGCTTCGCAACTTGGCATTGTTCTACGACTACTTATTGTACTTGATTTAAGTCCTGGGTGGCTTGTTCTATTTCTTCCTATGCACTACGAAGGTGACCTTCGGTTGCATCATCTAGTTGGCGAAGTTGGGCTGGTGCATCTCCTAACTCCGGTACTTCCGACGGCAGGGGCACAGTGGATAATGCGCGACTGGACTGAAGGGCGTACTGTACCCCTCGAAGCTCAACCTCGATTCTATCATACATATCCTCCTTCTTGGATTCATGTTTCTACAATATTTCTTGTGAGGCATCGTTTACAACTGTGATGATGAAGTCAAAGTCATCGATAGTGAGCACAGACAGCATCTTGGTCAAGGTGGCTCTGGATTTATTTTTCGAAGAGGGTTTCAAGGAATAAACCTTCCTCTTCTTCAAGGGATCAGCCTCATCTCTAGGTGATTTTAATTTGCCTTTCTTCTTCTCATATTCTTTGCCATTTATCTCTTCTACTTCATCATCACCCCCTCGGCCAAGTGATATTGAAGCATTTTTTTCTGATGCGTTGCTTAAGTCTTGGACTTCTGTGGTCTTTTTCCTTCTGTTGGTTTAGAGTGTGTGATGTAATTTGTGAGTGGCCTTTGATCTATCAAGTTTGGGGTTAGACATATCTGCAGGATTAGCGGGGATAAGGAGGTCCATTGACCAATCCTTAGTTATCTCCTCGAGGTCCTCTTCTGTGAGCTTGTACTACGATTGAAGCTCCTCCTTATGCTCGTCTTCTCGTGTAGTGATATATATGAAGTGCGATCTGCGTGGAAATTCATGAGGGGTCGGAACCACTATAGGGTGTTTGGAATCATTCGAGGTTCATATTCGATAGCCCTCTTCAGTTGGAGATAATATGTGTGAAAGATTGCATTCGACTTCTACTATTTTCCCATATCGCTCGAATACGAGAGCATGGTGAAAGTCGCAGCAAGCGGCTCGAACGGCTCAATGTATGGGAAGGTCGCACCTTCCGGCATCTCCCAAGAAATAAATGTGATGAGAATCAGGATCAAGCTAAAGTGGAACTCGTAGCCCTGATCCCATGCTTAACGGTAGTCTAATTCCATCTGATTAACTAGGTATTTTTCCCAGTTCATCTATAGGCCTTCCACGCATTTCCCTGCGAGGTCAATGAAAAACCTTGTGGCCTGTGTAGGTTTGTTCTTCCTTACTAGATTTCCTACTATTAATTGGCATTCTAGGTGCACTATGCCATTCTGA
The DNA here is from genome assembly GCA_009831015.1 of Picea engelmannii. Classification (NCBI taxonomy): domain Eukaryota; kingdom Viridiplantae; phylum Streptophyta; class Pinopsida; order Pinales; family Pinaceae; genus Picea; species Picea engelmannii. The sequence goes on along the minus strand of ML789039.1, from coordinate 401,275 downwards.
ATGGAAGCTACCTTGTAGCCTCATGTCCCCTTCTCAACATCGTCGTAGGTATCCTTGATCTTCTGTGTTAATGCGTGATTTGTGGCTTTCCCCGGATAGAAGTCCTGCGGGTCGAGTCCTTGCATACTTAATTCGATGATCCGATGGATCAACATCAGATTGACTATGATACGTCAATCTAGCCATAAGTAGTCACCATGGTAACATGAGAATACTAGCTTAACACAGGCATTAACCTCATGGTGCCTTCCAAAGTGTGGGATTTTCATTACATTCAACAGGGTGGACTGCGCAAGGTTCATTGTCCACGACTAGGGGATTATTTTCTTCCCCTTCATCCTAGTCAAGTATTTATATAGGGTGAGCATACTATGGTTCTTGCGGTCTCCTAGGTTGAAGTTGTTGAACTTCAACATTGTGATCTTGTCCTGCTGCACTCTAACTACGTGTATCCCCTTCAGGAGGTACGCAGTAACCATGGTGTAATCAAAATCCCTCGGCACACTATCACGACTCACCACACTGGCCAAAGGCAGGATGTAGTCGAGTAAGATGGTCAGGATTAGATTCACATTTGCTAGTTCATCTCTGTTCTTGGTTCTCTTTTATGTGGAGACTCAGGATGGTTCGAATTCATGTGCGGTCGACAAGGAGGCTTGCACTCCTCTCGTCGATGACGCTTGTACACCCACAAACATTACCCTTTCAGACATTACTCTTTCAGTCATGAGGTCGATGAGTACCTCCTTCACAAACTCTTCGACTACGCTAAGTTCTTCAGAAATACATCCTCGTGGTTGAATATCTCAGGTTTGAAGAGTAACTACTCAATGCAATGGGATGGATCGTGATATCTCGATGATGACTATGTGAAATCAACTGATTTTTAGGCTCAGATAATCATTGTTGGAAAAAGTGTTCTCAGTGCAAGGCTCGACGAAATAAGTAGATAACTAGGCAATGGATATTTCTACTGGGCAAGAAGCCTTCATTAATTCAGTTATGTCTGTTACAGTGCGGTCCCAACAGTCTGATGGCGAGCTTTCTGACCACAAATTTCGTTCTACCCATTTGGGGTGTCATTCTAACAGTTATATTGTTTCCAACTATTATTTTTCTTTGCCATGGCGAAGTGTCATGTGGCGATGTTCTGTTATCCCGACAAAGTTCCAGTTTTGCAAATTTTCCTTCTACGAAGTTCCCTCTGGAACCTTTTGTAACTTTTCAATCTTTGATCTCTTCTTACTTAGTTTTGTAGCCTTCTTTCCAGTGAGCTTCGTCTCGGTATTCCTCTTTCCATTCTGATTCTTATCTCCTCTTGGCATAGTAACTTCGCGATGTTGAGATTCTTTCCTAAGATTCAAGGAAAATACTTCTTCTCTATCTGGAGTAGGTGCTTCAGTGTTCTGTGAGTCTTCTTGTGTTCTTTCAACTTCGACATCCAAGTTTCTGGTTCTAAATATCTTCAATTTTTTCTCCAATTCTTCAATCAAGTGTGTGATTCTCCTAGTCATGAAATATTTTAATCATTGCTTCGTATGCTCTAAGAATTCTTCTTCTTTCCTTCTGGCCTGATCCCTTTCAATCCAAGGTTTTCCTAGTAATATAGAAAATGGGGCACTATTCTCAATAAATTTAACAACCTCAAACTCTTCTTATGTCGAAGTTCCATGAGCAGTCATAGATATCTGGGTAAGTCTTCCACATAGGTTTATCAGCTTTCCTCTAAATAATCCTATTCCTCCCAATGAAGGAATCACAACAGGATTTTCTAAAGTTTCCCAAGTTCTTGCTGTCGTGATATTCACTTGTGTTTCTTCATCCAGAACACAGTCAATGTCGAAGTCTCCTATTCTTGCTTCTATGCACTCCTTTTCTTTGAAGATATATGTTAAGTTGATATTTCAGTGGTCATTCAAGGTTTCTTTTATTTGTAGCAATACAGTTTTTGATTCTTTCTGGGGTTCTTCCATGGTCTTAGTGTCTTGACCTTTCTCATAGATTTCTTGTCTCATATTCATTCTTTCAATTTTAGCAATCATTCTAGGGCAATCCAAAACTTCATGGTCCATAGCTTTACAACAAAGACAACTCGGTCTTCTACTAGGGAATTTCTTCACAATATGTCTCGGTCTTCTGCAACTGTAACAAAGAGTTAATCCTCTATTTATCTTAAATGATCCCCATCCTTTCCTGTACTGCACACTAGGATCATGGTAGCTAACCTGCAAAAAACTATTTCTAGGATCTTGCATCCATTTGTTAGTCCAAACATTCTTTCTATGTATAGGAATAACATATCTTTCACTATTCTTATCATATCTAGTCATATCAAATCTTCTTTCACCTAATTGTGCCCTAGTTTTTAGGCTAGGACAAAATTTATCAAACATACCTAGATCCATATTTATGAAACAAAAATTTCCACTTATCTTACTTTTCTCATAGCACAAAGCTTCCGGATCTAAAAAATTTCACTATTCTTACCTCTTTTAGAGCGCAAGGCTTCAAGATCTTACCTCTTTTCTTCAGATCAAACTTCTCTTCTTAGCACATAGTTCACAATCCAAGTATAGTACTACACACCAGAGAAACATATCTACGCACAGAGCTTTCACAGTTTCGGGTCAGATCTTCACACAGAGATTCTTCTTCTTCAGTTCCCAGCAATCACAGTTTCAGGGTCAGATCTTTGCACAGAGATTCTTCTTCATCAGTTCCCATCAATCATAGTTTCAGGTCAGATCTTCACACATAGCTTCTTCTTCCTCAGTACCCAACAATCACAGTTTCAAGTCCTGGCAACGGAACCATTTGTTGGCATAGGGGCAGACCTAGGGTTCAATGCTACAACAACGTACCAACAAAACCCTAACTACCATCCCTTTCGGCAAAACCTGTGAAGCAGATGAAGTCTCACCCGAGGTAGAGGCAGGGGTGGTTGCAAGACTCAGATGTCTACAACCTTAGTTGGGACATAGATCTATGATTGTAACACCTTAACAAAGAACTTACAAATTATGATTCATTAATATTCAGCCTTAGTTTACAGTGCAGCTAAACCCTAACAACATATCAACACAGTATTCACACAGATCCAATAGATTCAAGCACTAAGCATACCACTAGAGATCAGATCTAGCATACATTCACATTATTCATCACTAAGCTATCATATCAGATTCATCTATTATCTAACATCGCGCTAAGCATTGAATCATATAAACAAAAGAACAACCAAAAGCATAAATCATTCACAACACAAGATATACGTGGTTCACCCCCACCCTGGGGCTAAATCCATCAACTCGTCATCCTCTTTATTAGCTTCTTTCAATCTTCTTACATGCACAAAGCCTCAAAATCGACTCTGCAGAGGACAGGAAATATGCACACCTCACTAGATCCTCCTTCCTTGAGTTATAGCACAAATCCTTCCATAGTCTCTTACAATCACTTGCACTTAGCTCTGCAAGCCTCACATAGTATGCACAAAGCAATTACCACTTAGCACTTAGCACACTTGCAACTGACTAGTCACTACTAGTCACTTTTCACCACTTCTTACATCGCCTAGACTTATATTTATACATTACAAAATAGGCCTAAGCATGGGTAAACCCATGGGACGACATCCCCATACCCATTACATAAGCCCAAAACCCAAAAAGGCCCTAAAAAGGGGTCAAGATCCTGCGATATCTGCTTCATCTTGCGCTCCACCTTCGACAGCCTGTCGAAGTCCCAAAAATAGGTCAAACATGATCAAGGATCCTCAAAACTTGGTCAAGGGCCAACAATAACATACAAAAAACCCATTTTGACTGAGGACTCCACCTAGTCCCTCTTTACATGCATCGGTGCATACAATGAAGTTTTCATTTGGATCTGCAATCCTTAGTATTGGAGCACTTGTTAATAATTTCTTCAAGTGTTGGAAACTCTTTTCACAATTCAATGTCCACTGAAACTTCACACCTTTGTTTGCAAGGAAGTGATTGGGTGTGCAATCTTTGAGAATCCTTCAATAAATATCCTATAGTAGCCTGCAATACCCATGAATGATCTAACCTATGTCACATTCTTTGGCATTGACCATCCTCTGATGGCTTCTATCTTCTCAAGATCCACTACTATCCCATCCTCTGAAATGATATGTCCCAAATAATGAATTTTCTTCTGATAAAATGAGCACTTTCTCAATTTGGCATACAATTGATGCTCCCTTAATACTTGTAATACCAAACTCAAGTGTTGTTCACGCTCTTCCTTTGAATTAGAATATATAAGAATGTCATCTAAAAATACAATGAGAAACGTATCTAAGCATTCTCTGAAAATACCATTCATTAAACACATGAAGATAGTTGGTGAATTTGATAATCCAAAGGGCACCATTGTGAACTCATAATGACCATACCTTGTTCTGAAAGAAGTCTTGTTGATGTCTTGTTATTTAATTCTTACTTGATGATAACCTGACCTGAGATCAATCTTGGATAATATTTTCTCATCTTTCAACTGATCAAAGAGGTCATCAATCCTTGGAAAAGGATACTTGTTCTTCACAGTTACCTTGTTCAACTACCTAAAGTCAATGCAAAGTCTCAATGTTCCATCATTTTTCTTCACAAATAAAATTGGGGCACCCCAAGGCGACACACTTGGGCATATATACCCCTTCTGTAGAATCTCTTCAAGTTTCATTTGAAATTCCTTCAATTCCGGTGTACTCATCCTGTAAGAGGTCTTGGATACTGGAGTTTCTCCAGGCATCAGATTTATGGAGAAACCAATGTCTCTTTTAGGGGGTAATATTGGTATTTCCTTAAACACATCTTCAAACTCTTTTAGGATTGCATAATACTCAATATTTGACACCTTATATTTAGGTGTCTCTTCCATATGTGCTGCAAATATTTGACACCCTTTTCTATAACATTCCTTCAGTTTTAATGATGAAATTTCTCTGATGGTTACTACCCTGGGAATTCCTTGCACTTTCATTAGGTTTCCTTCCTCATCAAAACAAGTAAATGCATTGTTATGATAGTCTAGGATAGCATGATGTTGGTCGAACCAATCCATCCCAATTAGACAATCATAGGAACCTTAAGGAAAGATGTTCAAATATGCCCTGGTGTTCAGTCCATTCATGTCCATAGGACATGAATTAACCATCTCATTAACTTTTCTTTTGGCTCTGGTAGCCAGTTGTACCAACCAAGATTTTTCGTGCTTGCTTCTTGGAAAATGAAAACTTTCCACCATCTTATATATATAACTATGACTATCTCCTGAATCAATTAAAATAACAATGGTTTGGTTGTTGATCATACCTTCCACTTCAATCATATGTGACTGATACTCGGTTTGCTTGTTGTCCAGGGCTGCATAGATCCTTGGTACATTTTTCCCCATGTCCTCCATTGTTTCAGCTTGTTGTACATTGTGAACATTCCTCACCTTTTCGCCTCTGTGAGGACAATCTCTAAGCATAGGATCTCATTTACAACCCCAACATTGAATAGGTGGCTTCCTTGGCCTTTGACCCCCTATCTTAATCGTTATGGGTTCTCTGGAAGTTGGTTGTCCTTGAGGATTATTTCTTAAGAATGGTGGCTTAGTTGCCTTCTTCCTCTGATCCATATTGAATTTATTTTTGTCTTCCTAATCTTTTTGGAAAGTTGGCCTTGATTTTTGTTGATCACATAGGAATTTAGCTCACCTTATGGTCTCCTCCAATGTTTTGGGATCATCATATTGTATTTTGTCACTGATGAATGATGGAAATCCACTCAAATACCTCTGAATCTTAATTGTCTCATCCTTTATGAAATAAACATACCTCAGCATTTCTAAAAACCTTCTTTCATATTCATCTATAGTCATACTCCCAAGTTTGAGTTCAAATAACTCTTTCATTTTCTTTTCATAGTATCTCTTAGTCAAATATTTATTTTCAAAATATTTCTTGAATTCCTTCTAAGTAACATTTTTCTTTTTAATGTGTTGCACCTGCACAAGTTGATCCCCCCACATGGATTCCTTTCCCTTGAGTTGATATATGGAAATTATTCCTTCTGCATAAGAATAATAATTAAGCAATTGAAAATACTTCATCATGCCCAACAAACATGTCTTTGCATCTTCACCCTTCTTGTGCTCACCATCAAATGTAGGAGGTTTGATTTTGTTCATTTCTCCTCGTAGCTCATCCACCCCATACCTCTTATGATTCCTGACAAGGGATGGACTTGAGTTGTTGTGTGATCTCTTATTGGAATCCCTCGGGGAGTGATGGTGATGTCTACTAACACTTCTTGTTCTTATTTTCTCATTAGGAAACCCATGACTTCCTGATTTGCTTGAGCCACTCTTCCTATCCAAATTCTTTTCTATTCGGTTCAATCTCTGCATAAGCTTCATTTTGAAGTCCTCTTGATGCTCCTTCGTTGTCATAATCCTTTCACTATAAGCTTAATGGATTTGGATATCCTTTTGTAAATTTTTAATGGTCTCTACCATATTCATGTTTTCATCCTTTAATTCTCCATGTCCATTTGATTTTGTTCCTTTAATGCCCATATGGACATCCATCCCACTGATCTCATCTTCCTGACTGTAAGACCCTTGTGCATCTTCCATTCTTCTACACTCTATGTTGATCCTTATCTGATATAGTTGTGGTTAAATCTGTAAAATGTGCAGCCAATAGAACTTTGTCAGGCTAACCATTTCAACAATTTCATGAAAATATGAACCATTCTCATTCAATAATGCATCATAATTCTTTCTTATGATTTCCTGAAAATTGAATGCCCAGATCAATTTTCTAGGTGAATAAATATATTCTATTTTCCAACACCTTTCCCACACCTGCTTCCATGCTCAATTCTAATTCCAGAGCAGAAAGGTATGGCCCTTTGAAGTTAGTTGAGTCTTAAAATTTAGCCCCCACTATTTGTCCTATAACTTCCTCATAAAAAATTTGTTTGACGAATGGTTTACACCATTATAAAGGTCTCTTAAAGCTCTTTCATTTGAGCTACAGAGACAAATTTTACCCTTATAAAATTTGTTCTCAGGTTTTTTGAGTAGCTAAAAACGTTGTAGCTACAGAGACAAATTTTACCCTTATAAAATTTGTTCTCAGGTTTTTTGAGTAGCTAAAAACGTTGTTTAGGGCCTCAAAAATGCGCTGCAAAAATATGACCTTCAAACATTATAAAATGTCGCAGAAATTCACTGGTTTTCTGGTGTTGCAGACCATACAAATGACTTCGTGCACACAAATTTGAACCTGTACACCCATATTTAGCCTGCGCAGTAACACCATAAGGTATCACATGCTCTGCGCACCTATAACCAATGTGGATCACCTCTGTGTTGCACCAATAACTGGTGCACACTACTTTTGTGTCACGCGCCAATATCCACCATGCACAATTTTGGTTCATGCACTAACACCTGTTTCTCTCAAGTTTTGTGTCGCATGATAAATTCCTCACACATTTTACTCTATGCGCTACACCATACCAAATTTTGGTATGTCCCCACCGGGCACCAATACTCTTTGTGCACCATTAACTAAACTGTCATGCGATAGCATATACCCACATTGCGCGTGCACCAAAAAAAATCCTCTACAGTCTATCAATATTGTGCACACCATGTGTGCCATTATTATGTGTGTGTGCACCATGCACGCCAATATTACGCATGTGTCACTCAATCCGCATGACGCAATTCTAAATTTAGTGTGCATACCCACGCGCCAAAATGTTTTGCGCATTACCACTCTGCATCGCGCAACGCCAAAATTAAGTGGGCACACCCATGCGTCAATATTTTCCATGCAATGTCAACACATCGCCAAATTTTAGTGCGTGCACCCACACGCTAATATTTTTCCATGCAATTCCACCCCACACCACACAGCGCCAAATTTTAGTGTGCGCACCCATATGCCAATATTTTTCTGCCCAATGCCATTCTGCACCACACAACGCCAAATTTTAGCATGCATTCCCACACACCAATATTTTTCCACACAATGCCACTGTTCACCGTGCAACGCCAAATTTTAGCACGTGTGCACCCGCACGCCAATATTTTCCCGCGTACCACAAGCTTTTCACTGTGCATCATGCATTTTTATGTTTCCTCATGAATTTCGCTGCAGAATTTGGGGCTCTTGCCAAACGTTTTCCCAATTTTTACCATAGACATTCTGCAACTATAAAATTTGTTCAATTTCACCCCAATAACACCAATTCAACCTCTACAATAACAAATCGTTGTTGGTTGACATTCCTAGAACAATTTTTTCCCTAAACTCAATTCAAGAATTGAGAATTTTAATCCCTAATCTCTCTCCATCTATCATGGCTTCTCTGTAACTTCAAATTCTACCAATTCCAAGTTTGAATTTGCTAAAAAGGATATTAAATTAAGAATATCTAACTACTTGGCCAAATTTCTCAATTTCCCCATGAGTTTAACAACATAAATTGGGGATTTTGTCCAATTCCATACAATTGCTTCTAATTTTTACCATGGACGCTCTGTAACTTGAAATTTAGACACTTTGAAATCGATTCTCTATGAAATTTCGCTTTAATTCAAATTTTTCGGCCCATCCAGGCTCAGTGTTGAAGAATGGAGCTCTGATACCATATTGTAACATACCCGGCCACCCAGGGGAGGTCATCCCACTGAAAATCTTTCATGCTATGATACCATACTGTAACATCCCCAACATTCAATTGGGCTATGCCACATAAAAATTTCCGACTGTATACAAATAAATACACACATAGAAAATCTTGCAGAACATTATATATATAAATTAAAACAGATAAATACATTATGTAAATGCACAGATTCCTACAGAAATAACAGTAAACATATACATGTAGCATAGACAGGAAATACCCATAAATATAAAGACAGGTATAAACCACACACAAGAAAAACCCACAAAAATAATAATGTAGCATATAAATTAACACACAATTGATACTTATCTTGGTAAGAATATCACCAACTGCGTGCAAACCTTCCATGAATCTCCCGGCCTTAGACCACACTGCTCATCACTCTCAGCAATGGGTCACCCCAGAGCTAGGACTAAACTCCACCCGGGTAAAGGGATTCCTAACCAGGTTGATGTATCTCAGAAAACAAGAAAGACTCCATCACAGGTGCCAACTCAAAATAATAGCCTACACTCCTTCATTCCCCACATGTCTTTCCCACCCTAGAAATGTGCCCATTCTCTACTCAATAGTCCCTCAGCTTCCCCACTTCCCTTCTAGTGTTTCAACAACAGGCCAGAGAGGAAATTTCAGAGCCATGTAGTTGTAGTTTAGCACCTTTGGGAATCAATTCCCATCAATTCTCTCACCTAGAGAGAACTTTCTGATGGGCCTGACAACTCACCTCTTTAGTATCCCATGGGCCTAACAACCCGCTTCTTCAGTCCAACTCCCAAGCTAATCAGGTACAGATACAGGTATGGGTACAGATATAGTTACAGGTGCAGGTACAATGATAGTAACAAAAAGCTATAGAGGAAAGATCAATGAGTGAGTGAATGATGATGGAATGAATGAATGGATTTGAAAATGAACTAAGTCCAAACTATATGTATGCATGTTCCCAACTTGACACCTGTCATGTTGGGAGCTACTTTGGCCCACTTGTTCCCATCCTTAGAACTTAGGATAAAATAATTATCCATACTTTATACTTTAAGGAATATTAATATAATACTCCTTTTTGGCTTAAGCTCCCTATCTTATCCCTTTTTCCATGACTTTTAGCCACTCATTTCCCTAACTAGTGGAGTTTAGTCCCCCATATGATTTTATCGTGGTCGGTCTACACGTGATGATGTATTATATTAATTATAAGACATATACAAAAATAGGCTCTCTTGCCTTTATCATCTAGGCTTTCTAGCCTAATTCCACACATAATCCTCCTAGCTTATAATAACTGGATCACCAGCCTATAAAACACAACATATACACAAAGGCACCTTGGCCTCAATATCGCGTGCACTTAAGTTTGTTGCGCGTGATATCCTGGAAAATGCACACTTCATCATTTTAGTGCGCAGTATACCATGGAAGGTGGATACAAAAATGATATCAAGCAGCTCACCAACTTAAGTACATTTGCATTTATATTTACAATTGGGTTCGGCCTAGGGGTATTACACACCCTAAGTGTCGCAAGTTTTGCAAAGTGACATATGCACCTTTTTAATTATTGCATGCATTGTCACAAGTGTTGTATGTGTTAGAAATAATAGGTGTGGTCGTTTAACCATAGACAATATATAAATATTGTCACCCAACCATAAGCCGAAGCCACCCCTAAGCACCTTAACCTTGATAGAGAATAATTCTGGAAGCAAAGCCTAGACCTAATAGCCAATCAAGATAGTGTATCACTCTCCAGAGTTATCATAGCAAGAAGAAAGTCCAAACCATAACCAAGAGAGAGTCCAAGACTGTAACCAAAAATACAAGTTGCAGTAGCTGAAGCTACAACTACTCTCCAGACTTGCACACAACTAAATTTCTGCACTTGTGAGTTGTGTGTGTCAAATGAGCTCTGATGTCCTATATTTATACTGCTCTTCCTTAGCTATCTGGGCCAACTTCTCATTATGGAGGATAAAAACTCAATATTAAATATTTCCTTTAGCTGACTTTTCTTCTAGGGTTATGTCCAATGATTTAAGGTTTCTTCTTGCTTCCCGAGATATTCTATTCTTGTCAGGGTTGCATGTGGATGTTAATACCTCCCACGGATACCATAATATCAACACTCCCTCCTAGCTAGGGAGGTATTGAAAGAAATGGTCTTGAGAACAAACATACCATTCAACTGGTAGCATCATCATAGCCACGCAGGCTATCTCATGATTAGATCATGAGCACCATCATCACTATCGGTATCATCTGATAGCATCAACTGCATCATCTCTCGAAGCCATACTGCATATGAGTAATTAGGCATGATGTTGAATAAGTCACTCACTCCACAAAGTGATACAAGAACCATTCTTCTAATCTGGACATATGTCCTAGAAGAATAACTATTCCAACAGATGTTGTAAGCCATGTCATGGGATACAAGGACTATTCTTCTAATCCAAACATACGTCCTAGAAGAATAAATGTCCTGGACCATTTTTCATATGGATAATGTGTGTCCACCAGCACACTATCTATCCATTTATCTGATAATAATTTTCAACACTACTGATAGTCTACATGGCAATCAGAACAATGTCATTCAATAGAACACAATTTTGTTTATCCATAATAGTACACAACTACTATCCAGTGGTACACAACCACACCAAGTAACACAAGGCTACTTAATCAATGACACATAGTCATAACCAGTGGAACACATCCACCAAAATAATATACATCTACTGTCCAGAGACATATAGTCTCCATAGAAATCATATCATCTGATATCAACCTGCATAAAACAATATCCTGATATAAAATGAGTCATATGGGCCATTATTCCACTCACATCTGTGATATCTGGAAGAGAATCTTCCCTCAGAATGTAAAACATCAGCCATGGGCTATCTGGACTATTCTTCTCAAGCATAGAATAATATATGTCCATGATTTCTAAGCCTGGACCATTCACCTAACTGGGTGATTCCTCTGGCACTATTCATAGTGAAACCTGGAGAGAATGAGTCTTCCCTAGGGAGTTCATGTCCCTGATTAATGAACCTAGACCATTCACCTAACTGGCCCATTCCTCTAGCACTAATCATAGTGCAACCTGGATAGAATGAGTCTTCCCTAGGGAATGAATTTCTAGACCATTTCCCAATGGAAATGACTTTCTTGCACCAACCTCCAAAACAAACCATTCTTTGAAACTGCTCACAACTCTGAACTTTGAAAGAATGATTCCCTAGTGAGGAGGACCATTCTACTTGAACACTACTTAAAGTGACTACCAAGAAGAATGACTATCCTAGACCATTCCCCCACACTGGCCACAAGGGGAATCAATGTCTATGGTACATCAAAAATCTATTAGACCATTTTCATTAAGAAAATGACTGTCCAATATAAACTATTTTCTGAATTGGAAAATGCATGCCCGTTAGAAATCTCAAACCACTTTTTGAATTGGAAAGGAACTGCTCATCCTGGACCATTTTTCAAACTGAAAAATGATTGTCCATAAATCAATAACATATCAGTTCTCCCTCCCAACCTGGGAGTAATCTCTTCCTTTTTCAATAAGGAAGTTGTCTCCACGAGCCCCAACTTGTTTCTTAAGTACGCAAACGTTTTATCATGGACAGAGGATTTATCAAAATATCTACTATCTGCTCATTGGTGGAGATATGTTGGAGAACTACTACTCTCTTCTGGACTTTATCACGAAGAATATACTGCTTGATCTCAATGTACTTTAGTATGTCATGGAACACTGGTTTTCTCTAAAGTATTTCACATAGCTCTGATCATTACAATATATCATGGTTGAATTCAGTACTTATGTTTCCTACTATCTCATGACATCGTGGCAAGGCTCAAACTAAAACATATACAAGTAGCACTTATTCTGTCATCATGAGATTTTTTCATGGATTAGCAATCCATCATCCTGGTATTCTAAGTAACCACTATAGAAATTTGTCACCACGCTTCTGTTGTATATGAGATACTCCACATAAAGTTGTTTGAATCCGTACGAGGTCTTCTTATATCTACATAGATGGGTCTCTTTTTGGTATAAACATCTTTATCACTAGCTTTATTGGGAAGAGTAGTATTTTACATGTAAATTCCAATCCTTGGATACTGCAAAAGGTATATTTGGTTTACCAAAACAAGTTGTTGTCATAGTCTTCTCCCTCCTTCTGGAAGAACCTTTGAATCTTGCAATGCTTCCATTCATAAGTTTTTTTCACATTTTCTTACATACATTTTTCTTTATCATAACTTCCATTCCTTATGATCGATTGCTTCTTAGTGGGTTCAAACCAAGCTGTGATTTTTAGTATAATAATTGGTTGTTATTGCTTTTGTTTCTTTCTTGGAATCTTCATGTTCTTCCTCATATCTATGTTTAGCTCTTGGGTCCATGGGGTATTCTACATGCCCTAAAGATTCCAACTTATTCCTTTCATCATAGGATCATGGATGTAGATGGATAACCAAGGATACTTTAAGGCTTCATTTTGAAGAAGAATTCTTCTAGAGTCAAACTGAATATGTGTTGCTTATCATGGTTGCTACTTTCAATGGGAACATGGATAGATACTTCATAATTCTCAATGGATCATATCATTTAGGATTATCTCCCTCCTAATCCTTGCTTCATGCATGACTGCATGCTCTTTTTTTGGAATTATTTAATCAACTCCCTCCAACTAAGAGATTCCACGCTTCTGTCTACATCCTTATTGCCTTTTGCAAAGTTTCATGAGTCTTTTTATAATTTCCTCTTGATTGTTGACTTCTTTCCATTTTAACTTCTTCTGGGTCTCTTCAAGTTTGATTCTCATTTTGACTTATCTGGCAGTTGTTACTTATATAATAGCTTCCATAGGAATTTTTTCCAAAGATTGTCAACGTACTTCATCATTTCATGTGTATTTCTTTGACTTATAGTCATCGTGATAGCCATCCTTATCTTGTTGTTCTTCCGTAGGTGTTGTTTTACTTGGATGTATCTTATTTTCTAAGAAATAGATATACATGATATGTACATAAATTATGTAAATATGGTATGTACAAGAACTTTTGAAGAATATTGTTACCTTGACTTAGAAGAAGAAATTTGCTTCATCTTTTTTGACATTCTTTGAGGGTTCCTTTTCTTCGGTAACTATTGCTTCATTTGTTTCCTTCCTTTTCTTTAACTCAGAACAATGATTCTTGTAGTGACCATATTTTCAACAGTTGAAGAATTGTATTTTTGGCATATCCTTCTCTTGATTTGGTTTCTTCCTTGAGTCAAACTTCTTCTTATTCCTAAATTTCTTGAACTTTGTTCTGTAGGCTTGATCATCACCTTTCCTTCAGAATTTCTCTTTGGCGCTAATACTTGATTCTTCTTGTGCACAGCAAGTCCAAATTTCTTCAAATGTGGGATACTCCTTTCTTATGTTCATTCTTGCAGCAAATGCATCCCATGTCTTGGGAAGGCTATTGAGTACTATATTTACCAGTTCCATTTCTGAATGGTTTCTTCAATAGATTGTAGTTGATCTCTTAACTGAGAGACTCTTACCAAGTATGATGTTATGCTTTCATCATCATTCATTTTCATGTCACAGAGCTCATTCTTCAGAATCATTACTTGTCCAATGTTTCTAACTGAGAAGAGGTTAGTTAGGACATCACACATCTTCTTAGATTAGTCAAGATGAGAGATGTAGGGTATCAAGTGGTCTTTTACAGATTCCACTATGATACTCATGGTATTGATGTCATTGTCTTTGAACTTCTCCATAACTGCAACATTCTGAGGTTCCTTCTCTTATCCTTCTTCAAACTATGGTTCCATAATCTTTTCTTTCACGATATCCAACACTTTATTCTTGGCAAGGATGAGATCAATCTTTTTCTTCCATGCTCTGAAGTTATAAGCCCCTTATAACTTGTTTTTTGACTTCATAGAGTAAGTCATGACTGCTTTCACTTGGTCAACCTTTAACTTTGACCAAACACTCAAACTTGACATCTTAGCCTATTGAGAGTACTAGGAGGTGTGCTAGGTTAGGGAGTATTAGGATATCCAGAAATTAGGTCAATATCTTCACTTAAGGTGCCTTAACAAGAGGGTTAGGATTTTGTTGTTGCAGCAAAGACTTTGACTGCAACTGTAACTGACAAGAACCCTCCCAATCTATCTTCCAGCAGTTAGACTGTTTGAAGATAGTGCGGGCCCATAACCTGTTAGAAAAAAATGGTGTTCTCATTTAAACATAGACAATATATAAATATTTTCACCCAACCATAGACCGAAGCCACCCTGAGCACCTTAACCTTGACAGAGAATAATTTTGGAAGTAAACCCTAAGACTAATAGCCAATCAAGGTAGTGTATCAATATCCAGAGTTAGCATAACAAGAATAAAGTCCAAACCATAACCAAGAGACAGTCCAAGACTGTAACCAAAAATACAAGTTGCAATAGTTGCAGCTGCAGCTACTCTCCAGACTTGCGCACAACTAAATTTTTGCAGTTGCGAGTTGTGTGTGTCAAATGATCTCTGGTGTCATGTATTTATACTACTCCTCCTTAGCTGTCTGGGCCGACTTCTCATTCTGGAGGCTAAAAACTCAATCTTAAATATTTCCTTTAGATGACTTTTCTTCTAGGGCTATGTCTAATGCTTTAGGGTTTCTTCTTGCTTCCCGGGATGTTCTATTCTTTCCAAAGTTGCAGGTGGAGGTTAATACCTCCTCCAGCTACCATAATATCAACAATATGCACCTTAAATAGTGTCGCATTCACTTTTCCAAGTATCACAAACCCTTGACACCATAAAAATAGTTGTCACAATCCCTAAGTCATGTTGGAAGAAGAAGCCCTCTCATCTCACAATAGAAATACAACTTTTTCTTGGGAAATTCAACCAAATTTGGGAATTTATGAAGGGTGGAACCCCACTAGAAATTATGGGGGAGTGCTACTTCATGGGGTGGTTCCCCCTTTCCATGTTAGTATAGCTTCACTTTATAGGATGGCTCCCTATGTTCAACTTCGGGGGAGCCCCAGTCTTGTTAGATAGAAATTGGGGATCCTCCACCTTTTCCTAAGGGCCAAATCTCTTCGGATGAGGTTGGTTGTGTTCGACCCCTATGTTATGGATTCATATTAGTATTATATCCCAAGCTTAAGGATCCATATCCTCAACCATATCCTTCATTTTCTCATGGTGGTTGCACCTATCAAAGCCTATATATTGAAGGTATTTCCAAGGTGAAAGGGGGAAGAATTCAGATATCAAACCTTTGATCTTGGGAGGATCATAAACATTTTTTATTTCAAGATTCATGCAAGGGTTGGACAAGGAGAAATTGAAGAATATTGTTTCATCTCCAGGCATGCTTTGTAAGTTCCTTCTTTTGGCTTTCCAATTAATATAAACTTGGCCTATTCCCTTGAAGTTCATGTTTTCTACATTTGCTTGTTTATTGTCATTTTAGTATTCATACATAGATCTACTTTGTCTAATCATATAGAGTAGGAGGAAGAGTTCCTTTCCTAGTATTTGCAGGACTTCAGTTGCATTGAGGATCTTAGAGATCAATCCCAAGGATTGGAGCAACGAGGAAAAACATCACAAAAAGGTACACCACATTCTTCTTCTCTCTTGCTTGATTGATTGAGTTAGATCTATAGGGAAAGTAGTAACCACTTGTTCACTTTTTTATTTGGACCAAATATAGGGGTCTTGGTCCACAGGGGATATTAGCCTATCCATAGGGTGATATTTCTCACAACACCGGGAATGAAAAAGGAAGTTGCATATTTTATTGTGAGATGTATCGAATGTTAGAAGGTCAAGGTTGAGCACAAACATCCAACTGGTTTGTTGCAACCTTTTCCCATTCTTGAGTGGAAGTGGGAAGTTGTGGCCATGGAATTCCTAACTAAGTTTCCTAGGAATACTAAGCAACATGATTTTATTATGGTGGTGGTGGACAAGCTTACTAAAGCTTCCTTCTTATTCCAATGAAGTCAATGCACAAGGAAGTCGACATTATTGAGATACACATGCATGAATTTGCTAAGTTGCATGGTGTTCCTAAGATAGTTGTTTCTTATAGAGATTCCAATTTCACCTCGAAATTTTGGAAAGGGGTGTTTAAGGGATTTAGAACAAATATTAATTTCAACACATCATATCACCCTGATTCGGATGGTCAAACCAAGAGGGTAAATCGGGTGATTGAAGACATGTTGAGGATGCATGTGATGGATAAGCCATCAAAATGGGAATACTACCTTCATTTGGTAGATTTTTCTTACAGAAATGGGTATCATGCATATTTAAACATGACATCATTTGAGGCACTTTATGGTAGAAAGTGCAACACACATGTGATTTGGGATAACCCGATAGACTACACAGTAGTTGGACCAGATTTTCTCTAGGAAATGGAGGAGAAGATGGTAAAGATAAGACATAATCTAAAGGTTGATCAATATAGGAAGAAAAGTTGTGCAGATAAAGGAAGAACCCATAAGGAATTTGGAGTGGCTAATCATGTGTTTCTGAAAGTGAAGGCAAGGCATAGTTCCCTAAATTTGGGAAAGTGTTCTAAGTTAGCAATGCGCTATTGTGGGTCATTTGAAATCCTTGAAAGGATTAGTTTTTTCGCTTATATGATTTATTTTCTTGTGTCCTTATGCATTCATAATGTTTTATGTGTGTCATTTCTTAAGATGTATGTACATGAAGCTAATCATGCCATTGATTGGAATGTGATTCAGGTGGAGCCAAAAGGCATATTTCAAGTGTGACTGGTTTACATATTGGATCAGAAAGTCAAGTATCTCCACAATCGATCCTTGGAGCTGGTAAACATCCAATGGACCTGGTACAGTCCTGAGGATGCAACTTGGAAGTGCGAGGATGCTATACAAGAAGAGTATCCTCATATTTTTTATGATGTTTGAAATTTTGGTATGTACATGTGTATATGATGCACTGAGGACAATGCATAAATATGGGAGAGGGGATTGTAATGTCCATGATACGAAACCCTTTGTAATTGTACATATAGGTTGGTGAGCCATTGGAACCAAGTGTAAATGTAATGTACATTTAGTATGGTGATCCAAGGACACTTGGTTTTGTTGTTGCCCACATCAGAGTAGTGCATAGAAAAGTGTTAACAAAGACAGGGTGTGCACATTCTATGTCTTGCACTCACATGAGTAAGTGCACAGATTGCACTATGTTGCACGCACTTTGGTTAGTGCGCAGGAATGTATGGATATGTATGGAGACTGAAGAGCCTATGTGATTATGAGGCTGGTGAGCCTAGATGCAGATAGGACATTGTGCCTATCCATGTAAATATAATCATGATTATTAATATAATATTACATTGTTGCATGCTGACTGACTCAGATGAAAAGTGATGGGCAACCTACTCCACCAAAAAAGGGAAAAGGGGGTGAGTTGTAAGTCTTGGGGAATATTTTATAATATTTCTAGGAAAAGTGTAATGTCATATATATTATTATTTTATCCTAAGTTCCCAAGGGTAGGGAACGGGTCACCAAGTGGCTTAAAGCTGCTTTTGGAGGTGAAAAGGGTCAAGGGGGATACATGCAATATATATGGTTGGCCTTAGAGTGTTTTGGGTGGATTATTGCATTATTGTATTATTATGGATGTTGAAACATCTCATGAGAAGAAGGGATTGGATTGTATGGAAAATCTTATTATTACCATATATGCAGTGAGAAACTTGTAAGGAGTTGTGGGGCTGCATTTTGAGTTTCACTGTCGAAAAGTCAGGTTGACAAACCGTGATCAGTCTCTTTGGGTGAGAGAATGGTTGTTTTCAAGTGGTTTTCATACCCTTGGTCATACTCTCTAGGTGATATTTTTTCTGAGAGTTGTTCCCTAGTGCATTAATCATTAATCACATGGTTCAGAGACTTCTTGTTCTTCCTATTGCTAGTAACTCTGGGAAGAGAAGTGGGCAGCCAAAGTACTGGTGAGAAGAGAAGGGGCACACTTACTTGGGTGTGAAAGGTGTGTGGGGAATGAGGTATTGTGGGATAGATGTAGTAGTGGGCACCTAGGACTAAGTAATTATGTTGAGTTTTAGACCATAGCTTGTCGCTACGAACCCTTTTCCCTGGTGGATTTGAGCCCTAGCTCAAGGGTGACCTGTTGCTAAAATCTTATGAGAAACAACGTCTATGGATGGGAGGAATGTCTGAGTCAAATGCGCAGTGGGTGACTTTCATTTAATATAAGTGTTCCTTACGTATTTGTCTTGGTTACTACGTGCATCTTTGTCTATGTTTGACATGGGTTAAATTCTTGTATGTGTTACATAGAAGTATTTGTTGTTATTTCATTAATTGTTGCATGCTCATGTAATTTTGGTGCTTATAGGTTATATTAGTAGTTGCGCATGGATATGACCATTGTGGTTAGTCTTTCTTGTCAATTTATCCTTATGATTTTGGTTATGAGTCATCAAGAAGAGGATTGATTGGTCAGGTGCCAAGTTTGTAGCTTGTGTGCCTCATAAGTCTGGAACTTGTGTGTGTTGTTAAGGAATTAGAACCCATGCACAGTAATAATAGAAGTGGCGCATGACGTCGAAGTGATTGTGTGCACAGTTGTAATGTGTGGTCAATATGTTGGTGCGCAAAATTATTTTTAGTTACTTCCTCTGCTTAAGATCGTGGTGTAAAGAGCTTGTTGCTTCCATTGTACAAGTTGCATGGTGTGAGTCAATCTTGGGCTGAGTGCATTACTTCTAGTTAAACTGGGTGGAGCAGTGTTAGAGTATAAATTGCACAGTGAATCTATCAGAGTAACATTTTTCAAGGGGATGGGGATGTTACAAATTGGTGGCAGAGCATGTGTAAGGTGGTAACGATACTCAATGGGATACTGGGTACGTTACACAATGCACTACGTTGTTATCTACGATCATAGAAACGGATTCTTCTAGCCCAATCACTATGAAGTTTGATGCTACTTATGTTAAGCCTCATCTTCCTTATCATGTAGCCTTCCAGATTGATTTTGTTAACGCAAAACATGTCATCAAGAGGATCATTCTTGATTAAGGAGCTTCTATGTGCATCATGTTTTTGTCCTGATGGAAAGCTATTGGTTCTCTAGAACTAGCACCTTCTCTGAATTTGTTTCCCGTGTTTGGCAGGCTATCATTTAGGCCACATGGGATTATTTCCTCATTTATAGTCCAGTTAGGAGGCAAGTCCATTTCCATAGAAGTAGAAGTAGTTGATGCACCATTCAACTACAAATTGTTATTAGGAAGGAGTTGGACTTACACGATGACAGTTGTCGTCTCATTGGTATTTCAAATTTTATGCTTTCCATGTGAGGGAAGGATTGTGACTATCGATCAACTAGATTTTAATCATTATGTCTCTGTTTCGAATCAAGGATACATAGTTTTTTGGATTGAGAACTATTAGTTGGAAACTGAGAGCATCAGTGTTGGAATGTATCATTCACTTATGGGTACCTTTACTTTTCCATCACTGGTGTCCTACATTCGTGCCACCCCGATCGGATACCAAAAATTGAGTACCCCGAATCCTATTAGAAGATTTGTTTCTTTCAAATCATTGTATCTATGAGATCTATGGGTATTACCCTCACCATTTGATTCGGTCAAAGGACAAACACATATCAGGATGGTTATGCCACTATCTGTAGCAGAATTCGATTCCCAAGCTATACAGCAAGATACTACAAACTCGGATCAAACTCCTTCTTTGAAGAAGGAGGACGATATTTTCCCAGAGCCTATTTGGTCTCAGAATTCTTCAAATTCCTGGGATTATCTTGATATCGTCTTACCCTCAAATGAGGTTGTTATTAAGGCACCAACTGGAGATGAAAGGCCATCGGAGGATATGAATCATAGATCATATTTCCTCCCCAAGATTAGTCATGTGGAAAATGGAGAATTCAAGTCAATCGTGAGTAGGAGTGTTGATCAGATAGTAAATCCCTTGGCTAGGAATGGTGTCTAGGTCAAGGGAAATATGGTGAATATATACGAAACCATTCCCATTAACATTTCTAGGACCCCTGATGATTTCCAAGTGTATTTATTGGGGCAGAGTGCTCTCAAGATGAAATTTGTGAGTACACGACACTTTTTAATGAATTTAGAGATGTTTTCACTTGGTCATATAAGGAAATCCCTAGCATAGATCCTCGAATCGTTCAAAATGAGATTCGAACCTACAAGAATGTGAAACTGGCTCGACAAAAGTTGCGACTAGTGAATCCAAGGAAAGTAGCAGTAATTAAAGATGAGGTGGAGAAGCTACTCAAATATGGATTTATTCACCCATTGTCGTTGACGGAGTGGGTGTCCAACATGGTTCTGGTTGATAAGAAGCAGGGCACAATTCGAGTGTGTATGGATTTTTGAAACTTGAATAAATCTTGTCCAAAAGATAACTTCCCTATGCCATTCATCTATTAGATCTCAATGAATGCGTGGGGAGAAATATTTTTTCATTCATGGATGGTTTTTTGGGGTATAACTGGATTGACATTTGATCAAAAGAACAACATAATATAGATTTCATTTTTCCTTGGGGAACAATCACATATAAGAAGATGCCCTTTGGCCTTAAAAATGTTGCAGCCACTTTTCAGTGGGCCATGATGTTTTCTTTCCATGACCTGAATCATATAGTGGAGGCTTATTTGGATGATCTCACGGCTCATTCTTGCAAGAGAGATAAACATCTGTCACACCTTCTCCTAGTCCTCGAGAGATGTCATCATTATTGAATCTGTTTAAATCCGCATAAATGTATTTTTTGCGTGACTTCATGACATATTTTGGGTTTTATAGTTTCAACTAAAGGGATCATGGTTGGCCCTTTGAAAGTGGAGGAAATCACTTAGTGTCCTCCCCTGTGCACAATTTGTTAGCTTCAAATTCTACAATGAAAGTAAAATTTCCTCCGATACTTTGTACCCAACTATGCCAATATTACGAAAGGATTTATGCGTCTTTTGAAAAAGGGGGTTCCATTTTATTGGGACAAGGCAACACAATGTTCATTTGATTCATTAAAGGAAGTGTTGGTTTCAACACCGTTATTGAGTACCCCATATTATAATTTATATTTATTGTTGTATTCGGTAGTAGTTGAACCATCGATTAGCATGGTATTAGTTTAGGAGGATGATGAGCTCCAAGAGCATGTCATATACTATTTAAGTCGTGTGTTAATGGGCCCTGAATTGAAGTACTCTTATGTTGAAAAACTGGCCTTAGTATCATTTAATGATCTTGATCAGCTTCGACATTACATTATGTTTCGTAAGACAACTATCATCTCTGACGTTAATCCTTTTCAGTATGTTTTGATCGGAAAATAATTGGTGGGAAGTATAACAAGTGGATTGTTGTGCTTCAAGAATTTGATTTGGATTTTTCTTTTGCGAAATCCAAGAAATATTTAGTCTTCGCTGAATTGATGTCATAGTTCCCAGTAAATAATGAGGAGAGTGAATTAATCTACTCTTTCCCAGATCAGCATATCTTCCTCATATCTTTGTACGATCCTTGGTATGGATATATCTTTATATATCTCCTTACTCTGAAGTTCCCTCCACATTTTTCACGAGATGAGTGACGACAAATTCATCACTTAGCGAAGAACTATCTCATTATCACAAACACTTTGTATCGATGAGAGGTAGACTCAATTCTTCATTTCTACCTCACTCACGAGGAAGAAGAGGTCATTTCAAATGACTTCCATGGTGCAATATGTGGCGGTCACTTATCGAGGTTGGAAACAACCTAGAAGATTTTGCGTGTTGTTTATTTTTGGCCTACGATATTTAAGGATTGTATATAAGTGGTCAAGAAATGTCATGTTTGTCAAATATTTACAAAGATGATGTGAACGCACCTTGCTCCTATGTTTCCCATTATTGTTTTCGGTCCCTTCACCAAATGGGGGTTAGATTTCATGACATGCCACCTAGCCTCGTCTAGGCAGCATCGATACATTATAATGAGAGTTGACTACTTTACAAAGTGGGTAGAAGCCATGCCGACATTTGATAATGATGGTGAAACCACAACGCTTTTCATGTTCAATCAGGTCATTGGCAGGTTTTGGGTTCCAAGAGATATTTTCACTAACCATGAAAGCCACTTCGAGAACCACATGATGTTTGAGTTAGCATCAAAACTGGGTTTTAGACAAGGGAACTTGCTTCCTTACTATCCTCAGGCTAATGGTCAAGTAGAGGACGTTAACAAATCCTTAAAAACTATATTGAAGATGACAATTAACTCAACCATGTCAAATTGGAATTTAATGATATATCCAGCATTGTAGGCTTACCAAACCTTAGTCAAAACTGCAACAGGATTCTCACCTTTTCAACTTGTTCATGGAGTAGAAGCAGTTTTTCCCATTGAATGTGAAATCCCTTCACTTAAAATTGTTGTTGAACTCTTCCTTGACACGACGCAACTTGAAGAATGTCTCGTTTATTTTGAACATATTGATGAGAAACTTTGAGATGCAACTTTAGCAAATGAAGCGCATAAGAAATGCATCAAGTCTCAGTACGACAAGGTTGTCCACCTAAGGGTATTTTTTGAAGGAGACATTGTGTTAGTCTACGACCAAAACAAGGATTCTCTAGGGGCATGCAAGTTTAACCCCATGTGGCATGGTGCATACATTGTACCATGGGTGTTGGAAAAAGGGTCTTATGAGTTAGCATACTATGAGGGAAATGTGTTGCTGGAGCCCAGAAATGGGTTCTACCTTAAGAGGTACTATGCTTGAGACCGATTTCTTGAGTACTAGTTATTTTGTAATTATTGTTTATTGTTGTATATAGGTTTGTATAGGTTTTCTTCTTTTCCTTTCATTTTTTACTACTATGCTTATGTTGTGTGGAATATGTCAGGGGATTCTTCAGTTTATTTTTGATTCGTAGATGATGCCAGTCACCACACTAGGAACTTGGATTCTACTACCTGGGTGATTTATTTGCCCACTAATGAACTAGTATCTGTTGGAGGTGTTTGTCTCAAGGAAACTACAAATAATGTTGTTGAATATAGTGCTATCATCGATATTTTGCGAGACGCTCATCACATTGTATTCAACACCTTCACGTGTTCTTGGATTCTCAATTGGTTGCATCACATTTGAATGGTCTATATTGTATTTTTGATCTAGTCTTGTTCCAACGGTTCCTTAGGGTACGCCTTCTGGAACAATCATTTGTGTTTATTACATATGAGAATGTTCCTAGGCATGTTAATCTAGTAACTGATGCATATTCTAATTACGTTTTAGATTGGCATTTTTCACATTCATAACATAAGTACACACATTTTACACATGTAAATATTTATCATTTGCAGGTACAATACAAAAATAACACAAAAAAAGATAGATAGATATGTGTGTGAGAGAGAGAGAGAGAGAGAGTGTCCAAAAAGAGGTCTGTAGTACAAAATTTGGGCTACTAGCTCCGAATACATATCAGTACAAAATAGTGTTCTCAGCACATAATAGTCTAGGCCTAAGGTCGATGAACTTTTTCATAGCAAAGTACTACATTTGCTAAATGCCGAAACAAACAGACCCATGTCCAGGGTACTCCTACTACATGACATTGCATCCCTAATGGTGGGTCATCTATAGTGGCCATCGGAATGGATCGTGACAGTGCCTCCAAGTTCTTTCCCATTCTCTATAAGGTCCTTGTGGCATCATCACTAGTCCCAACGATTATGTCATGGAATTCCTATTGGTCTCATTGGCTCTATCTGTACATTTAAATAGCATGTGTTAATATAATGGATCTCACCAAAAAAATATGTTTTCCCTTCATATGTATATACAATATATAATCTGAAAACAAAAAATCAAATAAATTAAAATAAAGGTTATCTATGTCCTCAATCACGTCACCGGGAGGAATGATGACATTAGGATCTCCTGGAAATTTGACCCCGGTGTATGGATAATCCTCAATAAAGGGAACATGATGCTCCCACCAAGCAAAGAAGGCATCATCATAAGGGTTGGATAATTTCCCTCCTCCTAAGTGGGCCAACAACTCATTCCATCGTACTATTGCGGGCCATAGTCATAAGTGTCCTCTGATATGAGATTTTGGGCTCATCATTGGCACCATATCGAAAAATAATGTACAAAGGACATTGCCAAACCCAAAGTTATTGTTCTTTCGTAACTTGCAATCAATGAGTTGAGTTTTTATGCAAGAAAGAATCACAGTGCTCCAGTCAAACATTATGGGTCTTAAGTACTCAACCCCATGTTGCATTTAGGAGAAATAATCCAAGTGCAAAGAGTTATATCCCATGATGCATACTATGGTATATAATATCACCTTTAGACTCAAATTGGTGATATGCTTGATAGGAACTTGTGAGCCCGTATTTTCTATGTTATCCTCGCAGTATTTATTTATGTAATCATTAATGGTCCATCCACCTCCCCCAAGGGTTGTGAATTTGGGCACTCCACCTCTACGAGACAAACCAGTGATGAAGTATATGTCCTCAATGGTGATCGTCAAGGACTGTCCACGAAGCATGAATGCCTATGCGTCAGGGTGCTAGTAATCAATAACGAGATTTAGTAATATCTTTTGAGCTCACATAAAACCAATTTGGAAAACTGTATACATTCAACATTTTTGGAGAGCCTCTTTGGCATTATCTTCATCAAATACTGCATGATCAACTTCCTCATGCTCACGTTCCCTCCAATGAACAAACATCCTGCTCAAAATCCACAAGAAAGAGAGTTAAACTTTTGTTTTTTAAAAGGGATTTTGGGCATCCACGGGTTCTTTTTATAACAATCGTGGATATCTGTAATTGGTGTTTCTACCAAGCGTGGAAATCAATGCGACCCTTTGAGGAAAATCGTGGATGCACAAAGTTGTGAGGAGAAAGAGAGGGTTATCCTTCAAATTTTCATAAAAAGTAAAACTTAAATGGATGAAAATGAAAGGAATGATTTGAGCACTTACTTGGTCCAAACGATTTGTGGTTTAGTTGCTCCAAGCTCTCGCAATATCCAAGTAAAGTTACAAGGGTTTCTCCTAAATTTGGTTAATTTTAGTTCAAATGGTAAAAATGATATGGT
The DNA here is from genome assembly GCA_009831015.1 of Picea engelmannii. NCBI lineage: Eukaryota > Viridiplantae > Streptophyta > Pinopsida > Pinales > Pinaceae > Picea > Picea engelmannii. The sequence goes on along the minus strand of ML789039.1, from coordinate 375,337 downwards.
AAAATGGTATAAATTGCCTTATTTATATAATTTTTTGAAAACCCACTTTCCATAGTTTCTTATTTTTCCATAAATAAAACTAATGTCAAGCTATATTGTAGTGTTTTGGTTGCCATGACAGGTTATAGATATTTATTTTGGGTACTTTTGGTCTTTTTATCGATTGACTGAGTCTTTTTCAAGACTCTAAAAGGTGATGTTTTCGTATAACTGGCATTTAGAGTAGGTATCACACACCTTCAATATTTGCATTACCAGTTTCCATTGTCTCCTTAATCTAGGGTGGATCCCATTAACTCATGACATAACCCTTTGTCTCTACTAATAATGTCATCTCATTGATGGTAGAGCCTACCTTCCATGGGCGCCCTAGTGTAGAACCCCTTTTTATATTTTGGTGCTCAGGCTGCAAGTTTTATTAGGCTTGAGAGTCCTATTTAGTCCTGCCATGACATTGCGTTCAAAATTCATTCTTCTTACTCAATCTTGTTCTGGCTATTACCTACGAGACTCCCCACATTATATGATTCTCACTACAACATTTTTTCCAACTCTTTAGCAGGTATTGTATTCCTTATTGGCATATTGTAGGCCCCATCTCACTTGCACAATGCATCTATCTATGTCAAACATATATTTTCCATAGGGTCAACCCAATTCGTTAGTGACATCATACATTTCCAACTACTTAAAGGTGTCGCTTACGGATGGTAGAGCTTACATCTCCATGGGTGTCTTAGTTAGTACCTCACTAGAATTTTTACACCCATGTTGTAGTTTCTTCGTAGGCTTGAAAACCCTCTTTAGTCCTGCCATGCCTTTGTGTTGAAGCCTCGTGAATTCCTCTCAATATTTTTCTTTCTAAATCACCTTTGAGGGCTTCCAAACTTTGTTGAGTTGTAATTGCATTGCATATTAACTGCTCATGCTTTTAGGCCTAATGTCAACCTCAACTTTCTCTTATTGAACCAATTGCTTATGCATTCCTATCAGTTGCACACCTTGCAATTTATTCCTTTGCAACTTGACACCTTAACCCTGGAGGAAACATTCCCCAAGTGTCCTTATCCTACACATGCTTCTTTGCATTGAGCATAGGTATGTTCCTTGCACCTTGGAATTATTTTTCTTCCCTGCGACACTTGTTTCCTCCATTCTACTATAACCTTTTTTCTTTTCAGGCTTTAATAATATGAAAAAGACAAAAAAAACGAAAAGAGGAGGAAAGTGTCTATCTCTTTTGTTGGCAACAGTCTTTTCTCCCTTGAACAAAGCACAATATTGAGTCAATATTTCCGTAATTTGGGTTTAGTATGGCTTTAGGAGACTCTTTCTCATTGTTGAAAACAATCTCCCCGAGTTGGTTACTCTTCCAACAATATGGAGAATTTTTGGATTCCCGTTGCATAAAAACTATACCCCAGTTTATATTCATGCTTCCTAAGTCACATAATGTGTCGTTCTTTTGTTCAAGGGAAATTTCAACCTAAGTTGTCCATTCTATAGTAAGTCTCTAACCTTTAAATTTGGCCTTCCTGATTCCATCAAGTCCATCTCATTATCACAAGTATCTATGTCTCTTACTCATGATAGTACAGAAGGTCCTCATTGAATTCTGGTTGGAGGGTCTACTCTTGTCGACTCTGACACATTGCTTTGAGAGTATGACCTAGAGTAGCACCTTGGGCCTATTTCCATTATTGATAGGTGACCTTGCACTCATCATATGACAAACCATCATTGGTCATTGACTAAGTGGTTTCCCTTGTGTTCGATGTCAACAAAAATCATCACACATAGGGATTTGTGCATTACCTTGGTTTCTATTTGACCCCATTGGTGGATTCCTCATCTTTTTCAGTAGTCTTTGTTGAAACAAACTATATATTTTCCTAAAAAAAAATCTTACATTAAAATGAAATTTCGTTTTTATTTAAATAAAAAGAGAACAAAATGCAATTGGATAATCACCGTTGAAAAAAGGGTCATCCAATCAATCCAACGGTCTAAATGTCAGAACAGATTATGGAGCCGCCCTTGGTTTTAAAGGAAAGTCAAATGTTAAAATCTCCTTAAGTTTTGAGTTTCGGGGTTATGCGATCTATGCAGTTTGATATTTAACGATAACCCCAGGGTCTCGATACCGAAGTCACGAGGAATATTTTTAAATAAAGTTAAACCAAGTTAATAAGAATAATTAAAAATGTTTTAAGGGTAATTTAAGATTTTCACATTTTTACTTTTCAGGAATCTCAACTCAAGCGACAACTCAAAATCTCGATCTGCAAGTCTCGAAAACCCTTCTAATCATGATTAATTAAAGGTTTAAAATACACTTAATATATTGATTAATCAATCGCGTTTTTGAAATCAGAGAAATATCACTCATCTCATCCAAAAAACCACGAATCTTGGAGTCCTGAAAGTATCAAGTGTTTAAGTGTGATTAATTTAACATCTAAACAAAGTTTAATGATATAAATTAGTCTTTCGCGTTTTCTCTTTTCAGGAGTTTGCAAAGACATTTCATTCGAACTCCCGATTTCGAATCGCCGATATTTGGAAGCACTTATTATAGATTAATGAAATATCTTATAGTGTAAGACGCATATCTCCAGACGTACTCTCCTCATTAAGGAAAATGAATTTATCGATCGTAGAAAGAACAGTCTAATTAAGGCAGGCTAAAGGTGAATAAAGGTTTCTAATTCAAATTTCTTTCTCACTTTCAGTAAATTAGCAATTTGTACCTGATAAAGCTTACGCCTTCTTCTTTGTAGCAACTACTCGCTTCTTATCATAGTTATCATGGCACCCAGGAAAATGCAGAAAAACAGTGATGACATTGGTGAAATCTCAAATCCGAATTCGGATGTTATAGCTGATACCACACCACATGTTGTAGATTCGGTCCGGTCCTGGATGCATATTTTTGAAATCTTAGAGCATGAGGTTAGGAATTTCCCAAACAATTTTGGAAATGAAAGGACTGAAAATAAACTCAGAGATATAGCAGAGGTCGATCTCCATAAAGTAGCTACATGGTCGAAGCTCATGCCATACAATGACATCATAAACTGGGCTCTGATGAACACTAATGTGCAGACCAGGAGTATCACAAACCATCAAAATGTCGTCGTTGGCTCGTTCAGGCCAGAACATATTCAAGTAATGTATAAGCTATCCCATGTTTCTAAATATATTTATAATGCCAAATTCATAGAAGAATTTCAAAGAAAGGAGTGTACAGAATTTGACCAAACATATCCAGATATAATCAAAGAATGGTGGGGAATTCCATCAAAATTTAGAGTTGATACCCATGGCATTTATTCCACAACATCGTTAAATGAATACATGGTTTATATAGCAATGATTTTATGTAGACTATTTGGGAGGAAAAGCCCTACCCATTTCCCCACGGAATGGGTGCCAATTATACACGAGGTAGCCAAGGGTTACACTTTCAACTGGGGTAAGATTTTATCAGATAACCTAGCCAAGGAGATTGCAGAGTACCAAATGGAAAATTCAAAAGGACAACCTGCATATTTTTATATGTCTGCATATATTATGGATGCTATCTGTTATATGACCCCTTTCCCTTTGATGAATTGGAACTGGAATTCAACCTGTGCAGAACCCATCCATTTCTATCACTCTCAACTATGGGAAGAGAAAGCAAAATATTTCTTTTACAAGATCTATCACTATGTAGTGATACTTGTGCATAAAATATTGTATGGATACCCAACCCCTTGGATTTCAGAGCAAATCATGGGAAACCTCAAAACATTTGTTGATTGGTTTATCGAAGAGAATTTCTCTTATGTCAGAGTCTTCGGATGTTCAATTCCCCCAATTCTCTCCCTAAATTTCTCCCTGACAGACTAATGTGCAGATAAGTGGCATACCAGATAATAACAAGAGGCATTGGTATAGAGTTAAAAACATCTCAGAAGAAATTATGACCAGTTTTTCCTGTACATATTGGGAGGTTTTCATTTCTTAATATTGGTCATTCCAAAGTGGAATCCTCAGCATTAGAAGACATTAAGTTGGTATATCTTGAACTCATAAAGCATGACCCATTCCAAATTCTTGGAAATCATCTATCTCATTGCAACATGAAAACATATGAGCATGAAGACTCTCCCTATGATGGCATATTCAAAGGAGCCAGAGCATATGAGGAGATATTAGAGAGAGTCCAGGTGTTACCCCCTAGCTTGCAGACCAGCTTTCTTTCTCCAGAAGCACAGACGAAGTTGGTTGCCAAAAATACTACAAGGGAAATCAATAACCTCTCCTTCAGAACAAGAAGAAATACCTCCAGGTTTCAAATCAAAATCTCAAGATAAAGGGACTACAGAGGATAACCCAAAGAATCCCGAACGGTCTTCACAAAGATCAAAAACTTTGCGGATAGAACATCCAGTGTATGGAACAGGATTTAAGTATGATACACCTTTAAAGTTGAATCAAATGAGTCCTCCTTTATCATCAACTATTCCTACCGATACTCCCAAAACAGCATAAGGAACACAATTCACAGATTTAGGCAGTCTAATTACAGCCTTGACTCCTTTACAGTCAAGTTTTGGGACTCCCCATATTGGAGCTATATATGTAAGTGATCTTGACCCAATCTCTATTGAAGAAATATCTTCCTCTAACTTCTTTTTTAGTAAGAAAAGGAAGGTTGTAGTGAAACAAGAAATGTACTTGAAAGAAGGTACAATGGTAAAAAAAGCACAGGATACTTGTGGATGGACAAAATCTAGAAGAGGAAGACTTTGCCACGGAAGTAGCAGGCTCTTTGGGGGATTTTTCTATGGCCAATTTATTCTCAGTCGATAATCTGAAGTCAAGGTTGTAACAGAAAAAACAAATGATAGCCCAGTTGCAAAGTCAAATAAAGAATACAGAGAAAAATACTGGATATGAAATAAATAAAAGACTGGATGTTGTGGGGTATTTTACCCTACGGACTAATAAGCTAGGGCTCTAAACTTATACGCAGATCATGACCCTTAAGATTTAACTTTTAACCTTCTACCCAAAATCTCAACCCCTTTTCTCAGGCAAACACGGGAAGAATGAACTAACCTTTTTATCGACGGTTGAAGTAGATCCTCCGTTGAGTTGTTATCTCCTTGCTGTTGTTGCTCCTTCTACAAAGCTTCCTGCAATCAAGACAAAACTATGCATGCATGCTACTGATCTACTAGGGGGTTAGAGATAAAACATAAATCAAATAACATAGATGAGACTCATGTATTCGGGACGGGAAAAGTATATTTTTCATTAATCTCAATGTGAATCAACTTACAATGATTTCTGAGATCGGCCACCGTTCCTCGATCCTGATCCTGGGCTCCTCCTCTTCTTTTGTCCTCCAACTGTTGCTTCTTGAGTTTCTCCTAAAGCTTGAGGCAAGGCTAAAGGGTTGGGACAAAACTGGCTTGGCAATTTGGCAGAGTTTCTTTGCTATGATTTTTTCTCCTTTGAATAGTACCCCTACCCCTCCTTTTATAGGCTAGAAGGATCTAGGGTTTTAGGCGAACTCTCGGCCATGCATGGATGGGAGTTCCAGTTAACTGACAAAAAGCTTTTCGTCCCGTCGGCAACTTTCCGTTTTTTGTGATTCTGAAGGCATCCACGGGCTGTAGTGGGCCTGCTAGCGGGGCCCCCGCGGGCTGTAGTGGGCCTGCTAGCGGGGCCCGCGGGCTGTAGTGAGCCTGCTAGAGTTTGCTTTTTTTAAATGGATTTTTTAGAAGAGTTGTTCAGTAGTTTTTTGGCAAAGAAGGGATATGAGTTGGCCTGATGCCAGGTAAGCATGTGTGGTGCAATTTAGGGTTATAACACTGGAACATGCCAGAGTTGTCGACAAACAAGAGATTAAATTGATCAAGTCTATAATAGATGATATGTATAAGAAGATGAAATCCAGTCAAGGATAGGTCATTCAGCAAGAGGAATTAGTAAAGAAGTTGCAAGATAAATTGAGTTCTACTGAAAGCCAGGTGATAAATTTAACAGTATTTCAAGCCCAAGCACTGGAAGTACACCAGAAGCTAGAGGCGGAACAACAAATCTTGTTTTATAAAGTAGAGATCATTCAAAACCATTTTCGAGACGTAAGTCAATCATTGGAGAACATTTTTTTCAAAGAAAAAGAGGCTACAACAGCCCGGATCACTTTCCAAAAGGCAGTCATATTTTCGGCTAAAGAAGAGATACCAGTAGCTCCTAAATTATATGTCACTGAACATATCAAGGGTGATATCATACTGAAGGTATGGGAGGCTGATATATATGAAAGTAATAAAATGGCCAAAGAGATAAAGGAAGAATGTGAAGAGAGTTTCGGCTTATTAGATCAAAAATTGCTAGACATTGGAAAGGGCAATTGCCCTGGATTACTAGGACAGATCAATGTTACAAGACATCAACTGAATCTAAAATAGAGTTTGAATGAAACTCAAATTGAAATTTCGCAATTAAAACAGGTTGATGTCACCCTAATGGATACATGGTTGGTGAAACTGAATTTACAATTGCAATCAGTAAAGTTTGAAGATAAAAGGTTTGAAGAAAAGTTGTCGAAAATACAGAGGAAGTTGTATTTGTTTGAAGCAAAGAATATGACACAGTCTTCTAGAAGCTTAGTACATTTTATTGGTAGGTGCGTTGAGTGTCTTGGACCAAATTAAGGAGATACTTAAAAGAGGTAACAAAGCAACATATGCATGCTCATTTTGTCAAAGCAACAGAGAGGTAAAAGGTAATCAAGCGAAACGATTTAAGTCTGTATTCTGTAACCGTTAGCACCTAGGAGTTAGGAAAATACCAACCGTTTAGGGTTGATGATTTTTATATAAATATAATTTCAAAAGACAAAAAGAAGGCTTTTTTTGGCCGATTTTAGCAGAGAGACTTCTCTTTTATAAGGATTAATGACAATGCAAAACGGAGATTCCATATTCTGTCAACCCTGAGTTATGTACTCCTCTGTAATTTCATGTTCAACATCATTTCTTATATACCTTTGATGAATGTTTAAAATACAATTTAGTACAACATCTAATGTGGTTATGCTTTATTTGAATGTCTAATCATTTGCATATTTTCCTCTATGTTTGCTATTAGCGGGCACAAGACCTGTGGATTATTCAGATCACTATATTTTTATGCTTCATTAAAGTTTTCTCCCCTACTTTCTTCTTCTGTAACAAAGTGAGATTCCTCCATGCTTTATGCCTCACATTGTTTAAACAACTTTATGTTTTTCTTCCATCTCATTTATTATTTTCAATTTAACTTGGGAACGGGAAACAACCTCTAAAATAGTTATATTATTAATTCAAATTTGGGAACTTCTCTCATATGATCTAAAATAGAAACAACAAACTTTAAAAAAACAAAATAACATATATTTAAGTTTTCTTTTCCTCGTGATTGTTCCTGTCAGAAGACAGCCTAACATAGAACCCGGACTCACAGATCAGACTAGCATCGCGTTAACCCTTTTTAATGCAATCCTTGAGACAGCCACCACCCGGGTTGAACTTGAATGTTCATGGGCAGCCATTGAACAGGACATAAGCACCCAAGAGCGATTGGAAGCTAGACAAAGACAACTCAAAAACCAACCATAGCTTCTTTACCTAAAGAACTGTTTTCCTTTTCTTATACCTAAACCCCCTTTATTTTCGGATGCCTTGATAGTATACTTTAAAGCCTTAAAGTATAAACTCAAGATTAACAGTCTTCATCATTGTATACTATTTAGAGAGTCTCTATTTTTGATATTATGGTAGTTGCGGGAGGTATTTACCTCCACGTGTGAACCTGACGAAAATAGAAGACTCCGGAAAGTAAGAGAAAACCCTAATGAGTTGGCTCATAACCCTAGAAGTCTTTTCAGCTCAAGAAGATAATTTATATTAGGTTATTAGCCTCCAAGAAAAGAAGTCAGCCAAAAATAATAATAATATACTGAACAGACATGTACCCAGAAGGAGAAGTCGGCCCTAGCAAATATGGCAGAACCACTATAAATACAAGGCACCAATTCTCATTTGACGCATCTCAGAATTGCAGAGTAGCAACTGGTGCACACTGCAGTTCCTAGTTTGGTGCGCACGTGTGGAGGAGAGCTGCAGGTGCAGCTGCTGCAGTAACCAGTTTTCAGTGTTGGCTTGGACTATCTCTTGTCTAGGGTTTGGAATATCTCATCAGCTCTTTGTGATGAGCTATCCTTGGGGAAAGGTGCGCTACCCTTTGTTTGATTATCTAGCCTAGGGTTTGCTTCCGGAGTGATTCTATGTCAAGGTTAAGGTGCTCAAAGGGTGGCTTCGGCCTATGGTTGGGTGAAAAGGGTATTGTCAATGGTAAAACGAGCACACATCCTTCATATTCCAACAAGTTATGGGCCCACACCTCCTTCATTCAGTCTAAATGCTGGAAGGAAACATATCCGGTAGGATATTGAGTTCGTTGAGGAACTACCGCTAGGGTTACTAGAAGAAGCAGTTTCCAAGACATTGTCGCTAGGGTTACTAGAAGGAGCAGTTACTGAAACCCTAAACCTCTTGTTGAGGCACCTTAAGTGAATGGATTGACCTAATATCCAGATAGATCAATGCGCTCTAGCCTAGTGCATTCCCTGATACTCTCAGCAAGCCAAGATGTGAAGATTGAATTTGTGGTCAAATCTAGGGTTTGACCAAGTCAATGTAGCCATGGCTTATTTTATGAAGTCAGAGAACAAGTTAGATGGAGCCTCTAACTTCAGAGCATGGAAGACAAGGATTGACCTCATCCTTGCCAAGAATAAAGTGTTGGATATCGTGAAAGGAAATATCGTGAAACCAGAGTTTGAAGAAGGAAGGAACTGCAGAACATTGCAGCTATGGAGAAGTTCAAAGATGTTGACATCAATGCCATGAGTATCATAGTGTATTCTATAAAATACCACTTGATACCCTACATCTCCCATATTGACTCATCGAAGAATATGTATGATGCCCTAATAAATCTCTTCTCAGTCAGAAACATTGGACAAGTTATGAGTCTGAAGAATGAGCTCCGTGACATGATGATGAATAATGACAACAGCATAACATCATATTTTGTGAGGATATCTTAGTTAAGAGATCAACTACAAGCTATTGGAGAGACCATATCGGAAAAGGAATTGGTGAACATAGTACTCAATGGTCTTTCCAAAACGTGGCATGCATTTTCCGCAAGCATGAACACAAGAAAGGAGTATCCAACATTTGAAGAACTTTGGACTTGTTGTGCTCAAGAAGAATCAAGGATCAGTGCAAAAGAGAAACCCCAAAAGAAGTACGATGATCAAGCCTTTACAGCAAGATTCAAGAACTTCAGGAACAAAAGGAAGTTTGGTTCAAGGAGGAAGCCAAATCAAGATAAAGAAATTTCATAAGTACAATTCTTCAACTGTTGAAAGTATGGTCACTACAAGAATCATTGTCCCGAGCTAAAGAAAAGGAAGGAGAAACACGAAGCATCAATTGCTGAAGAAAAGGAACCTACAAAGAAGACTAAGAAGGATGGAAGAGACTTCTTCTTCTAAAAGGTAACAACACTCTTCTTATTTCTTGTACATATCTTATTTTCATCGTCTCTATACATATCTTGTATATCTATCTCTTGGAAGATAATGTGTTCCAAGAAGAACTATACCTATGGAAGAAAAATAAGATAAGAATGGATATCATTAGATAATACACATGAAAGGATCAAATACAAATCATGTGGAAGTTGTTAAGCCAAATCAATCATGAAGAGACTTAGAAGAAGCAAAGACAGAAAGAAGTCAGTAATCGAGAGGAAATTGGAAAAAGACTTATGACGTTTTGTAGAAGACAACAAGACGAAAGCGCAAATTCTGTTAGACAAGAGAGCCAATTATATATTGCAAAAGACAATAAGGATGCAGATGGAAGTGTGGAATCTATTACATGGAGGGAGCCAATTATATGCACTCTTACATGAAGCAAGGGTTAGGAGGGAGCTAATCCTATGATCCATTTAAAATGATGAAGTATATATCCATGGTAGTAACCATGAAAGACAATATGTGTTTAGTTCAAGAAGTCTTTCTCGAAGAGAAGCCTTAAAGTATCCCTGGTTGTCCATCTAGATCTATGATCCTATGATAAAAGGAAGAATTGGAATCTCTAGGGCATGAAATCTATAAGAAACTCCATGGACCCAAGAACTAAAGAAAAACATGAAGAAGAACATGAAGATTCCAAGAAACAAAGAGAAACTAGAACAACCAGTCATTGTATAAAGAATCACGAGATTACCATCTTGATATGAACTCACTAAAATCAATCAAACAGAAGAACTGAAAGTCGTGATGAAGAAAAGTGTATGGAAGACTTATGAATGAAAGCATTACAAGATCTAGAACTAGAGGTTCTCCCAGATGGAGGGAGAAGACTATGATGATTACTTGTTCCAGTAAACCAAAATTATCTTCACATGAGTCATTATATCATCCGCAACATCCATGAGTTGGAGTTCTACATTAGATGAATACAAAGAATGTTCTCCAGAGAAATTGAATAAAGAGTGTATGAAGAGAAATCTCAAGACTTTGAGGCATACCAGAAAGAGACCCTTGTATGTAGATAGAAGAAGATAACTTGGTGGAAGAACCTCAAGTGTATAGTATAAGTGTGGAGAAGATTCCCTATAACATCAAGATGATTACTCAGTAGATCATATATCATGATGACAGAAGAAGTACCACATGGATATGTTCTAGTTTTCTAACAATGATATACTCTATTGTTCAGATGTACATGAAGCCTTCACAGTGTTCTAGACTAAAGTACATTTGAAATCAAGCATTACATTATCCATGATGAAGTCTAGAAAGGAGAAAATGGTTCTCCAATACATAACTCCATAGATGAGTAGATAAGCAGACATTTTGGTAAAGCTTCTATTGATCAGGGGATCAAATTTTGCTCAATTTTCAAAGTGCTCGGAATGCGACGAAAATAGTGCCATTGCATCTGTCTCGTCTTCTTGATTCCGGCGGTATATTTACTTTCTCAAATGGAGTCCGTATGGAGAAGATATCGCGATCTGTTCGCCAAGGCAAACATGCAAAATTTTGGATGCTGACTATACCTGTCCGTACAGTTCGTACGGTGATGTGGCAGGGTCGTACCATCCGTACGGTGACGTGGCAGGTGGATGACGTGGCACGTTTTTATTGGTCGATTTTTGGCGAGTAGCATGTTGACACGTGTCCGGTTTATGGTGAAAAATAAGGAGACATGTGGCCCAATCCCTGGGTGCCACGTGTCCCCCCCATTGTATGGTTATATGTAAAAGTTCTATGGGAGTCCGCGGGGTTCGACCCCCGGACCTCCCCCATTGCTAAAGACTTGACAGACCTCCGCTAACCATTATGCCGCCACATCAGCCTTGTTAGGTTTATGGCATTATATATATTTAACATTGTTTAATGTTGAATACGGAGGGGGGTCGGGTCGGGGCTTAGTCGCGACCCATAGTTTATTTAACACATAAACCATTGTAATATATGGCGCGGATTTAAAAATGCACGGACCAAAGTTTATACCATATATATATTGTAACGGTTATACCATTGTAATGTGTGCGCGGTTGTATATTTGCGCGCGTGTTTTGTAACCAAGCCCACGGTTACCATATGACCCCGAGTGGGAGCGCGGGGGTACACCGTTGCACGGTTCAAACGGTTAAACCACTTTTTCGCCCAGCCTTTGGTAACATGCGCCATACGCCCAGGTGTTGAGGCGGTTAGGGGCTAGAGGTGCCTTAACCATCCTACAGTTTGCACCGTTGGCGCGGTTGCGCCCGGTGCTGGGTTTTTGCGCTTAAATGAGCGTGTGAGCCAGGTTTGCTAAAAGGGGGTGCGAATTGTAGAACCAGAGACAGCAAGCTTGGAGAAGGAGACTTCCAGGAGGCCTATCTTTCTCATTTTTCGACCGTTTCAGGTGCCGAAAGAGCCCAGACAGGGGTTTTGGGACGCTGGGAAGCCATTGGAGTAGTCGGTTTGTCAGTTTGAGCATTGTAAGACATGTTTTTGAGCACTTTTTGAGAAATTAATAATAATTATCCATTGGAAGCTGGACCAGGAGATGTAGCCCAGAAGAGGGGTGAACTCCTTTATCAATTGCTATGCACATGTGTTTATGTTCAATGTTTATATTGCTGTCTATGTGTATTCTGCATAAGTAATCCTTAATTTATGTGTTGCAAATTGATCCTGTTGCTTTAAACACATAACATTTCACTTGCAATAATTATTCAAGTTTTTCAAGTCTTCTTCAATTTTAGATCAAGTTGGTATCAGAG
>ML789039.1:327335-351886 GCA_009831015.1 Picea engelmannii | reverse complement strand
GATATGGTCCCTTCAAAATTGTCGGCAAGATTGGTAACAATGCTTTTCGTTTAGATTTGCCTCCATATATGCAGATGTATGCAGTTGTTAATGTTGAGAATTTGAAGTTGTATGAGCCTCCGTTGATTGATGATCAAGGACAGCATGTTCATATTCCTTCTATAGATGATTTTTCTCCAGAGCATCTAACAGAACTGCAGGAAGACACCATACTTGACAGGAGAATGCGAACTTCGAAGAGAGGAAATGTGGAGTATTTGCGAGTTGGTCTTAAAGGGACGAATCCAAGCAAGGCCAAGTGGATTGAGGTTGGAAGGGTGAGGGAACTATACCCTCATCTTCACATAGACTGAGATAGTCTTTTGGTGGTCCAAAAGCTTCCCAATGGGGAGGTGTGATCAGGGGATCAAATTTTGCTCAATTTTCAAAGTGCTCAGAATGTGATGAAAATAGTGCCATTGCGTCCGTCTCGTCTTCCTGATTCTGGTGGTATATTTACTTTCTCAAACAGAGTCTGTATGGAGAAGATATCGCGATCTATTCGCCAAGGCAAACAGGCAAAATTTTGGATGCTGACTATACATGTCCGTACAGTCCGTATGGTGACGTGGCAGGGTCGTACCATCCGTACAGTGACGTGGTAGGTGGATGATGTGGCACATTTTTATTGGTCAATTGTTGGTGAGTAGCGTGTTGACACGTGTCCGGTTTATGGCAAATAATAAGGAGACACGTGGCCCAATCCCTGGGTGCCACGTGTCCCCCCCATTGTATGGTTATATGTAAAAGTTCTATGGGAGTCTGCGGGGTTCGACCCCCGGACCTCCCCCATTGCTAAAGACTTGACAAACCTCCGCTAACCATTATGCCACCGCATGAGCCTTGTTAGGTTTATGGCATTATATATATTTAACATTGTTTAATGTTGAATATGGAGGGGGGTCGGGTCGGGGCTTAGCCCCGACCCATAGTTTATTTAACACATAAACCATTGTAATACATGGCGCGGATTTAAAAATGCACGGACCAAAGTTTATACCATATATATATTGCAACGGTTATACCATTGTAATGTGTGCGCGGTTGTATATTTGCGCGCGGGTTTTGTAACCAAGCCCACGGTTAACATATGACCCCGAGTGGGAGCGCGGGGGTACACCGTTGCACGGTTCAAATGGTTAAACCACTTTTTCTCCCAGCCTTTGGTCACATGCGCCATATGCCCAGGTGCCGAGGCAGTTAGGGGCTGGAGGCGCCTTAACCGTCCTACGGTTTGCACCGTTGGCACGGTTGCGCCCGGTGCTGGGTTTTTGCGCTTAAATGAGCGTGTGAGCCAGGTTTGCTAAAAGGGGGTGCGAATTGTAGAACCAAAGACAGCAAGCTTGGAGAAGGAGACTTCCAGGAGGCCTATCTTTCTCATTTTTCGACCGTTTCAGGTGCCGAAAGAGCCCAGACAGGGGTTTTGGGACGCTGGGAAGCCATTGGAGCAGTCGGTTTGTCAATTTGAGCATTGTAAGACATGTTTTTGAGCACTTTTTGAGAAATTAATAATAATGATCCATTGGAAGCTGGACCAGGAGATGTAGCCCAGAAGAGGGGTGAACTCCTTTATCAATTGTTGTGCACATGTTTTTATGTTCAATGTTTATACTGCTCTCTATGTGTATTCTGCATAAGTAATCCTTAATTTATGTGTTGCAAATTGATCCTGTTGCTTTAAACACATAACATTTCACTTGCAATAATTATTCAAGTTTTCCAAGTCTTCTTCAATTTTAGATCATCTATCCAAGATGAAAGAGTTTGCATACTCAAGATGGATCTCATGGAAACAACTTCCTTATTTAAAAAGGAAGAAATGACTCCCAGGTTAGGAGGGAGCACTAAAAATATTATTGAATACATTCATTGAAAAATAGTCTATCTTGGACAGATGCTTTCCTGTTCGGAAAGTGGATTGAGATTTTTAACAGACAGTGACTTCCCGTTGTGTTTAACATGGGAAGTAGTCTTATTTTTTATGTATCATAGACATCGAATTCCCATTGTGGTTAACATGGGGAGTGGTCTAGGGCAGTCTCTCTTCTTGAGGGTTACTCAAGAAGACTGGCCCGCCTCGTCGGACAGTGATTTCTCATTGTGGTTAACATGAGGAATGGTATGTTTTGGAGGTTGATGCAGGAAATTATTTTCCTCTTGTGGTTAAAAAAAAAAATGGTCCGGACAGTCATTCCTTAGGGTTTATACATTCTCTCTAGGGTGCACTTTGATTAGTGTAGGAGAAATGGCCCAGGGTGGGGAATGATCCAGGCTCAACAATCACGGATAGACACTCCTTAGGGTTTATACATTCTCTCTAGGGTGCACCTTGATTAGTGTAGGAAGAATGGCCCAAGGTGGGGAATGGTCCAGGCTCATCATTCCTTAGGGTTATACATTCTCTCCATGGTGCACTTTGATTAGTGTAGGAAGAATGGCCCAAGGTGGGGAATGGTCCAGGTTCAGAAGACAGGATAATTATTCTTCCTTGCTTGAGAAGAATAGTCCAGATATCTCATTATCTACTCTGAGGGAAGATATTCTTTTAGAGCTCATAGATGTGAGTGAAAGATTGGCCCATATGATTCAGTTTATATCATAACATTGTTTCTGTGCAGGTTTCTATTAGATGTTTGTTATGAAGACTGTATGACAGTAGATGAAGACCATTGTGGTGGATATGTTCCACTATTCGTGACTATACGTTGTTGATCAAGTACTTGTGAGTTACTTGGTGTGGTAGTGTACCATTGGATTGTAGTTATATACTATTATGGATAGACACAGTTGTGGTCTATCTTTGTTCTAATTGCCTTGAAGACTATCAGCAGTTTATTGGAGATAATCATCATCCAGACGAATGATGAACAGAGATTTTCCAGCCGGAAAATAGTTCAGAGCATTTACTCTTCTAGATTATAAGAATGGCTCTTGTATCACTTTATGGTGTGAGTGACTTATCCAACATCATGTCTGATTACTCAGATGAAGTATGGTTTTGAGAGATGATGCAGCTGATGGTGATGGTGATGCTCATGATCTAGTTATGAGATAGTCTAGATGACTATGTTGATGCTACCGGGTGAATGGTATGTTTTTGTGCTCAAGACCATTACCTATAATACTTCCCTAGCTAGGAGGGAGTGTTGATATTATGGTAGTTGCGGGAGGTATTTACCTCCATGTGTGAACCTGACGAGAATAGAAGACTCTAGAAAGCAAGAGAAAACCCTAATGAGTTGGCTAATAACCCTAGAAGTCTTGTCAGCTCAAGAAGATAATTTATATTAGGTTATCAGCCTCCAAGAAAAGAAGTCGGTCAGAAATAATAATAATATACTGAACAGACATGTACCCAAAAGGAGAAGTTTGCCCCAGCAAATCTGGCAGAACCACTATAAATATAGGGCGCAAGTTCTCATTTGACACATCTCATAATTGTAGCACAGCAACTGGTGTGCACTGCAATTCCTAGTTTGGTGCACACGTGTGGAGGAGAGCTGCAGGTGCAGCTGCTGCAACAACCATTTTTTAGTGTTGCCTTGGACTATCTCTTGGATAGGGTTTGGACTATCTCATCAGCTCTTTGTGGTGAGCTATCCTTGGGGAAAGGTGCGCTACCCTTTTTTTGGCTATCTAGCCTAGGGTTTGCTTCCGGAGTGATTCTCTGTCAAGGTTAAGGTGCTCGGAGGGTGGCTTCTGCCTATGGTTGGGTGGAAAGTGTATTGTCAATGGTAAAACGAGCACACATCCTTCATATTCTAACATCTATCATGTTTTATTTCCATTTGGTGCATGTGGGAGTCATACCTCAGTGTCATTCTTACAATCTATTTGCTCACATCCTTCCAAATATTTAGCCTTCTACTACCCCTCGTGATGGATGATGGAGGATTCCTTAATTCCTTCATTCCACCAGATCTCTTCATATTGAATTCATCACATATTGATCTAGGATAGAGATCGATATTCATATTTGGTACCTTGGGGCTTGTAGTCATCTGTGGCAGGTTCCCTCACTATCGACAGTGGTAATACATCAATGTCCCATGCTCGATAGATTCTACCATGTGTTCAACATTATCTCATTTATTCACTTGTTATATTGTAACTTGATACCTTGAAACCCATTATCATCATCGATGGGTTGTCTCACATTTTTTAATGGTATACATCAATTACCGATAATCAAACGGTGTCTCATTGTGTTCTACCCCAACACATCTATTCACATAGTGTAGACTCATACCATGACGGATCATTTCGAGACTTCGAGTGAAGTACGAGCATCACATCTTTTTTTCTCCTACTCAACATACATGGTACCACCCCACAGACATTGGTACTAGAAGAGGATCAATTTTTTCACTTCATTGGTCCCATATATCCTGTTGTTCCTGAGATTACACTTAAGGCTTAAAGATTAATGTCAAGGCATCAAGAATTTAAGGAATGTTTTAAAATGTTATCTTTTCTCCGTTAATTATATGAGAATTAACCCTTAAATATAATTAATAACTGAACAGGATAGAGATTGTGTTTTGTCATCTGAGTCGAGTAATAAAATCAAGTGATGCAAGAGAAAATTACAAAATTGTTAAACAAAATGAGGCATCAATGACATATGAATCTTACCTTGTTTACAGTAGAAGAAAATATAGAATGCACCCTTGAAAGGTTATAAGATATAGTGATCCAAGTAGCTTGCAGGTCTTGTATCTACTAATAGAAAAGACAGAGGAAAAGTTGCTTTCTTATCAAATAACTGATGAAACATTATTACAATAGATGTTATACTAAATTGTAACCACTCACTTATCAAGGAGTGACATAAAGAAAACTAGAGATATGGAATACAAAAGCACATAACTCAAACTGCACAAAATTTGGAATCCCTGTGTGCACTTGTATTAATACTCACAAAAAGATGAGTTTTCTTAGTTAAAATATGACAAGAAGAAGCCTGTGTGAAGTCTTTAAAATATGTGTTTATACAAAAAATGTTCTCAACCCTAAGAGGTTGGAATTCTCCTTATTTCTAAAACAGTAAATATTACAATATGTGAAATTTGAAACACTTCACTTTCATCTCCCCTATCTCTTCGCCACACTGGCAGAGACATTTCTCCTTCTTGTTCTCCAGCTCAGAAAAAACTGGTCTCTAATCATGATCTGAGTACATGATATGCCCACATCGTCTCATTTGTTCCCAGACGTGTTGGCTTTCCCCTGCTCAACACATTGCACACATTTTCCTACGAACTGCACCACCAATATGGAAGGCTCAGTTGTGTCGTTTGCCTCAAAAGTATACAAATTATTTTCTACGTGAGGCATCTTATCTTCCATTCTCATGTCTTCAGAATATGTATACTGTAGTTACATAATAGGACCGACTATCCATTTATGAATCTGGGTAATATCAATTTGTTTCAACTGTAAGATTTTAGCTCGAGCCTCTTCCATGTTTATCCTGAAATCAACTTGATTTTTTTCTATGTCAACTTGCCATAGGACCTCAGAGATATTATATTTTTCGAGGCCTAATGATTTTTTTTCGAGTGAATGAAATGATTCTTCACAATCTTTCTTCACTTCCTTATCTAATCCTTTACTTTCAGCTATATTAGCCTCCCAGGTCTTCAGTATTATATCACCTCTAGTTTTCTTTGAAAGAGACAATATAGAGACCATGGCTACTTCCTCTTTTATTGATGACACAACTGCCTCCTGGAACTTTCTCCAGCAATGAAGGCCTCTCTCTCCTTTAATAAAATGTTATTTAAGGATTGGTCTATCACCCGAAAATGGTTTTGGACGGCTTCCACCTTAGTAAAAATGCTTTGTTGTGTTGATTCTAGTTTTTCATGCAACTCCAGTGCCTAAGCTTGGAAAATTGTTGTATCTACAGTCATGTTTTCAATTAGGTTTATTTTGGCCTTTAGTCATTTCACCAACTCTCCCCGATGACTGGCCCATTCTCTACTTGCCTGTGCGTTCTTATGCATTTCGTCGAGACTAAATTTGAGTTGTTGAATTTCCTATCTATCATGGCCTCTATTATGCTCAAAACTCTTGTTCATCTCACTCCTGACATTCTGTTCCACAGTCTTGACTTGATTTTGAAATTGTCTCACCAGCAGATCCTTCTCCTTCAACTGTTCTTTTAGGTTCCCAACTGAATACTGGTTTGTTGTTGCAAAAGCTCTCGGTGAGCCTGCCACCTCTGTAGTGAAGTTTTCCTCTTCTAAGGCCTCTCCATCAAGTATCACCCTGTGTCTCTTGACAATTGCACCCTCCTTTTGGTGTGTTTCTCTGTTTACCACGACCCTCCTTTTCTTACTGAAGAAGAAGTCATAAGGGGGCATCTCTTCGACTGAAATAGGTGTAAGATCTTCTATGGATACTAATTCGGCACTCAGGTTCCCTCTACTGAACTGTAATGGTGTGATAGATTGCACATGGTTGCCTATCTCGGTGGATGGTTGTTTCCTAACTGTTTTGGTAGTTTATTTTCTTGGTGTGGACAGTGGATTTTCTTCTCGCTTTTTTATCAAGGCCTCAGTTTGAGCTTTAGCTTGATCACTTGGTGGATTTATCAATGTGGTATCTCCTTTCTGAGTCAAAACCTCAATCTTCTCCAAACTTTCTTGAGCATCCTATTCACTGGAGCTCCTTGTTTCTAAACTCTAGACAACATTTTTTTGTGTAGCTGGGGGTGTTGGGGTTTCTCCTTGCAAGACTTTAGGAAGGCCATTTCTTCAATGCCTTTGAAAATTATAGAATTCGACTAACTTTACTGGAGCCACAGTTTGGACTCGGATCAAAACTTCTCGATAGCATCTTTCTCCTCGGAATATATCATCTTGTGGAGAATCTTCATGCTCGCATCTTTTCAAATTGTAAAGGGTCATGTGATTTCCCACGTTCTTCTGAGGATCGTGTTTCTTGAATTCTATATTGAAAAGTTTGATTTCGTCCAAGGATGCAGCCTCTACTTTCGAATGGCCAAAATCTAATAGCGAAAAATACCAATCTGCAAGGGAAAAGTGGGCCATATCATTTTCTGCACTGCCTTCAGTTCCTTGCCGATTCCCCCAAGCACAGTTTGATGCGCTACTTCACGACACACCAATTGGTCTGGTAGAGACTTTGGCAAGACATGTGGAGGAACTGAACAACCAAAAGCCCTGATATAATAAAAATGCTCTTCAATATACCAATCCTCTATCTTCCCCAGGTTGGTCACTATTTTGTCAGAGATCCTGGGAGGTGGGCACCCATATACAGCAACATGCATCGGCACCACCACATAATTGCAGATTTCATAGAAGAAATATTTCTCTTTATCTTCCTGTAGCTTCGAATGATAAAGATGTATTGGTTTGGCATTTGTCGGAGTCCAGCTCCAGCCCATCAAAGGAAAAGGTTTCATAAAAAAAAAACATCCATAAGGTATGTTGACATGTAAAACAGGGCAGGTCGTCCTTTGGTTTTCAACGTCTGATATTCAGTGATTTCCTTGGCCAAACTGTCTGATAATATCTTGGCCCAATTGAATGAAAAACCCTTTGCAACTTTGTGCACGATCGGTACCCATGATAACAGGAAGTGGGCATATTTTTCCCTCCCGAAAAGTCTACAGAGCATCATGGCCACATACATCATATGAGAGTGTAATGATGCAGTGGTGTATATGCCATGGGTGCCTGCTCTGAATTTCTCAGGGAATGCCCACTAATATTTGATCAAGTCAGGGTAATTATTTACACCTTCTGGGCATTCTTCTTTATCGAGCTCCTTTAAGAAAGTGGTATTATAACTATGTTTTAATGTTGGGGACAATTTGTACATCACATGTATATGTTCTAGGTGGAAATATCCAACAACAACTTTCTATGAATTATAGATGGTCCTGGTAGCGATGTAGACGTTCTCCAGGGCCCAGCCTACCATGTCGTTATATGGAATGAGCCTCGGTTGCGGTTCTATCTTATGCAACTCTAATTGAGCTACGTATTTAGATTTGTTGCTTGAGTTTCGATCCCCTCATTATCTGACTCTTCTAGATAGTTTTCGAGTTCATATTGTAGGATATCGCATACTTGCATCCAGGTTTTTATGGTCTCCACAACTCTCGGCGATGTGTCCGAGAGGACATCTATGTTTTGGCTCGAGCTCTCACCAATCCCTTTAACCATTTTTTGCGGAGCCATGATAGTATTAAACTCATCATTGTGTTACCTATCACAAAAAATGCACAAAACTTATTATCTCGCTAAGCTTTCTCTGTGAAAAACGTGAATGGAATTCAGAATGAAATATATTCTTCACCTTAAGTGCATCAATTTCCATATACCTTCACTGACAATGTGTTTACTTCCCTTAATTCAAATATTTGGGTGATGATATAGGATCTTATTTGAAATCATTTTCCCTAGATCAGCTATTAATGCCATTAATGGTTGGTGGTTCATGATCAGGAAAAGCATAGATGAAAATTCGAATTTATCCGAACAATGATTCAAAAAAACTTAACATGACATAAATGATGTTTAACCTGTTAATTAATCATGTTTAACCTTAACTCTTTTCGGACCTTCGGACCTCGGGGTATCCAATAACAGCTTGATATATGATTCTCGATGTTTGAAACTACGAAGTGATTAATTACTCGCTAATTGTCTTTAATCTTTAATTAAATTTGTTTAATGCTTAAGACATTTCGAGAGTTCAGGTTTCATGAATTTAGAATGTGATGGATGGTGAATACCCAAACTCTGAGTGTGCGAAGCTATTAATTACCCTTAATTGAGGTTAGTTTAATTAACCAAGGTTTAATATTTCAGGACTTCTCTTTTCCTAGATTTACAAGTTAGATCTTCTATCATTTTATTGAAGGGTTGCTTCCCGCAGTGATGTGTTAAATATTAGGGAGGTATACATGTATATGGTGACTAGGATCGAACACTTTTCATGTATCAGGACTTCAAAGGTGAGGCATGTTAAAATGCCTGAAGTATGAAACTCTGAAACTCGAAACTCCGAAGTATTTTTTATTGATTTGAATCTTTAAAGAGTAGGTGGCTCCATAACTTCTAAGAGATTAGGATCATTTGATTAAATGGAAGACTTCATCAATGGTGAGAATCAAGCGTGCATTGTTTTTATTTAAACGAGAATGAAATCTATTTAAAGTCTAAAGTTTAGAAATATGTGTGTTCAAACATAGGCTCCATCTAGGGATCACGTCTCCCTACGAGATGTCGAAGAACAATAGACCAAGTACCTTTATTGGGTAAATGGAGTCATTATTTGATTTCTATGAAACACATTCGGAAAAGGATCATTCTGAGAAAAGAGTTTCAACCGAAACTTAGAAAACCTTTAAAACACATCAAATCATTGACCTTCAATTAGACTAATTGAAATTCCTCTTTCTTAAAACTGTATTCGGATTTGCTTAAGATAATCAAGGTAACTTTAGCCTAAATATCAAGTTTTGATCGATTTTGTTTGCATCAAGGTTAAGTGTATGTAACATGATTTCTTAGGGGGATCCCTCGTTGGTTCAAAATGTAAATATTACTGAAAAAGAATTAGATGTAAGAGTATATCATGTAGATTCGTATGATAGACATACAGATATCATAGACATTTCTTCACTGTCAGCGATCCTGTTCAGTACCTCGATGAAGTTATATATTTTTCCCATTGAATTTCATTTCACCACTTCAGTTTAGCAATTTTGCATTTAAATGCTAAGATGAGGGCAATCATTTAATGAATTTACTTTCATCATCTCTTTTTGGACAAAATGGGAGCAATCGATTTTTCAAATTTATTTTCACCATTTGCCTTGGACTAGATGGGGGCAATCATTTCATGAATTTCCTTTCACCATCAGTCTTATATTTTAATACACGAAGTGGGGGCAATCAATCTGTATATAACATATAAGGGGTGATATATGTTTAAGATATTCAAGGAAAGGTCTGTCATAATTTTTTAGTATACTCTGAAACTAATTTTCTTTCAATCTTCAATACATCTTCACCCATTGAGAAGATTTTATAGGGGATTTTAAATTTTAGGGATCAACCTTGAGTGAACTAGTCGGTTTATAACTAGATAAGAGAGCTAAAGTTATTAGGATTAGCTTAGACATACTTTTTTTTAGTTAATTTTAAAGGGATGTATAAATTTCCGCCTAACATTATTGAAGACATGTTTCTAAGTTTTCAGAGTTAAGGAAAAACCCTTCCTCTTTATGAAGACGAGGGATGGGTATTGAGAATCGTAGGAAAATAAAGCTCTTAATATGGGAAAAATAAAACAGAAATAATATTCAAAAGTTCTGTTGCGAACAAGGTTAATCTCACACAAGCTTATTCATTGATTCTCGTATTTTCTTTAAGGTCTTTTTTTAATTTTATCCAAACTCAGAGGAAACTTTTAGGATTAGGTTGTAATTCTTATATTCCTATGGTTTTTGATCAGGTGACAGTATTTGTATGGATGAGACTTCTTTCATACTTAGTGGTATCCCTTAAAAATTTAACTTGGGACAGTAGGGAAGAAGCTCATACCTCAGATTCTCTTTATATTTTCAACCAAGTAAACTATTTATTTATCACATGTTTTGATAGAAAGATAATGTCCTGAAAAGTGAGTGTTGGCTTCAGATACATCCTTATCTCTCAACTATCAGAAAGCCTTCTGCATAAAAATAAACATGAGAAATGTCATAAACTTCTGAAGAAAAAGGAACGATAGGTGTTACTTGTTTTTTTATATTTCTGTTTTTATGAAATTAACGAAACGGGTCCTATATATAGTGAAAGAAAAACTTACCAAAGAAGTGAAAAAATGTAATCGAAAAGAAAATCGAACTGGTATATACAATGGTGATTTGGGATCTGATTATTGCATGAAGTGTTTCAGGTAGCGCCCGTTGATAGGGGTGTTAAGGATTTTCCCATCGAGGTTTTCTAATAAGAATGAATTATTTCCCTCAGAGGCTACGACCTTGAAAGGTCCACACCAGATGTGATCAAACTTTCCATGCTTTCCAGCATCCTCTTTCTTAGCATCCCACTTCAATACTAGGTCATCAGGAAGAAGTTTCCTATCTTTGGATTTTTTATCAAACATATCTTTCATGTTGTATTGATATTTTTGAAGGTTCTCATCTACTTCGGCCCTATTCTGTTGTACTTCAATTAACTGGTTTATTCTTCTAGCAACATCATTAGGTTCTTCCTTCGAGTTTTTCCAGAGCTTCATCACAGGAAGAGCGAGATTTATGGGGAGGACTACGTCGGTATCGTATACCATTTGGAAAGGAGACATTCCAATTGATTTTTTAGTGCCTATCCGATTTGTCCACAAAGCGTATTTCAAATGAACGTGCCAGGCTTTCTTATTTTCAGTCATCATGTTTTTAATTATAGTGATCAAGATCTTATTTGATGATTCAGCTAATCCGTTTCCTTGAGGATAGTAGGCTGTGGAATGTCCTAGTACAATATTGTACTTCTGACAAAAATCCTAGGGGATCCTTCCAATATAATTGGCTATCAATGATACAATATTTTACCACGTCAAACTTCAACGTTCTCACCTTGGAAGGAGTCATGTCACTTGGACACTGAAGAGTCAGGAGATATGAAACTATGTCACCATACCAAGCTGAGGAAGAGAATTTTTCTTGAATCAGAGTCGCAGGTATCTGCACATAAAATTCTTCTATATCTAGAAAGTCTTCATAAGTTTGTAGATGATTTATCCCGAGTGCTCTGAAATTTGATTTGGCCAATAGCTTAGCCTGGCCCTGACCCTTGACGAGTTTGGTCGGTTTTACCTTAAGGTCGAATTCCTAAATTTTGGCTAACCATCGACCTCTTTTTCCATCACTATCAAGCTAAACCAATATGTCCTTGACCGCGCTAGTTGGTACATAGGAAATCACCTTGGAATGAAGCACATAAGTTCTGAAATCTTTGAGGGATTTCACCATTGCGTATGCCTATTTTTCCAGTATATCATATCTCAACTCTACGTATCTGAGACTTTTACTGAAAAATGCTATCGGCTACTCGAAACCTTCATCGTTCTTCTGTAAGAGCACGACCGCGATAGTATGTTCGGAGGCAAATGAAAAAATCAAGAAATATTTCGTATAATCTGGGATGGCTAGCAACAGTGCTTCTCCTATCATTTTCTTGATGTGTTCAGAATATTCTTTGGCCTCAGTCGTCCATTTGACCTCGTTGTCCTTTTTTAGCATATCTTCCTGCATTGCAAAATGAGATTTCTTGGTATTTAGGGACAAATTGAATTTCTGGCATTTCTCGAATGTATGTTTGAGGTGTACCAAGTGCTCTGCATCAGAATTATAAAAAAAGTTAAATCATCAAGATAGATAACGGAAAACTTATCTCTTTCACCCACAAAGGCTATGTCCATCGCTCGTTGAAAAGTGGCCCCTGCGTTCATCAAAACGAATGGCATTTTTTCATACATGAAAGTACCCCATGGAGTGGTAAATGTGGTTTTCTCTTTGTCATATTCATGGATCGCAATTTGATTGTAACCTGAAAAGCCATCAATCATAGACATTCAGTTAGCCCCGACCACCTTTTCCAGAACGTGATCCATTTTAGGGAGCAGATAATTGTCTTTAAGAGATGATCTATTTAGGTTCCTGAAATCCACGCAGAGTTCGATTTCGCCATTATTTTTTCTAAATGGGACTAAATTAGCTACCCACTCGGAATTTCTGAGTGGAACAACAATTTTTCCATCCAAGATATTTTTTACCTCTCTTTCTATTACAGGCAGGAGTATCAGGTTTATCTGTCTGATCTTTTTCCTGAAAGGTTTGATGCCCGATTTCAAAGGGATTTTATGCTCGATAACAGTGGTATCATAAGTTTTCAGTTCTTCATAAGACTAGGCGAAGACATCTTTGTATTTTCTGAATAACTCAGAATATTTACTTTTCATTTCGGGTGGAAGGTATTTAGAAATTTTGACCAGTTTGGGGTTTTCCTTTGTGCCTATGTCACAATATTCAACCTCTTCGGGTTGAGCCTGCAAGGTAGACTTCAGAGGTATATCGTCCTTATAAAATAATCTTTCTAATGGAATTATACCCTTATGAATTTGATTATTCTTTAACACCAACATGCGATTGTTAGCGATCGTATCTTGGAACTTCTGAGGATCTTTGCCTTCGTACATGATCCAAGTAGGGTCATTTTGATTTTCCTGGTCGATGTGTGTTTCGAAAAATTCATCCACCATTTCTAGAAACTGCTTGATCTGTTCATCATCTTCAAAAACCTGCCAGTGTTGGACATTATTTTTTATTGAAGGCATGTGTCTCATTTCTATGTGGTATTTTAGCTTCAAGACTGTAGGTGGCATAAAAGTAGTAACTGATTTTGCTAGGGAGTCAACTTGTGGATTTTCTGCCCTAGGAATATGATGAATATTGAACGATGAGAAAAAGTTTTCAATCAAATCCCAGGCACAGTTCTTGTATGACCTTATCCTTGGATGTTTGGCTTGATATTGCTGCCTTGTCTATTTTACAATTAATTATGCATCGTCGTAAACTATTAGATTTCAATTTTCAACTTCTGGGCAGCCTCCAATCCTAATATCATATCTCCATATTCGCATACATTATTGGTATAGTCAATGTACCATTGTAACCTGTATGAGAAAGGAATTATGAATTCATCTCCGGGTGCCACAAAAATCACTCCAGCTCCGACTCCCTCCCAAAACAAAGCACCATCAAAAAACATTTTCCAAATCCCTATGCTATTTACATTTTTGTTTGTTTTTTCGATTTTTTTGTTTTCTTTTTCTGAATCATTTTCTTATGTACTATTTTCTTCTGTACATTCATCAAAACAATCATCAATGGATAATATATAGTTTCCTAAATCTTGATCTTCGACATAAACCGGATAACTATTTGGGTTTTGTGGGTCACTTACGTTATATGCCAACCTTGTCTCTCTGTATAGACAGGTGAATTGTCCACCGAAGATCAGGATTGTAGCATATGTCATGTCTAATTGAAGCGATCCTCCAAGTTTGGCACCCCAAGACCTGGATAACAACATGCCATATTTCTTTGGTTTCTTTGGTTCCCGTTTTGACCTTCTCCTTTAGTTTACCTGATGCCATCATGTTCGATTCAATTTAGATGGTGTCGTATTTCATTCTAGTGAGATCAGTCGATCTCCTCTCCCTCAAAAGTAAGGCAAAGTCAGGCTCGAAAGCCCCTGCCAAAGTCACCTTAACTGTGGGCTGAGAGGGTTTGACCTCTGCTGGGATTTTATGATAGAGTTTATTAAACCTCTGCGTGAATTCTAGGACCGACTCGGAATTATTTTTCCTCAGATCTCAAAACTTCGTCAGATAATACAAGTGATATTTCTTCTCTCCCCACTGCCTTAAAAAGGTGTTTTCTAGCACGTCATAAGATGTTATAGAACCTACCTGAAGCCCTCGAAACCAGAGTCTTACCTGACCTTCAAAATTTTGTACCATAAGTATTGACTAAACATCCTCATGCTCAATGCCAAGGATATCAGTGAATTGGTCAAAAACGTTGATGTGCTATTTGGAACTTAAATCTCCTTCTCCCGTGAATTTCAGTAAGTTCTTCATATAATTTTTAGGTAAATCATGAAGGACAGGGGGAAGGACTAAAGGATCATATATGGCTACCACTTTAGCAAAAATCCTATGGGGTGGAGGTGGTGGTCCTTGACCACCTCCTCCTCTAGCACCGCCTCCGACGCCACCTCCTCCCACAGCAGCCATTTGATGTCGAGGGGATGAACTTAGGGAGTTAAAGATAGGGTTTTTGTAAAATGTTAGGGACCTTTCTACTGCTTCAGGATGAAGTGAAGGAGGTTTTGGAAACTGACCGTTAGGAGACAGAAAATATGAAAAGGGGGGGAAATGGAAATGAGGACTTGATTCTTCATATTTACAGGATACATAAACAGGAGAACCAACAGGAGTTGAATTAGGGTAAGAGATATAGTCCTCAAAGTTTTCGGGAGCTAAAACCTTTACTTTGGGGACCAACGAAATATCAATAAAAGCGAGTATCAAAATGGATCTTTTACCTTTACTATTAAAGGGGGAAGTTGAATCGATCTCATCTTTAATATCAGGTAGAACCGGTTCGGGGTTTATGGTTTCAGCTGCAATATTCTCAGTTGATGTATCTTTGAAGTGGCTTTGTGTATAACCTTCTTGTGAGGTTGACTGTTCAAGTGGAACCTTAGCATTAGTTTGCATGGTTTTGGGTTGGTAAACCTTACTTGTGGATGCAGCAGTCTACTTGAGGTATCCCCTTGGTTTTAATAAATTTTCAGGATCGGATACAGCCATAGTTTGTTGATCGTCTGGGTTCTTCCCGGTATTCTTTCTACCGAATGCCAGTTTATCTATAGTGGAGTTGTCAAGTGAAAGATAAAATTTAGCCTTATAAATGTATTCAATATTTTTTCACTATTAAAGAGAGAAACTTACCATTTCATTCTCCCAGGGAAAAATAACTTTGTTTCTCTGTCCCCGGCAACGGCGCCAAAAATATGTTGTTCCTGAGATTACACTTAAGGCTCAAAGAGTAATGTCAAGGCATCAAGAATTTAAGGAATGTTTTAAAAGGTGATTTTTCCTCCGTTAATTATATGAGAATTAACCCTTAAATGAAATTAATAACTAAATAGGACAGAGGCCATGTTTCGTCGTCTGAGTCGAGTAATAAAATCAATTGATGCGAGAGAAAATTACAAAACTGTTAAAAAAAAATGACGCATCAATGACAGATGAATCTTACCATGTTTACAGTAGAAGAAAATATAGAATGCACCCTTGAAAGGATATAAGATACAGTGGTCCAAGTAGATTGCAGGTCTTGTATTTACTAATAGAAAAGACAGAGGAAAAAATGTTTGCTTATCAAATAACCGATGAAACGTGATTATAGTAGATGTTTTACTAAATTGTAACCACTCACTTATCAAGGAGTGACATAAAGAAAACTAGAGATACGGAATACAAAAGAAGCACATAACTCAAACTGCACAAAATTTGGAATCCATGTTTTCACTTGTATTAATACTCACAAAAGGATGGGTTTTCTTAGTTACAATAAGGCAATAAGAAGCCTGTGTTAAGTCTTTGAAATATGTATTTATACAAAAAATGTTCTCAACCCTAAGAGGTTGGAATTCTCCTTATTTCTAAAACAGTAAATATTACAATATGTGAAATTTGAAACGCTTTACTGGCATCTCCCCTATCTCTTCGCCATGTTGGAAGAGACGTTTCTCCTTCTTGTTCTCCATCACAGAAACAGTTGGTCTCTAATCATGATCTGAGTACATGATATGCCCACATCGCCTCATTTGTTCCTAGACGTGTTGGATTTCCCCTGCTCGACACATTGCACACATTTTCCTACAAATTGCACCACTAATATGGAAGGCTCAGTTGTGTCATTTGCCTCAAAAGTATACAACTTATTTTCTAAGTGAGGCAGCCTATCTTCCATTCTCCTTTCTTATGAATATGTAGACTGTAGTTGCAAACTAGGACCGACTATCCATTTATGAATCTAGGTAATATCAATTTGTTTCAATTGCAAGATTTCAGCCCGAGCCTCTTCCATGTTTGTTCCGAAATCAAGTTGATTTTTTTCTACGCAACTTGCCCTAGGACCTCGGAGGTATTATCTTTTTCGAGGCCTAATGAATTTTCGTCGAGTGAATGAAATGCTTCTTCACAAGATTTCTTCACTTCCTTAGCTAATCCTTTACTTTCATCTATATTAGCCTCGCAGGTCTTTAGTATTATATCGCCTCTAGTTTTCTCCGAAAGAGACAATCTAGAGACCATGGCTACTTCCTCTTTTGTTGATGACACAAATGCCTCCTAGAAAGTAGCTCGAGCAGTGATGGCCTCTCTCTCCTTTAAGAAAATTTTATTTAAGGATTGGTATACCACTCGAAAATCGTTTTTGTTGGCCCTTGACCAAGTTTTGGGAGATCCTTGGTCAAGTTTGACCTATTTTGGGACTTCAACAACCTATCGAAGAAGGAGCACAAGATGAAGCAGAGATCATGGGATCTCATCCCCTTTTTGGGTCCTTTTTGGGATTTGGGATTGCGTAACGGGTATGGGGATGTCAGCCCATGGGTTTACCCATGTTTAGGCCTATTTTGCAAAGTATAAATAGATGCCTGAGCAATGTAAGGAGAGGCATATATATACATATATGTGTGTGTGTGTGTGTGTGTGTGATATTGGGCTAAGTGTTAAGTATGGATTGTAGATGCTTTGTGCATACTGTGTAAGATTTGCAGAGCTATGTGCAAGTAATTGTAAGAAGCCTTGGTGTTGAACCCTAACTCGAAGAAGGAGGATCTGGCGGAGTGCACGCATATCTCCTGTCTTCTTTGGAGTAGGATTTTGATGCTATGTGCCTATAAGAAGCTTGACTGAAGATAATAAAGAAGAAGAGTTGGTGGACGTAGCCCCGAGGTGGGTGTGAACCACATACATGTTGTTTTTCTATGCTTTGTGCGATGTGTTTATGTCTTTACTTGCTAAGTGCTTTGATTTAGATAGATAGTTATGTTCATGCTTTTTGTTAACGATGTATATGGATGTTAGATCTAACCTATGTGAATGTGATTAGTGCTTGAATCTGCTAGATCAAATCTACCTCTCTATGATAAGTGCTTAGATACATCAGATCTGAATGAATGATGTGATGCTCTATTTTGTCTGCGGAGTAGATAATGGTCAAATATTGATGAACTGTCGGTGATAAGTGTTATGTTAAGTGTTAGAATCATGGATCGGTGTCCCAGCTAAGGTTGCAGACATCCGAGTCCTGCAATCACCCTTGCCTCTACCTCGGGTGAGACTTCATTTGCTTTGTAGGTGTTGTCGAAAGGGTTGGTAGCTAGGGTTTTGTTGGTGTGTTGTTGTCGATTTGAACCCTGGGTCTGCCCCTGTGCCAACAAATGGTTCCATTGTCAGTACCTAAAACTGTGATTGTTAGGAACTAAGGAAGAAGAAGCTTTGTGCAAAGATCCCACCTGAAACTATGATTGCTGGGAACTGAGGAAGAAGAAGCTTTGTGCAAAGATCTGACCTGAAACTATGAAATCTTTGTGCGTAGATCTATTTCCCTAGTGTGCAGCATTCCACTTGACTTGTGAAGCTCTGTGCCAAGAAAAGAGGTCAGATCTGAAGAAAAGAGGTAAGATCTGGAAGCTTTGTGCTCTGATAAAGGTAAGAATAGTGAAAAGTTCTAGATCTGAAAGATTTTTTCTCTGTAGAAGTAAGATAAGTGGAAATTTTTGTTTCAACAGTATGGATCTAGGTATGTTTCATAGATCCTATCCTAGCTTGAAAAATAGGGCACTAATAGATGAAAGAAGGTTTGAAATGTGTATATATGATAAGAATAGTGAAAGATATGTTCTACCTATGCATAGAAAGAATGTTTGGACTAACAAGTGGATGCAGGATCCTAGAAAGAAATGTTTGTAGGTTAGCTACTATGATCCTAGCGTACAGTACAAGAAGAGATGGGAATCATTTAAAAGAAAGAGAGGATTAACCCTCTATTATAGTTGCAGAAAACCGGGACATCTTGCTAAGGAATTCCCTAGGAGAAGACCTAGTTGTCTTTGTTGCAAAGATATGGACCATGAAGTATTGGATTTTCCTAGAATGATTTCTAAGCCTGAAGGAATGAACATGAGACAAGAAAACCCTAAGGCAGATCCATAAACTATGATTATGGAAGAAACCTGAAAAGAATCAGAGAAAGTATTGCTACAGATAAAAGACACCCTGAATGACCACCGACATGTCAGCTTATCAGAGATCTTCAAAGAAAAAGAATGCATAGAAGCAAGAATAGGATACTTTGACATTGACTATGTTCTAGATGAGGAAGCACATGTGAATATCATGACAGAAAGAACTTGGGAAGCTATAGGAAAACCTTCTATGATTCCTTCATTAGGAGGAATAGGACTATTCAAGGGAAAGTTGATAAACATATGTGGAAAGCTCACCCAGATACCTATGAATGCCAATGGGACTTCGACAGAGGAGAATTTTGAGATTGTTAAATTTATTGAGAACAACACCCCATTTTCCATGTTACTAGGAAAACCTTGGATTGAAAGAGATTAGGCTAGAAGGAAGGAAGAAGAAGAATTTTTAGAGCAGAAGAAGCAAGAGTTAAAGGATTTCATGACTAGAAGGATCACACACTTGATTGAAGAACATAAGAATAGATAGAATCTATTTAACACCCGAGACTCGGATGTCGAAGTTGCAAGAACACTAGAAAACCCACAGAAGATTGAAGTACCTATACCATATAAAGAGGAAGTATCACCCTCGAATCTTAGGAAAGAATCTCAACAGCGCGAAGTAACTATGCCAAACGCAGATAAGAATCAAAATGGAAAAAGGAATGTTGATACGAAGCTCACTGGAAAGAAGGCCAAAAAGCTAAGTGAGAAGAGAGATAAGATCGAAAAGTTACAGAAGGTTCCAGAGGGAGCTTCGAAGAGGGAAAATTTTCAAAATTGGAGCTTTGTTGGGATAACAGAACAACATAACCACTTTGCCAAGGTGAAGCAATATAGCCATTGGGAACAATATAACCATTAGGTCGACCCTCCAAATGAGTATAAAGGAATTTATGGTTCGCCATCAGACCGTTGGACCATGTCGTAACAGACAGAACAGAGTTAATGAAGGTTTCTCACCCATTGCAAGAGATCTGTTGCCAAGTTATCTATTTATCCCGTCATGCCATGCACTAAGAACACTATTGCTAATCGTGAATCTGATCCCGTAGACTCGTTGATTTTAAACATTGATCATTGCAATATTTTCCTCTATCCCATTGTAGTTTCTAAGTTACTCCTCGAACCTGAGATTTCCAACCCCGAGCATGTATGTCGGACGCGTTCAACGCTGCAAAGAAAGTTATCGAAGAAGTTATAATCGACCTCATGACTGAATGAGTAATGTCGATGTCTGCAGGTATACAAGTGTCATCGATGAGAGGATTGTAAGCCTGTTGGCCCTTGACCAGGTTTTGTTGATATCTGGTCAAGTTTGACCTATTTTTGGACTTCGAAAGCCTATCGAAGGAGGAGCGCAAGACAAAGCAGAGATCGCGGGATCTCAACCCCTTTTTGGGTTTGTTTTGGGATGTGGGAATATGTAACGGGAATGGGATATCGGCCCATGGGTTTACCCATATTTAGGCCTATTTTGTAATATATAAATAGACACTTATGCTAGATAGAAGGGTGGTGCATCTATGTGATGTGAATGTATGCTAAGTTCAAGTAGACTCTGTAAGTGCTTTGTGCATGACTATAAGAGATGTGCAGAGCTAAGTGCAAGTCCTTGTAGCAGATTGTGGAAGGATTAGTGTTGTAACACAAGGAAGAAGGATCTGGTGAGCTGCGTAGATCTTATGTCATGTGTAGAGTAAGGTTTTTGAGGCTCTGTGCTTGTAACCGATTGACTGAAGACAATAAATAAGAAGATTTGGTGGATGTATCCCCTGGGTGGGGGTGAACCACGTAAATATTGTGTTGTTATGCTATGTGCTTGTATTAATGTGTTTATGACTCTCTTGTTAAGTGTTTTGATAGAGATAGATAAATATGTTCATGCTTTGTGCTAATGATGTGTAAGAATGTTAGATCCGACTTCTATGAATGTGCTTACTGCTTGCTTCTGCTAGATCTAATCCATATGTTTGTGCTAAGTACTTAACTACATTAGATCATTGTGAAAGATGTGAAGCTCTGTTTTATCAGCGAAGTAGGTATTGATTGCATATTGAGGATCTAACGATGCTAAGTTCTCTATTAAGTATGATAATCATAGATCTGTGTCCCATCTAAGGTTGCAGACACCTGAGTGTCGCAAACACCCCTCCCTCTAACTCGGGTGAGACTTCATCTGCTTCATAGGTGTTGCTGAAAGGGTCGGTAGTTAGGGTTTTGTTGGTGCATTGTTGTAGAGTTGAACCCTGGGTCTGCCCCTGTGCCAAAAAATGGTTTTGTTGCCGGGACTTAAACTATGATTGTTGGGAATTGAGAAAGAAGGAGCTTTGTGAAAATATTCGTACTGAAGTTGTGAAAGCTCTATGCATAGATTTGTCGCTCTAGTGTGAAGTATTCTACTTGATTTACAAAGCTCTGTGCTAAAAGAAAGAAGCCCGATCTGAAGAAAAGAAGTTAGATCTGAAGGAGAGATGCAAGATCTGAAAGCTTTGTGCTATAAGAAAGGTAAAAGTGATCATTTCTGATTAAAAGAGGTAAGATATGCAAGCTCTATCCTCTGATAAAGGTAAGAATAGTGAAAAGTTTTAGATCTGGAAGCTTTGTGCTCTGTAGAAGTAAGATAAGTGGAAATTTGTGTTTCTAGAGTATGGATCTAGGTATGTTTAATAGAGTCTGTCCTAGTTCGAAAACTAGGGTATTGATAGATGAAGGAAGATTTGATATTAATAGATCTGACAAGAATAGTGAAAGATATGTTATACCTATTCATAGAAAGAATGTTTGTACTAACAAATGGATGCAGGATCCTAGAGAGAATTTGTTGCAGGTTAGCTCCTATGCTCCTAGCGCACAGTACAGGAGAAGCTGGGGATAATTTAAAATAAAGAGAGGATTAACCCTATGTTACAGCTGCAGAAGACCAGGACATCTTGCTAAAGAATGCCCTGGAAGAATACCTAGTTGTCTTTGTTGCAAATATATGGACCATGAAGTGTTGGATTGCCCTAGAATGATTGCTAAAGTTGAAAGAATGAATCTGAACCAGGAAAACCCTAAGGCAAATCCAGGAATGGAAGAATCCCATAAAGAATCAGAGAAATTATTGTTACAGATGAAAGAAACTCTAAATGACCACCGACATATCATATTATCAGGGATATTCAAAGAAAAAGAATGCATTGAAGCAAGAATAGGAGACTTCGACATTTACTTTATTCTGGATGAGGAAACACATGTGAATATCATGACAGAGAGAACTTGGGAAGCTATAGGGAAGCCTGCTATGATTCCTTCATTAGGAGGAATAGGATTATTCAGATGAAAACTGGTAAACCTATGTGGGAAGCTCACTCAGATGCCTATAAATGCCAATGGAACTTCGACAGAAGAATATTTTGAGATTATTAAATTTATTGAAGACATCGCCCCGTTTACCATGTTACTAGCCAACCCTTGGATTGAAAGAGACTAGGCCAGAAGGAAAGAATAAGAAGCAGTGTTAGAACAACAGAAGCAGGAGTTAAAAGAATTCATGACTAGAAGGATCCCACACTTGATTGCAGAATAGGAGAACATATCGAAGCTATTTAACACTAGAGACCTAGATGTTGAAGCTGCAAGAACATTAGAAGACCAACAGAAGACTGAAGTACTTATCCCAGACAAAGAAGAGGTACTACCCCTAAATCCTAGGAAAGAATTTCAACAGCGCGAAGTAACTATGTTAAGAGAAGATAAGAATCAGAATGGAAAAAGGTGTACTGAGACGAAGCTCACTGGAAAGCAGGCTAGAAAGCTAAGTAAGAAGAGGGCTAATATTGAAAAGTTATAGAAAGTCCCAGAGGGAACCTCACAGAAGGAAAATTTGCAAAATTGGATCTTCGTCGGGATATCAGAATAGTGACATATGGCACTTCGCCATGGAAAAGAAATATAGTCGTTGGGGAATGTTATAACCATTAGATCAATGCTTCGAATGGATAGAAAACCATTTATGGCTATCCATCTCACCATTCAACCATTTAGAACCGAGTTAATGAAGACCTCATACCCGTTGTCAAGTTACCTATAGTTTTGATCGACCTGATGACTGAAAGAGTCATGTCAGAGAGAGGACTATCCATAGGTGTACAAGCATCATCCATGAGAGGAATTCCATCCTCTCCGTCAACTGCTCGATCCGGATGATCCCAACCATCAGATGAGAATCTAACTAAGCACATGGATGATCTCGCAAATGCTAAGTTGATTTCAATCATATTACCTACTTATATACCACCTTTGAGCGGCGATGTAAACTGCAAAAGTGTACCTAGAGATTTTGAGTACGCCTTGGTCACTGTGTACCTCTCGAAGGGGATACGCACAGTTCGTACAAACCAAGATAAGATTGCAGCATTGAAGTTTAGCGAATTCAACCTTGGCGACCGAAAATTTTACAACATGCTCGCCCCGCATAAGTACCTGACCAGAACAAAGGGAAAGAAATCAAAGATTGTCCCTCAGTCATGGACCCATAACCTCACACACTCCACCCTATTGAACGTTATGAAGATTCCACACTTCAAAGGACACCAGGAGGTGAATGCATGTGTCAAATTGTTGTTATATTGTTACCATGGAGGTTATTTATGGTTAAATTGTTGCATAACATTGGATCTGACGTTGATAAAACAGATCACAGGGCTAAGTATGCAAGGCCCTGACCTACAGGATTTCTATCTTGGAAAAACAATGGATCACGCTCTAGCTCAAAGGATCAAGGAAACCTACGACGATGTCGAGAAGGGCACACGAGGATGCAAGGTAGCTTCTATCCAGAGTGGTGAAGTGCACCTCACCTATCAATTGATTGCAGGAAAATTAGTACACAATAACTGACCCACCCAAGTGACTGGTTTTGTAGTCGACCTCACAGGGAAGTGCGCGGAGGGTCTACAAATTATTTGGGCGAAGTACCTAGTGAACCAATTAGAACTTGACTAAAGAGAAGCCCAAGATCAAGGGTATGAATTTCACTTTGGCTGGCTATTGATCCTGATCACTTTCATTTCCTGGGAGATGCCGGAAGGTGTGACCTTCCTGGACATCGATCACTTTGAACCATTGGCTATGAAGTTTAGCACACTGTGGTATTCAAGCGACATGAATAAAAAGTGGAAGTCCAATGTTGTATTTCACGCATACTACAACCAATTGAAGGTAGCCATAAAGTCTACACCTCGCATAACTCCGAATATTTTACACAGGTTCCAGCCTATGATAAAATTCAGCGCGGACCACCATTTCATTTACATCATAGTGCGCATTGACGAGAACAAGTAGCAACTTCAGTCCTATTACAATCTAACGAAGGAGGACTTGGAGAAGATCACTAAGGACTAGTCGGAGGACCTCCTCATTCCAGCAGACCCTACAAAGATATCCGATATAGACATTCTAGAAACTGCATAGGATACACCCGGACCTAGCAGGACGAAGAAAACTGAAGAGGTTCAAGATTTAGATAGTTCATCCATGAAGACTGCTTCCATATCACCAGAGCAAGGAGGTGATGGAGGAGAGATTGATGGCGCTGAAGTTGAACAGAAGAAAGGTGAGGTTACACCACTTAGAGATGAGGAGAACCCC
>ML789039.1:287156-327227 GCA_009831015.1 Picea engelmannii | reverse complement strand
GCAGACTATCCTCACCTCAGATGACTTTGATTTCATTATAGCGGCCCTGAATGATTCTTCGTTGGAGATAGCAGATAAACAAGAGGCTAAGTAGGAAGCGATGTACAATAGAATAGATATTGAGCTCCAAGGAGTACAGAAAGCACTTCAGTCCAGCCGCGCAGTATCCACTGTGCCTCTTCCATTAGGAACACTAGAACTGGGAGATGAACCAGCTCAACTCCACCAAATAGTTGATATAGTTGAAGCTCGCCTTTAACGAGCACAAGAAGAAACAGTGCAATCCACCCAGGCTTTGACACAAGTACAAGGAGTCCTTGTAGAGCAACGCAGTACTGCAAAATGGGAGAATCTTGCTCTCCAAGCAAAGTTCAACAAAGAAAAATCCCAATTGTAGAAAGACAAGGAACAGTTGCTTAGGGAGCAACTCGAAGTAAAATAAATGGTCAACAGAGCGCTTCGCTCCATGACTGTCATAGAAGTAAAGACAGAGGATGAAGTCACGAAGCAAGTAGTGCAACTTGAAGAAGTGATCCAGTAGCTACAAAAATGCATTGCAGATTTAGAACTACGCACTATGCCCGAGACTCCACAGGACGTAAGGGACCAGTGAGAAGCCATTGCCCACAGCACAGTTGATAGAATGAAGGCCCTTACCTTAGAATGCAAGCAATTTGTTGATCGCATTTCTCAGACGTATGAGAAACTTACCGAGAACCCAGAGTTGCAGGCACTGTAGTCACAGCTCCAGGAAGTGAAGAAGCACACAGAAACACTACAGGCACAGCTGAAGTCTCTATCAGTTGTGGAGAGAATGAAGAGATCTCAAGAGAAGTGAACCGCCTAGCAACAAATCCATAATATCTAGAGCAGAGTTATGGAGATAACTCAGAAACTCCAACTAGTACAAGATAAGGCCTATCAGTTGTTTACAGAGGTAGAAGGCCAGGGAGAAAAACTGGAGCAGGCTAGCACCGCGACAGAACAATGCCTGGAAGGACCTGTGAATGATGCATTCATTCAAGAATTTGTTGAAAAAGAGTGCGTAGCACAGCAGCAAGTAGAAGCAGTTTGAGCCAATCGTGAAGTGTTCGAAGAAGAACTTCCTACATCAGAGTGATTTGGGACGAGTCACAGGTGAGTGTTGGGGGCCTATTGGCCCTTGACCAGCTTTTGTTGATATCTGGTCAAGTTTGACCTATTTTTGGACTTTGTCAGCCTGTCGAAGGAGGAGCGCAAGACGAAGTAGATATCATGGGATCTCAACCCCTTTTTGGGTCCTTTTTGGGATGTGGGAATATGTAACGGGAATGGGATGTCGGCCCATGGGTTTACCCATGTTTAGGCCTATTTTGTAATATATAAATAGACTCTTAGGCTAGATAGAAGGGTGTTGCATCTATGTGATGTGAATGTATGCTAAGTGCAAGTAGTATCTGTAAGTTCTTTGTGCATGACTATAAGAGACTTGTAGAGCTAAGTGAAGGTCCTTGTAGCAGATTGTGGAAGGTTGAGTGATGTAACGCAAGGAAGAAGGATCTAGTGAGTTGCGCAGATATTTTGTCATGTGCGGAGTAAGGTTTTTGAGGCTCTGTACTTGTAACCGATTGACTGAAGACAATAAAGAAGACGATTTGGTGGACGTAGCCCCAAGGTGGGGGGTGAACCACGTAAATACTGTGTTGTTATGCTATGTGTTTGTCTTAATGTGTTTATGACTCTCTTGCTAAGTGCTTTGATAGAGATAGATAAATATGGTCATGCTTTGTGCTAATGATGTGTAAGAATGTTAGATCTAACTTCTATGAATGTGCTTAGTGATTTCTTCTGCTAGATCTGATCCATTTGTTTGTGCTAAGTACTTAACTACATTAGATCAGTGTGAATGTTGCAAAGATCTGTTTTATCAGCAAAGTAGGTATTGATTGAATATTGAGGATCTAATGATGCTAAGTTCTCTATTAAGTATCATAATCATAGATCTGTGTCCCAGCTAAGGTTGCAGACACCCATGTCTCACAACCACCCCTGCCTCTACCTCAGGTGAGACTTCATCTTCTTCGCAGGTGTTGCTGAAAGGGTCGGTACTTAGGGGTTTTTTGGTGTGCTATTGTAGTGTTGAACCCTGAGTCTGTCCTTGTGCCAGCAAAGCCTCTCCATCTACTATTCGCGAAGCCGGATCATCCCGACCCTCAACAGAAAAGAGAACCAAGCAAAAAGACGACCTAGAAAATGCGAAGCTGATTCCAACCATATTGCCCGATTACATCTCGCCTTTGGCTAGCACGGTGAATCGTGATAGTGTGAAAATATATTTCGAGTACACCATGGTCACTGTGTACCTCCCGAAGGGGATACGCCTAGTTCAAGAAAAGTAGGATAAGATCACAGCATTGAATTTCAGCGACTTCAACCTCGGAGATCACAAGATCTATGATATGCTCACCCCATACAAGTACCTAACCATAACTAAGGCGAAGAATTCAAAGATAATTCCCCAGTCATGGACGATGAACCTCGTGCAGTCCACCCTGTTGAACATCATGAAGATCCCACACTTCGGAAGATACCAAGAAGTCAACGCATGTATCAAGCTACTACTATTGTGTTACCATGGTGACTACTTATGGCTAGACCACCATATTATAGTTAACCCAATGTTGATCCACGGGATCACATGACTAAGTATGCAAGGACCCGACCCGCAGGACTTCTACCCAGGAAAGGCCACAGATCGTGCGCTAGCACAAAATATCAAGGATACATATGGTGATGTTGAGAAGGGAAAAAGAGGATACAAGGTATCATCCATCCAGAGTGGCACAGTGCGCCTAGCTTCTCAACTGATAGCTGGAAAGCTAGTAAGGAAGAAATGACCTACGCAGGTCACCGGCTTTGTCGTTGACCTCACAAGGAAGTGCGCGGAAGGCCTACAGATGAACTGGGTGAAGTACCTAGTTAACCAATTGGAACTAGACTGCCAAGAAGCACATGATCAGGGTTATGAATTTCATTTCAGCTGGCTCCTAATCCTCATTGCATTTGTTGCCTGGGAGATGTCGGAAGGTGCGACCTTCCCAGACATAGAGTCGTTCGAACTACTTGCTAGGAAGTTCGCTACCCTTTGGTATTCAAGTGATATGAACAAACAGTGGCAGTCAAATGTTTTGTTTCATACATATTACCTTCAACTAAAGAGAGCCATCGAAGTTGAGCCTCGCATGAATCCGAACACCTTACAAAGGTTCCGACCCTTGATTAAGTTTAGCACAGATCGACACTTCATCTACATTACAACGTGAGCAGATGAACATAAAGAGAAGCTCCAGTCATATTATAAACTTATAGAAGAAGACCTTGAGGATATCACTAAGGAATGGTCCACTAACCTCCTTATCCTCACCAACCTTGCAGAGATATTTGATCTTGACAGCCCAGAGGACACTCATAAAGAATAGAATACACCCAAGAAGACTGAGGAGGTCCAAAATTTAAGCAGCACATCAGGAAATACTGCTTCAGTGTCACATGACCGAGGGGGTGATGAAGAAGTAGAAGTTGAACAGAAGCCAGGTGAAGTAACACCGCCCAGAGATGAGGTTGACCCCTTGAAGAAGAGGAAGGTTTCCACCCCAAAATCTTCTTTGCGGAAGAAATCAAAATCCACCATGACCAAAATGAAGACTGTCCTCACCTCCGATGATTTTGACTTCATCATAGCAGCCCTGAATGACGCTTCACTGGAAATAGCATAGAAACAAGAATCCAAGTAGGAAGAAATGTATGATAGAATTGGAGTCAAACTCTGAGGGGAATAGCAGGCCCTTCAGTCTAGCCACGCAGTCTCCACTGCGCCCATGCCATTGGGAGAACCAGAGTTGGGAGATGAGCTAGCCCAACTCCACAGACTAGCTGATACAGTTGAAGCTCGACTTTGATGAGCACAAGAAGAAATAGAACAAGCCACCCAGGCCTTGAAGAAAGTGCAAAGCGTACTCATATAACAACACAACACTGCAGAACAGGAAAATATTTCTCTCCAAGTGAAGTTCGATGAAGAAAAAGAACAGATGCAGCAAGAAAGAGAACAATTGCTTGCAGAGCAACTCGAAGTGAAATAATTGGTCAGCAGAGCACTTCACTCTGTGACAGTATTAGAAATAAAGGAAAAGGACCAAGTCACACAGCAAGTAGAGCAGCTCGCAGAAGCTATCTAGCAGCTATAGCAACGCATAGCAGATTTAGAGATCTGCACAGTGCCCGAGAGTTTGCAGGATGTAAGGGATCAAAGAGAAGCAACCGCCTGGAGCGCAGTTGAAAGGATAAAGGCCCTTGACATGGAATGCAAGCAGATGAGTAATTGTAGTGCCCAAACATATGAGCAACTCACTGAGAACCCAGAATTATAGGCACTGGAGTCATAGCTCCAGGAAGCAAAGCAGCAAGCAGAGACAATATAGGCACAGTTGAAGCCCCTGTCAACTATGGAAATAATGAAGCGATCCCAAGAGAAACGCACCACCCAATAGAAGATACACACTATCTAGAGTAGAGTTATGGAAGTAACTCGGCAGCTCCAACCTGTACAAGATAAGGCTTACCAATTGTTCACAGAGGTCAAAGGCCAAGGAGCAGAACTCGAGTAGGTTGTCACTGCAGCTGAAAAGCGCTTGGAGGGACTTGTCAATGATGTAGTCATCCAAGAGTTCATTGAACAGGAGGTTGTGGCATAGCAACAAGTCAAAGCAGCTCGAGCCACGCTCAAGGATTTCAAAGAAAAACTACCCAAATCAGAGTGACTCGGGACGAGTCACAGGTGAGTGTTGGGGGCTTGTTGGCTCTTGACCAAGTTTTGGGAGATCCTTGGTCAAGTTTCACCTATTTTTGGAATTCGAAATCCTGTGGAAGGTGGAGTGAAAGATGAAGCAGATATTGTGGGATCTCGGCCCCTTTTTGGGTCATTTTTGGGATTTGAGATTATGTAACAGGTATGGGGATGTCGGCCCATGGGTTTACCCATGTTTAGGCCTATTTTGTAAAGTATAAATAGATGTCTAGGAAATGTAAGGAGAGGAATATATATATATATATGTGTGTGTGATATTGGACTAAGTGTTAAGTATGGATTGTAGATGCTTTGTTCATACCGTGTGAGATTTGCAGAGCTATGTGCAAGTAATTGTAAGAAGGCTTGGTGTTGTACCCTAACTTGAAGAAGGAGGATCTGGCAGAGTGCGCGCAGATCTCCTGTCTTCTACAAAGTAGGATTTTGATGCTATGTGCCTATAAGAAGCTTGACTGAAGATAATAAAGAAGAATATTTGGTGGACGTAGCCCCAGGGTGGGGGTGAACCATGTACATGCTGTGTTGCTATGCTTTGTGCAATGTGTTTATGTGCTTATGTATTTACTTGCTAATTTCTTTGATATATATAGATAGTTATGTTTATGCTTTATGCTAACGATGTATATGGATGTTAGATCTGGCCTATGTGAATGTGCTTAGTGATTGAATCTACTAGATCTAATATACCTCTCTATGATAAGTGCTTAGATACATCATATCTGAATGAATGATGTGATGCTCTATTTTATCTGCAGAGTAGATAATGGTCAAATATTGATGAACTGTTTGTGTTAAGTGCTATGTTAAGTGTTAGAATCACAGATCTCTGTCCTAGCTAAGGTTGCATACACTTGAGTCTTGCAACCACCCTTGCCTCTACCTCGGGTGAGACTTCATCTTCTTCACAGGTGTTGTTGAAAGGTTCGACAGTTAGGGTTTTTTTGGTGCGTTTTTGTAGCATTGAACCCTGGGTCTGCCCATGTGCCAACATTTTTGGACAGCTTCCACCTTAGTAAAAAGGCTTTGTTGTGTTGATTCTAGTTTTTCACGCACCTCTAGTGCCTGATCTTGGAAAACTTCCATATCTACATCCATGTTTTCAATTAGGTTTATTTTGGCATTTAGTCATTTTACCAACTCTCCCTGCTAACTGGTCCATTCTCTACTTACCTATGTGTTCTTATGCATTTCGTCGAGACTGAATTTGAGTTGTTGAATTTCCTGTCTATCATGGGCTCTAATCTACTCAAAAACTCTTGTTCATCTCACTCCTGACATTCTATTCCACAGTCTTGACTTGATTTTTCAATTGGCTCACCAGCAGATCCTTCTGCTTCAATTGTTCTTTTAGGTTCCCAACTGAATACTGGTTTGTTGTTGCAAAATCTCCCAAAGATCCTACCACCTCTGTAGTGAATTCTGCCTCTTCTAAGGCTTGTCCATCAAGTAGCACCCTGTGTCTCTTGAAAATTGCACCCTCATTTTGGTGCATTTCTCTTTTTACCACAACCCTCCTTTTCTTCTTGAAGAAGAAGTCAGAAGGGGGCATCTCTTTGACTGAAATAGGTGTAATATCTTCTATGAATACTACTTCGACACTCGGGTTCCCTCTACCGAACTGTAAGGGTGCGATAGATTGGACATGGCTGCCTATCTCGGTGGATGGTTGTTTCCCAGCTATTAATTACCCTTAATTGAGATTAGTTTCATTAACCAAGGTTTAATATTTCGGGACTTCACATTTCGTAGATTTACAAGTTATATATTTTGTCATTTTCTTGAAGGGTCGCTTCCCGCGGTGACGTGTTAAATCTTAGGGAGGTATACATGTATATGGTGACTAGGATCGAACACTTTTTACGTATCAAGACTTCGAAAGTGAGGCATGTTAAAATGCCTGAAGTATGAAACTCTGAAACTCGAGACTCCGAAGTATTCTTTAGTGATTTGACTCTTTAAAGAGTAGGTGGCTCCATAACTTCTAAGATCTTAGGATCTTTTAATTGAATGGAAGACTTCATCAATGGTGAGAATCAAGCACGTGTTGTTTTTATTTAAACGAGGATGAAATCTATTTAAATTCTAAAGTTTAGAAATATATATGTGTTCCAACATATACCCTATTTTTTATTTTGATACATAGCTCCATTGTGTATTTGTTTGTGCCTATGATCTACTTTCACAAGGATCCACTGTATATTCCTTGTGGCCATGCTTTCTACTTCATATATATCACATGGATCCAATGTGTATTGGTTTTGGCCATGGATATTAGTCATACTTTCATATATGCCATGGATATACAGTGTATTTTATTTGGCAGTCATGCTTACATCACTCCTGAGCATGGGTATGCCCGACTTGGGATAGAGAATATTCTTACTTGATCTCTATTGATGGTTTATATTCTTGGATCAACTGTTTTGGAACCTTCATTTGGCTCTACTTCAATGCATCCTCACCTCTTAGAGTTATAATATATTTTGGCCATCATTTTCCCTTCTGACCTCACACATTAAGGAGCATATGTTATACCAAAATTTGTCACACCATTTAGATTGTGATATGGCCTAACCCTTGTCCCTGACTTGCAACTTGAAATCCAAAGTTCCCTCATCAAGATCACTTTAAAAAAAAAAATTACTTATATTTGTGGGTTTCCTTGGTGCACCATGTGGACATCCATGCCTTTCTAGTGTACAACCCTTGGATGCCCTCAAAAAATGTGAAAAATAAAATAATTCAACATTTCAGGCAGGTTTTTCGGTTGGGCTCATTTCCCAACCTTTCTAATCCCATATCAAATGGAATTCAACCTCCTTAACATCTAAAGGATGGTATAAAAGCACC
The DNA here is from genome assembly GCA_009831015.1 of Picea engelmannii. NCBI lineage: Eukaryota > Viridiplantae > Streptophyta > Pinopsida > Pinales > Pinaceae > Picea > Picea engelmannii. Next base: position 319,531 of record ML789039.1, on the reverse strand, counting down.
TTTGGGGACATAAATGGGGAGGACAACCTAGGTGCAAATTTATGCTGAAGAAATTGCAAGTCTTCCTAGTCCCCTTCATCCTCTAAGTAGCATCCCTATAACCTAGAACCCTTGGTCTACCTTTCCTTCCTTTTCATTATATGCCCATAAGATGTGTCCCTATCCTTATTAGGTCATCCAAGGAAGGTAAATCTTGTTGAGTGATGCTTGAAGGACCTTTTGGAGGAACCTGGGTGGTTGGCTTCGAGGTAGTGTCGGAGGTTGGAGTAAGGTCATAACAACTTCTTTTATCGTTGCCAATAAAGAGTTATCATTTCCCCATACTTGTGTAGTATTGATTCAATGTGTTTATGTATGTCTAATATTTCTCCATATTTGAATCTATATATCAATTACTTGTATGATTTTATGCTATAACTACCTTTTTCATCACTTTCTTTATATTCTCTTGTAGGTTAGTTCGAGTAGGAATCAAGAGAAGTACCAGGGTTGAGAGTGAGGAACAACACCAACCGTAAGGATACAAGGCGTGAAACTTTCTTCTCTCTAATAAAGAAGTTATTTCATTACAAGTCTTTTGTGTGGTTTAGGTTTTTGTCTTTTACTTGGTCAATCTCTATTGTGACATGACCCAGAGGTCATGGGGGGGAAATCCCATAACAGGTAGCCCATATTATCCTCCCTAGGTACATTACATTCCACCCTTCTTGGCATGGTTCATGTTTGAAACATGGAAAGAAGCCATATAATATGGCCTACTAAGCAATGTAGTCAACTGGTACCATGCAGGAGCATCCATCCATCTGATTGAAATGTGTACATGGGGTTCAATTGTGGCATTTCCTCAATCTTGATTATGGTTTCTTCTTGGGATCCATGTCTCCGTTGTACTACTTTGATATCTCCATTTATTCTTCTATGGTTCTATGTTGATTCATAGTAATTTTTCTGACACTTGTGCTCTTTCCTTGACAATTGTTGTTTATCTAAGTGGTGTGGGTGGTGATATGCAACAACCTGAGCTATCGATTATTGTTTATTTGAATCTTCAACATGTGATTACTTAGTTTCATCTTCCTTTTTATGCCCTTCCTGTGGATTTTCTTCAAGTTCTTATGTAGGCTCTTCTTCAACTTTGGACTATCCATCTAATGTGTCATTAGGTACTGTAATAAGTTTCCCTGCAAGGACTTCTTCATGTGCCTCCTTAGGCCCTTCCTGTTTTATAAGAGAAATATCCTACAATTTTATTTTATTTTTCTTGTACCATAGCTTCAAAAACTTCTTTTGCACATTAATATTAATTGTAACAACTAATTCCATCCAAGGATATCCCAAAACAATATCCACATCATCCATATTTATATCATAAAAATATGAATGAAAAACATATCTATCCATGGTAATCTTCAAATATTTAAAAATTAGAAAATCTTCACCATCAACCTATGTACTTTGAATATTCTTCGTGGGAACTTGAAATCTTCTAGACAAGTTAACGTTTATGAAATAATGTTTGCAACTAGGGTTAATAGAAAAAATTACCTTCTCTTATCGAATACCTCCATTAATTTATGATATGAAGTTGTCACATAAAAATAAACCTATAGTTCTCTTCTTATCCTTCTTCACAACATGAGACCACCTATCTAAAAATATTTTTTTGTATTATTCGTACTAAATATCCTTCTTGTTATAGTGAAGAAAAGTCCACCAAATTTCTACACCTTCTTTTAAATTCATACATACCCACAATCTCCACATCTTTCCCCATAATAAATTCATTTCTTTTGTCTATTCCTGAATACTAGAACCATCATTTTTTCCTATAAAATACATCTTGCTTGTGAAAACCCAAAAAATAGAACTAGGGTTTCAACGATAATCACTTACTTTTAATGGAGCTCCTTTATGTAGTTAGGGTTTGAGGCAAAAAATGTAAAATGATCATAACTTATGTGATACTTCTCGTATTGGATATTATGAGTAAAATTATGAAATTCCTTGTCTTCTTTAGATCTATTGGCACTAGTTTTATTTAAATCAGTGCACTCTATTAAAAGATATCCGATCTACGAAATTCATGGCAATCACTGGAAAAACCCTAAAAAAGGTCGATTTTAAATCAACGACAACTTCACTTCTCATACTCTGTTTTCGAATTTTTTTTTTTAAATTTGTATTATTTCAAGAGGAACTCATATCTATGGCTATTTTTTTCAAAGTTTGCATAGAAAATTTTAGAAATTTACCTAAATTTTGCCATACTCTTTTTTCATCAAAAATATGCAAAAAGAAACAAAAATATCACACTTCATGCTTGTTGATGTATTTTCTTGACACCCATAAACTAGGTGATTGAGGTGCATATTTGAACTTATGCCTATTTCAAATGGAGACCAAAAATTTTCAAACTTGGGAAGTTCCAAATACCCTTCACCTATTGATCATGAAGAACCAACAAGTTTTAATAATTCAAAATCAGTTTCAATATTGCAGTTCTTCTTCATGAAAGGACAACAGGGATGGTTTCTCCTTTGAACAAAAAGAGAATAAAAGAAAATGATACTAAAAATAAGGAAATTTATTATGTCCATATTCTCATTGAATATCCCTATGTGTCAGTTTCATCCATCATTTTACGGAATCTAAAATAGATTTCATATGCCCAAGATATGTCAATTTTCTCCCACATTCTGCAATACCTCACTCCTCTCTATAATGCTACTCCATACTTAGTAATTTTCCTTCCTTTATACTCTCCATACTTAGTCATTCTAAGTCATTTTCCTTCCTCTCTACGAGTCACCATATTGAGACATTTTTACTGATATTTATTGATTTCTACACTTACCTCGAAAACCACATTCCCATAAAATTCCCAATACTTAGTCATTTTTACTAAGTTTTACCAACTCGCATTTTCTTACCTCTGCATTTCCCTATTTATACATATTCCTACTTCTCGATATTATTATTTTTTGAAATTATTCATTATATTCCAAAGTTTTATCCCCCTCCCCCATCCTTTTCCATATTGGGACACGTGACAATGAAGTGAACGTAACACATTGGGACACGTGGCAGTGAAGTGTACCTACCCCCAAGTGACACTTGGATGGTGTGGGTTGGACATATATGCTTTGGCAGTGACTTGACATGATGATTGGGTGATGAGGTGGCAACCAAAAGCTATATTATGCACAAGCTATGCAAGATTCCATAGTTCTCTCTATTTCATACAAAAATAATATGGGGATGTATTTTTCTTATAAACATGACATGGTAACTATTCCCTAATGCACATGGGCTAAATGGGGCGGATTAACAAATCAAGGACTCAGAATTCACGTGGATAGATCAACGATTATTGAGTGCCTATCTTCCGAAGGCCATAATGTTTGATCCTGAAGTCCAAATTGAGAAAATGAGAGCTCGTTGGAAATCTAGAGACGTCAAGAACGCTTTGGAAATGGTTTCCATGGTTGGAATCATAACTATCATTCTCTAAAAATTAAATTACAATGGAAACTATTTTGGGGGATTGGAAACTAATTATTTTTGGAAAATGATTTATTAAAGGAAATTTATGGACTTCTAAAGTGTGTCCCAGTTGATGAAACATATATATAAGTTCACATATACAAATGGGAAAATAAAACCCTAACTCTAACCCTAAATAAGCTTCAAGAATATGAAGAGAAGAATATAAAAGAAGATGTAAAAGGCATTCAAAGGTTTAGGTGGAGATTTTGCAAGAAGCGAATTTTTCCTTTCCAAGATTTGGTGAATCGGCCAACTTAACTTTCTCCCTTGATTTTATTTCTGCTTGATCCTTTCCATCAGGTTTTTCATGTATGTTTGGAAACAAGAATATCTAGGTATGATCAGTTCTTTTTTCTAAATTATTCTAGTCATTTTTCATGATATTCCAGGTCTAGAGGAGCCAAATCCCTAATTGTAAAAAAAAAATCCAGTTTAATTCAGTTTATCTAATTGTCATTCAAATATTGTTGAGGTTGTTTCAACCCTCTTATTTCAGACATTGTTAAACTTCTTACATTTGGGATATTATTATTAATTTCTCCCACAAAAAACTATTCGGGGCATTGCAATAGTGATTTCTCAACTTTGAGTCTAAATCATGAGATTTCAAATGTGCATCTATCAAAATATTTTTTGATTTGTAATGAAATGATCTTGTTAATTTCTTTGATGACTTGCAAATTCATAGTTGATTTTGGGTTCAAATATTTGTTGAAAGTAGACTCCAGATACAAATATTTTCAGACGTATTTATTTATTTTTCTTGAATAATATTATGTGTGTAAATTCCCCAGCCCCAAAATGGGCCACGCCACACAAAAATTATTTTCTCTGATACCATTTTTAATTATCAATATGCCTTTCATATGAATACAAATATGCAATCCTAATAGTATTTTATACATGCATACAATTATGTACATTTTCAGCAACATAATTAATATAAACCTACACAAATTATTCCACATATAAGCACACATAAAAGAACACGTATCTTTGGTTGTAAATCACCAAATATGTGCATACCTCAAACTTTCCTCCCAACCATAGAATTTTTTGTTCATATACTCTCAACAATAGGTCACCCCCAAGTAGGGGATATGACTCCACCTAGGCAAAGTCTCCTAAGACAAAATAAGGTTTGATAATAGCTCAAAAAGGATAGGCTTAGCTGCCAACTCCAACAATAGTTCCCAGATCACAACCTCTCATTCCCCACAGCCTATCCCACCCGAGGAAATGAACCCCTTCTCTACTCAACAATCCTTCAGTTGTCCCACTTACCTTCCAAGGATTCAGAAAAAGGATGACCAATAAGTCTTGGATCTCTATGGCACCTGGAATATAAGGTTTCTTAAGTATCTTAGCACCCACTAGCCTAGCACACAGGGAACCTATCCTAGAAATTCCATCACCCAGAGAAATTTCTCCATAGTCCTGACAACCTATCTCTTCAACCCAAACCACCTAGGATTTACAAGTTAACTAGATTCAACTTACACTCCAACAAAGGTACTGATGATGGATGAAAAAATTTGAGTCATTTATGGAAAGAATGATGTAATTACACTAATTTCCAACAATATATTTGCATGATATTAACTTGAAACTTGCCACCTGATATGTTCCCACCCTTTAAGAACTTAGGATAAAATATATCATATGACTTTAGGACTTAGGAACAATATTATTGTATTCCTTCTATTAATCCTCCTTGATTAAGCCTCTCTTCCTTAATCTGTATCCCCCATTCCCTCTCGTGGAGTCTTATCCCCCCATACTATTTCGTACGACTTAGTATACAACATTGATGTATTTAATTAATAATATGAGTGATTACATATTACAATGATAGGCTCGCTAGCCTTTAAGCATCTAGGCTCTCTGGCCTAATAATGACACATGACCTCTAGCCTCAAAACATATATACAAGGAACTCTAGTCCAAAACCTCTTATCTCACCAGCCTATAAGAAAATGTACATATACAATTAGGGTTCGGCCTATGGGTATTACATTCCCCTCCTCATTATTTATGCATTGTCCTCAATGCATTATATAAACATGTACAAACAAAATTCTTCAAAAAGCCTCCAAAAGATGTGGGTGATCTTCCCACATGGCATCTTCATGCTCCCACGTTCCTTCTTTAGGACTGTAACAGGTCCACTAGACCTTTACTAGGCCTATTGCTCAATTCCAGAGCATCTTGACTTTCATGTCTAGTATGCACATCAGATAAACTCGAAAGTCACCTTCTTTCTCCACCTAAATCACATTCCAAACAATTACATGATTAGCATCAAGAACATACTTATTAAGAAAAGACAGATGGAATACATTATAAATTCACATGGATGCAGTGCAAACATGTATGCAACAAGACCAATCCTCTCCAAGATTTCAAAGGGTCCACAATATCTTGCTATCGGTTTTGAACAGTTCCCCAACTTTAGGGAAATTCTCTTAGCCTTTACTTTTAAGAACACATGGTCACCCACTTTAAATTATATGTGTGTTCTACCTTTGTCTGCATAACGTTCCTTCCTGACTTGAGAAAATTTTAAATTTTTCTTTATTTTTATCATCTGCTCTTCCATTTCTCTGAGTAACTATGGCCCAACCACTGCTCTGTCTATTGGTTTGTCCCAACTCATTGGTGTGTTGCACTTTCAGCCATATAATTCTTAAAATGGGCTCATTTTTAAAGATGCTCGATACCCATAATTATAAGAAAACTCGAATAAATGTACATAATCTTCACATTTTGATGGTTTATCAATCACATAAATTCTTATCATATCTTCAATCATCTGAATGACCATATATGTCTGCCCATCTAATTATGGGTGATATGTTGTGCTAAAATTCATATTTGTCCCAAATCCTTTAAATAATCCCTTCCAAAAAATCGATATGAACTTGGGATCTCTATCAGAAACAATTTTTTTAGGAACACCATGTACCCTAGAAATTTCTCTCACATAAATATATGCAATGTTAGTTTCCTTTTGAGTGATCTTCACTGGAATAAAATGAGCATATTTAGTTAGCTTATCCACCACCACCATGATGGAATCATGTTGCTTTGTTGTTCTGGGCAGCTTGGTGATAAAATCAATTGTCATAACTTCTCATTTCCACTCTGGAATGGGAAATGGATGTAGCAAACCAACTAGATGTTTGTGCTCATCCTTGACCTTGTGACATTATATACATCTAGTTATATAATCAGCCACCTCTTTCTTCATACCTAGCCAAAAATATTGACTCTTGACAGCTGTAATTGTTTTCTGGTAACCTGGGTGTCCAGCATAAGGCACATTATATTTTTTTCTCAGCACCATATTTTTTATCTCTTGAGATATTGGCACATACACTCTACCCTTGTACATGAAGATTCCATCCTCTCTTAGCTCATAATATTTAATTTCCCTCTGAGAATTATCTTGTTGTAATATTTATTTTGTTTTTACATAAAGTTGATATGATTTTCCAGCTTCTAAAACTTTGTCTTTTAAATTAGATTTATACATGATAATGGTTGTAGCATGCATCTAATGCACCCTCCTCTTGAGTGCATCAACCACCTTGTTCTCCTTGCCTTTGATATTCTTTATATCAAATTCATATTCACTAAGGAATTCCAACCATCTGATTTTCCTAGCATTCAAAGTTGGTTGTCCAAACAAATATTTAAGACCACTATGGTCTATCCTCGGCTCAAATATCCTTCCCATAAGATAATTCCTCCACATATTTAAGTCATGAACTATGGTTGTCAATTCTAAATCATGAGTGGCATAGTGTCTCTCATGTTATTTTAACTTTCTTGACTTGTACCAAATCGCATGCCCATTTTAACCAAGGACTCCCTCAAGCCCTTCCTTGCAAGCATCAGTACACACAATGAAATCTTCATTGGGATCAACAATTTTCAAGATTGGTCCTCTTGTCAATAAACACTTCAAGTGTTGAAATATTTCTTCACACTCAAGATTCCATTCAAACTTCACACCCTTCTTTTGCAAAGAAGTGATTGGATGTGAAATCCTCGAAAATCCTTCAATAAATGTTCTATAATAACTTGCAAGTCCCATGAATGATCTCACCTCTAAGACATTCTTTGGTTTTGGCCATCCTTCAATGGATTGTATCTTCTCATGGTCCATTATTATTCCCTCCTCTAAAATAGTATGGCCCAAATAATGTATTTGCCTCTGATTAAATTAGCACTTGCCCAACTTGGCATATAGTTGATGCTCCCTTAATACGTGTAGCACCATCCTCAAGTGTTACTCATGCGCTTCTTTAGACTTAGAGTAGATAAGTATTTCATCCAAGAATACTATGACAAAATTATCCAAATAATTTCTAAAAATTCCATTCATCAAACACATGAAGGCAGCAGGTGCATTTGACAACCCAAATGGCACCATTTTAAACTCATAATGGTTATACCTTGTTCTATATCTCGTCTTGATAATATCTTCTTCTTTAATCCTCACCTGATGATATCCTGACCTGAGGTCAATATTGGAAAATATCTTTGCATATTTTAGTCAATCAAAGAGATCATATATCCTTGGTAGAGGATACTTGTTCTTCACATTCACCTTGTTCAACTTCGTGAAATCAATGCACAACCTCAAGGTTCCATCCTTTTTCTTCACAAATAACATTGGGGAACCCCAAGGTGACACACTTGGGAATATATAACCCTTCATCAAAATCTCTTCAAGATGCATTTGTAGTTTCTTCAACTCTAGTGTACTCATCCTATTAGATTCTTGGACATTAGGGTTGTTTCAAGCATCAAATGAATAAATAAATCAATATCCCTCTTTGGTGGAAACCCCGGTATCTCTCTAAATACATTCTCAAATTATTTTAGGACTGCATAGTATTCAATATTTGGGACATCATCCTTAGTTATCTCTTCCACATGTCCTGCAAATATTTTCCATCCTTTCCTGAATATTTTTTTCAGTTGTAAGGCTGAAATTTCTCTGATAGTTAATGCCTTTGGAATACCCTGTATTGTTCTTAAGTTTCCTTCCCCTCAATACAACTAAATTCCTTATAGTAGCAATCTAGGACGACATGATGCATATTCAACCAATCCATACCAATTAGGAAATCATATGAACCCAAAGGTATTATGTTTAAATCCTCCTTTGTACGCAATCCATTCATGTCCATTGGAAATTCCTTAACCATCTCATTGATTTTTATTTTAGCTTATGTATCTAACTGAACCAACCAATATTTCTCAAGTTTGCTTCTTTGCAAATGAAATCTTTCCACCAACTTTGGATCTATATAATTATGACTAGCTCCTTAATCAATTAAAATAACCATATGTTTATCATTGATATTACCTTCCACTTCAATCATGTGAGATTGAAATTCATCTTGCTTGTTGTCTAGGGCTGCATAGATCCTTGGAATGATTCTACCCATGTCCTCAACTATATCAGGTTGTTGTACATTGTGAATAGTATTCACTCTTTCACCTCTATGAGGGATATCTATGTACATGTGATCTCTGTCACAACCCCAACATTTAATAGGTTGTTGCCTTGGCCTTTTTCCCAGTGACTCTACCATTCTGGGCTCATTTTGAATTTGTTTCCCTTGATAACTATTTCTAAAAAATGGTGGTTTGCACCCTTTCTTCCTCTTCTCCATCTTACCTTTCTTGTTATCTTCCCAAGCCTTTTGGAAAGTTTGTCTTCCTCTATGTTGATCATAAAGGCATTTATCTCTCCTTATTGCTTCTTACAATGTCTTGGGATCATCATATTTTATATTATCACTAAATATTGAATGTAGTCAACTCAAGAATCTTTGAATCTTGACTTGCTTCTCTTTGATGAAATCAACATATCTTAGTAGCTCCAAGAATCTTCTCTCATATTCATCTATGGTCATACTCCCAAGATTGAGTTCAAATAACTCTTTCATCTTCCTATCATTATAATGCTTGGACAAGTATTTATTTTAAAAATTATTTTTGAATTCCCTGCAAGTAAACTTCTTCTCATCAATGTGCTTTACTTGCACAAGTTGGTCCCACAACATTGATGTTTTTCCCTTCAGCTAGTAAATTGCAATTATTCCTTCTTCCTGTGAGGAGTAATTGTGTAAATTAAAACACTTCCTCATTCCCAATAGTCAAGTCTCTGTATATTCATATTTCTTGTGCTCACCGTCTGTTGGAATAGGGGCATACCCAGGGTTCAACACTTCAACAACGCACCAACAAAACCCTAGCTACCGTCCCTTTCGGCAACACCTGCGAAGCAGATGAAGTCTCACCCGAGGTAGAGGCAGAGGGGGTTGCAAGACTCAGATGTCTACAACCTAGTTGGGACACAGATCTGTGATTACAATACCTTAATAGAGCACTTAACAGTTAACATTCATCATCATTTAACCCTTATTCACATTGCAGATTGAAATCCTAGTTACAGAGCATCGCAGTATTCAACAAGATCTAATACATCCAGCACTTAGCACATAGAAATAGATCAGATCTAGCATTCATTCACATTACTAAGCCCTAAACTATTATATCAGATGCATTTAACATATATCATTTCACTAAGCATGCATCACATCAATAACATAACAACTATAATGCAAAAAGAAACCACAACACAAGATATACATGGTTCACCCCGATGTGGGGCTACGTCCACCAACTCTTCTCTTCTTTATTGTCTTCTTTCAATCTTCTACAAGCACAGAGCCACATGAACCCACTCCGCATAGGACAGGATATTTGTGCGCAGCTCGTCATATCCTCCTTCCCCAAGCTAGGTTTAAGAACAAAGCCTTCTTATAATCTACACACAAGCTTCTTATAATCACTTGCACTTATCTCTGCAAGTTCTTAACACAGAGTATGCCCAAAGCCTCTAGCTCTGCACTAAGCCAATTCTACTAGATCTCTCTTACTTACATCACCTAGATTTCTATTTATACATTACAAAAGGCCCTAAACATGGGTAAACCCATGGGCCGACATCCCATACCCATTACATAAACCCTAAACCCAAAAAATTCCCTAAGAAGGGGCCGAGATCCCATGATCTCTACTTTGCCTTGCGCTCTACCTTCGACTAGCCTATCGAAGTCCCAAAATTGGTCAAACATGACCAAGGTTCTCCAAAACATGGTCAAGGGCCAACAAGCCCCCAACACTCACCTGTGACACGTCCCAAGTCACTCTGATCTGGGTAACTCTGCCTCAAATGCCTCGATCTTGGCTCGATCTACTTCGACTTGTTGCTTCGCCAGAGCCTCCTGCTCGGCAAACTCTTGAATAACCTTCACCGTCACAGGTCCTTCCAAGTGTTGTTCCACTATGGTGACCACTTGTTCCAATTCTGCATCTCATCCTTCAATCTCCTCAAAAAGTATGCAAGTTGCATCCTGCACTAGCTGGAGTCGTTGGGTCACTTCCATGACCTTACTCAGTATGCCATGGACTTGTTGTTGAACTGTGCATTGTTCCTGGGATCATTTCATCCTCTTGACCACTGGTAGTGGCTTCAACTGTGCTTGCACCATTGTTTCTTTCTTCTTGGCCTCCTAGAGTTGTGACTCTAGTGTCCTTAGTTCAGGGTCCTCTGCAAGGTGCTCGTAAGTCTGCGCACTTCAACTACTGAGTTGCTTACATTCTAAGGCCAATGTCTTGATTCTCTTGACTGCGCTTCAGGTAGTTTGTTCTCTCTGGTCTCGCACTTCCTGAGGAGTGCTTGGTACTTCTTGTAACTCTAGTTCATCTATCCTCTGTTGGAGCTACTAAATGGCTTCGACAAGCTTCCCTACTTGTCTTTCTACTGGGTCTTCTTCCATCTATTCTAAACCTGTCACAGAGCAAAGTGCTCTAATGACTGCTTCTTTAACTCCAATCTTCTCTATGAGGAGTTGTTCCTTCTCCTTCTGTATATGTGTCCTATCCTCTGCAAACTTGGCTTGGATGTCGTATTTTTCCTATTGCACAACCCGGCGTTGTTCTCTGGCTTCCTCTTTTGCTTGCTTCAAGGCCTCTGTGGCCTACTCTTTTTCTTCCCGAACACAACAAAGGTGATCTTCGATTGCATCTGCTATTCAGCGGAGCTGGGGAGGTTCATCTCCCAACTCTGTTCCTTCTGATGATGGGGGCACAGTAGACATTGTGCAGCTGGAGTGGAGGGCTTGTTCTACCCCTTTCATCTCTGCTTCAATTCTTTCATACATGGTCTCTTGTTTGGCTTCATTGCATTGTAAGATATCTTCTGAGGTATCTGACAAAGTGATGATGATGAAATATATGTCATCCATCGTGAGCATAGTCTACATCTGTGGTTTAGTAGATTTGGACTTCTTCCATGTAGGTTTCATGGGGAAAGCTTTCTTTTATTGGAGGTCTCAGCTTCGTCAATAAGGTCCCTAGGAAGTGTTACATCACCTTGTTTCTTCTTGTCTTCTTCTTTGTCTACTTCGTCATCACCTCCCCTTCCAGGTGAGTCTGAAGCAGTCTCTTCTGATGCGTTGTTCAACTTATGTACCTCTTCCTTTTTCTTCATGCTGCTACTGTTGGGTGCATCATACTCTTCGCGAGTGACCAGAGGAATTCCAATTAGGTTAGGGTTGGATAGTTCTGCCTGGTCGACTGGTACAAGGAGCTCTGCGGGCCACTCCTTAGTTATTTCTTCCATGTCCTCCTTAGTGATATTGTAGTAAGATTGGAGCTCTTCTTTATGTTTGTCTCCTCACGCAGTGATATAAATAAAATGTCTATCTGCGTGGAACTTCACAAATGGTATGAACCTGTGTAGGGTATTCGGTGTCATGCGAGGGGAAGACTCAATATCCCTCTTCAACTGCAGGTAATAGGTGTGGAACACTGTGTTTTACTACCATTGTTTAGCCATGTCACTCGAATACCAGAGTGTGGTGAAATTTGCAGCTAACGGTTCTCATGGCTCAATCTCAGGGAAGGTCGCACTTCCGGCATCTCCCAAGAAATGAAGGTGATGAGTATCAACAGCCAACTAAAGTGGAACTCATATCCCCAATCCTAAGCTTCACAGAAGCCTTTCTCTAACTAGTTGACGAGGTATCTCGCCCAGTTCATATGTAGCCCTTCCACGCATTTTCCTACGAGGTTGACGAAAAACCCCATGACCTGCGTGGGTCTTTTCTTCCTTACTATATTACCAGCAATGAACTCGCAGGCTAGGCGCACTATGATATTTTGTATGGAGGCTACCTTGTAGCCCCGCTTCCCTTTTTCCACATCACCATACGTGTATTTGATTGTCTGCGCCAGGGTGTGATCTACAGTCTTTCCTGGGTAAATGTCTTGTGGCTCTGGTCCTTGCATGCTTAATCCGATGATCCTATGGATCAGCACCAAATCGATGGTGATGCATCTGTCCAACCACAGATAACCACCATGGAATCACGACAGCAGGATCTTAACGCATGCGTTAACCTCCCGATGTATTCTGAAGTGTGGTATGTTCATCATGTTCAAGATAGTGGACCTCACGATGTCCATGCTCCACGACTAGGGGATGGTCTTTGACTTCTTCCCCTTTGTCTTGGTCAGATACTTGTATGGTGCGAGCATACCATATTTCTTGCGGTCTCCTAAGTTATAGTCATTGATCTTCAAGGTCGAAATTCTCTCCAACTGTGATCTGACTACACATATCCCCTTCGGGAGGTACGCAGTGATGACTGTGTAGTTGAAGTCCCTTGGGATGTTGTCACAACTCACCGTGCCAACCAAAGGAAGTATGTAGTCGGGTAGGATAGATGGGATGAGCTTCACATTCACTAAGTCATCACGATGCTTCGTTCGTTTCTCTGTCATAGCTCGGGATGGTCCAGATCCATGAGCATTCGACAGGGATGCTTGCACTCCTCTCATCAATGAGGCTTGGATGCCTACAGACATCACCTTCTCGACCATGAGGTCTATTAGGATCTCTTTGATGGATTTTTCTACTGCACTAATTTCGTACGACATGCACACTCGAGATATGATATCTCAGGTCGGTGAAAAACACTCAATGTAACAGAACGGATGGTGAGGTCTCAACAATCATTGCGTGAAAGCAACTAGTTATCTATGGGCTCAAATAATCACAATTGGAAAAAGTGTTCTCGATGCAATGCTCGACGGGATAAATAGACAACGTTGTAACAGACTCTTCGAACAGGCAGGAACGCCTCAATCAATGCAATTATGTTGGCCCTTGACCAAGTTTTGAGGATCCTTGGTCATGTTTGACCTATTTTGGGACTTCGACGGGCTGTCGAAGGTGAAGCGCAAGTCGAAGCGGAGATCGTGGGATCTCGGCCCCTTGTTTAGGGATTTTTGGGTTTTGAGATTATGTAACGGGTATGGGGATGTCATCCGATGGGTTTACCCATGTTTAGGCACTTTTTGTAATATATAAATAGAAGTCTATGCAATGTAAGAAACAAGAGAGGCTAGGTACCTAGCCAAAGTGCTGAGTGCAAATTGTAAATGTTGTCTGCATGTTATGTTGAGAACTTGTAGAGCTAAGTGAAAGTGACTGTAAGAGACTGTGTAAAGGCTTTGTGTTGTAATCTATCCTGAGGAAGGAGGATCTAGCGAAGTGTGAGCAGATCTCCTGTCCTATGCGGAGTAGGATTTTGTGGCTCTGTGCATGTAGAAGATTGACAAAAGACAATAAAAGAGAAGAAGAGTTGGTGGACATAGCCCTAGGCTGGGAGTGAACCATGTATATCCTGTGTTATGGTTGCTTGTGCATTATGGTTGTTTCATTGTTCATATGATTAATGCTTAGTGCACTGATGTATTCTTAGACAAATCTGATATGATAAGCTTACTGCTTAATAATATGAATGAATGTTATATCTAACCTATGTGAATATTCTTAGTGCTTGAATATACTAGAGCCGGATGAATATTGCGTTGATTTTTTGTTATGGTTTACCTGCGCTGTAAATTAAGGTTCAATAATAATGATCTATAACTTCTAAGTGCTCTGTTAAGGTGTTAAAATCACAGATCGGTGTCCCAGCTACGGTTGCAGACACTGGAGTCATGCAACCACCGCTGCCTCTACCTCTGGTGAGACTTCATCTGCTTCTCAGGTGTTGCCGAAAGGGTCAGTAATTAGGGTTTTGTTGGTGCATTGTTGAAGCATTGAACCCTAGGTTTTCCCTTGTCCCAACAAGTGGTTATGTTACCAGGACATGAAACTGTGACTATTGGGAACTGAATAAAAGAGAAATCTTTGTGCGTAGATATGTTTCCCTAGTGCGCAGTATTCTACTTGACTTGTGAAGCTCTATTCTAAGAAGAGAAGTTAGATCTAAAGAAAAGAGGTAAGATATTGAAGCTTTGTGCTCTGATAAAGGTAAGAACAGTGAAAAGTTTTGATTGAAAAGGTAAGATAAGTGGAAATTTTTGTTTCAAAAGTATGAATCTAGGTATGTTTGATAAATTTTGTCCTAGCCTGAAAACTAGGGCACAACTAGAAGAAAGAAGATTTGATATGAGTAGATCTGATAGAAATGATGAAAGATATGTTATTCCTATGCATAGAAATAATGTTTGGACTAACAAATGGATGCAGGATCGTAGAAAGAATTTTTTGCAGGTTAGCTACTATGATCCTAGTGCGCAATATAGGAAAGGTCGAGGATCATTTAAAAGAAAAAGAGGATTAACTCGTTGTTACAATTGCAGAAGATTGGGCCATCTTGCTAAGGATTTCCCTGATAGAAGACCTAGTTGTCTTTGTTGTAAAGTTATGGACCATGAAGTTTTGGATTGCCTAGAATGATTGCTAAGGTTGAAAGAATGAATATGAGACAAGAAAACCCCGAGGAAGATCAAGAAACTAAGACCATGGCAGAACCCCTGAAAGAATCAGAGAATGTATTGCTACAAATGAAAGAAACCCTGAATGATCACAGAAATGTAAACTTATCAAATATATTCAAAGAAAAATAGTGCATAGAAACAAGAATAGGAGACTTCGACATTGACTATGTTCTGGATGAGGAAACACAAGTGAATATCATGACAGAAAGAACCTGGGAAATTTTAGAAAATCCCGCTAGAATCCTTCATTGGGAGGAATATGATTATTTAGAGGAAAGTTGATAAGCCTATCTGGAAGACTCACCCAGATACCTATGAGTGCTCATGGAACTTTGACATAGGAATATTTTGAGGTTGTTAAAATTATTGAGAACAGTGCCCCATTCGCTATGGTACTAGGAAAAACCTAGATTGAGAAGGATCAAGCCAGAAGAAAAGAAGAGGAAGTCTTAGAAAAGAAAAAGCAAGAATTAAAATATTTCATGACTAGGAAGATAGAGCACTTGATTGAAGAACAGGAGAGCATATCGAAGCTATTTAGAACCAGAAACTTGGATGTCGAAGTTGAAAGAACACAAGAAGACGCACAAAAGAGTGGAGCACCTACCCCAGACAGAGAAGAAGTATTTCCCTTGAACACTATGAAATAATATCAACAGCGTGAAGTTACTATGCCAAAAGGAGATAAGAATTAGAATGGAAAGAGTAATATCGAGACGAAGATCATAGGGAAGAAATCTAGAAAGCTCAGTAAGAAGAGAGCAAATATAGAAAAGTTGCATAAGGTTCCAGAGGGGACTTCGCAAAAGGAAGGCTTGCAAAACTGGAACTTCTCTGGGATATCAGAACAACGCAACATGGCACTTCGCCATGGCGAAGCAATATAACCATTGGAGGCATTATGACCATTAGACCGACTCCCCCAAACGGTTAGAACAACAGTTATGACCAGAAATCTCATCATCAGACCATTGGGACCGCGCCACAATGGATAGAACTACATTGATGAAGGCCTCTCGTTTGTTGGAGAGATCTATTACATCGTTGTATACTTATTGCGTCGACTGTTGCATAGAAAACACTTTTTCGAATTGTATCTAAGCCAACTCATTGCTACCACGTTGTGTTTACTGAGATTTCACCACCCGATCTATTGCGTTGAACATCCAATCATTGACCTGATTCATCTGATATGAGCGTGCATGTCAGACAAACTCAGTGTCGTAGAGAAGTTGGTCAAATAAGTTCTCATCGATCTAATGGCCAAAAAGGTAATGTCCACAGGTATTCAAGCCTCGTCGATGAGAGGAGTGCAAGCCTCTCCATCGACTACTCGTGGATCCGGACCATCCCAAGTTGCAGCCGAGAAAAAAACCAAGAATCGAGATGACTTGGCGATTGAGAAGTTAATACCGAATATCATGCCCAACTACATCCCTCCTTTGGCTGGTGCAGTGAGTCATGACAGTGTCCCCAGAGACTTCGATTACACCCTAGTTACTACGTACCTCCAGAAGGGGATATGTGCAGTTAGAACATAGCAAGATAAGATCACAACATCAAAATTCAGTGACTTCAACCTAGGAGACCACAAGAACCACAGTATGCTCGCTCCTCACAAATACTTGACTAGGACGAAGGGGAAGAACTCAAAAATAATCCCCCAACCATGGGCTATGAACCTCACGCAGTTCACCATCTTGAATGTGATGAAGATTCCACATTTTGGAAGGCACCAGGAGGTTAACCCGTGTGTTAAGCTCCTGCTATTGTGCTACGATGGCAGCTATCTATGGCTAGACAGACGCATCACAGTCAATCCAACGTTGATCCATAGGATCATCGGATTGAGCATGCAGGGACCAAAACCACAAGACTTCTACCCAGGGAAGGCCACAGATCGCGCCCTGGCATAGATAATTAAGGATACCTATGGCGATGTAGAAAAGGGGATGCAATGCTACAAAGTAGCTTCCATCTAGAATGGCGCAGTGTGCCTGGCCTACCAGTTGATCACAGGAAAGATGGTGAGAAATAACATACCTACATAGGTCAAAGGGTTCATTGTTGACCTCGCCAGATAGTGTGTAGAAGGACTCCAAATGAAATAGGCGAAGTACTTAGTCAACCAGCTAGAATTGGATTTTTGCGAAGCTCGAGATCAGGGCTATGAGTTCCATTTCAGCTAGTTATTGATCCCCATAGCATTTACTGCTTGGGAGATGCCGGAAGGTGCGACCTTCCCATACATTGAGCCATTCGAGCCACTCGCTACGAAGTTCACCACGCTCTGTTACTCTAGCGATATGGGAAAACAATGGCATTCGAACGTGGTATTCCACACATACTATATCTAGTTAAAGAGGGTTATTGAGGTTGTCCCTCATATGACGTTGAACACCTTGCATCATTTTAGACCCCTCATGAAGTTTTGCGCAGATCGGCACTTTATTTATATCACTACATGTGCAGACGAGCATAAAGAAGATCTTCAGTCATACTATAAGCTCACAGAGGACAACCTCGAAGAGATAACTAAGGGCTGGTCTGCAGAGCTCCTTATCCCTGCTGACCCTGCAGAAATTTATGATCTCGAACTAATTGGCAGCTCGGAGGCTACTCACAAAGAGCATGATACACCTGGACCTAGCAGAAGGAAGAAGACCGAAGAGGTACAAAACCTGAGTAGTGCATTAGACAAAACTGCTTCAGAATCACCTAGACGAGGAGATAATGATGAAGTAGATAAAGAAGAGACCAATGGAAAACAAGATCAGCAAAAGCAACGTGAAGTAACACCGCCTAGGGATCCTATTGATGAGGTTGATCCCTCTAAGAATATTAAGGTTTCCCCCACAAAACCTACCTCGCGGAAGAAATCCAAATCCACCAAGACTAAGTTGCAAATTTTTCTCATGCTCGATGACTTTGACTTCATCATCGCAGTCGTATCAGATGCTTCGCAGGATATTATGCAAAACATTGAAGCTAAGCAAGCATCCATGTATGAAAAAAATGAGACAGAACTAAGAGGGGTACAGCA
Source organism: Picea engelmannii (assembly GCA_009831015.1). Taxonomy (NCBI): domain Eukaryota; kingdom Viridiplantae; phylum Streptophyta; class Pinopsida; order Pinales; family Pinaceae; genus Picea; species Picea engelmannii. The sequence goes on along the minus strand of ML789039.1, from coordinate 301,059 downwards.
AGCCCTTCAATCCAGCCATATAGTATACATTGTGCCCCTGCCATAAGAAGAACCAGAGTTGGCAGATGAGCCTTCCCAACTCCATAGAATAGTTGATGCGATCGAATCTCTCCTTCATTGAGCTCAAGAAGAGAAAGAATAGGCCACGGTGGCCCTGAATCAAGCACAACAGGAAGTGGTAGAGCAATGTTGAGTTGCGCAACAAGAGAAGGATGACCTCCACACCAAGTTTGAAGAGGAGAGAGCATAGGTCAAGCAAGAGAAAGAGCAGTTGCTCGCAGAGCAGCTTGGAGTCAAAGAAGTAGTCAGCAGAGCACTTCGCTCTATGACAGGCTTAGAGAAAAAGGAAGAAGAACTAGTGGAGCATCAAGTAGCGCAGCTTGTGGAAGCTATCCAATATCTTCAATAGAGAATCGTAGACCTAGAGCTACAAACAGTGCCAAGTACCCCGCAAGACATGCGAGACCAAAGACAATCTATTGCTCGGAGCGCAGTTGAGAGGATTAGAGAATTCGCTCTGGAATGTAAATAGCTTAGCAATAGAAGTGCACACACCTACGAGCGACTTACTAAATACCCTGAACTAAAGGCACTAGAGTCACAACTCCAGGAGGCAAAGCAACAAGAAGCGACAGTACAGGCACAGTTGAAGCCCCTATCAGCAGTTGAAAGGATGAAGTGATCCCAGGAATAGCGCACTACTCAACAGCAGGTCCACAACATACATAGCAAATTCATGGAAGTGAATCAGAGGCTCCAACTAGTACAAGACAAAGCGTGCCAATTGTTTGAGGATATTGAATACCGAGGAGCAGAGCTAGAATAATTAGTCACTGCATTTGAATAACGCTTAGAGGGACCTATCAACGAAGCAATTATCCAAGAGTTTGTCGAGTAGGAGGCCTTGGCACAGCAACAGGTCGAAGAAGCTCGAGGCTTTTGAAGCAGAGATACCCAGACCAAATTGACTTGGAACGAGTTATAGGTGAGTGTTGGGGGCATGTTGGCCCTTGACCAAGTTTTAAGGATCCTTGGTCATGTTTGACCTATTTTACGACTTCGACAAGCTGTCGAAGGCGAAGCGCAAGTTGAAGCAGAGATCGCGAGACCTTGGCCCCTTGTTTAGGGATTTTTGGGTTTGGGGCTTATGTAACAGGTATGGGGATGTAAGCCCATGGGTTTACCCATGTTTAGGCCCTTTTTGTAATATATAAATAGAAGTTTAGGCAATGTAAGAAATGAGAGAGGCTAGTTACCTAGCCAAAGTGTTGAGTGCAAATTGTAAATGCTTTGTGCATGCTATGTTGAGAACTTGCAGAGCTAAGTGCAAGTGACTGTAAGAGACTGTGTAAAGACTTTGTCCCGTAATCTATCTCGGGAAAGGAGGATCTAGAGAAGTGCACGCAGATCTTTTGTCCTATGATGGAGTAGGATTTTGTAGCTTTGTGCATGTAAAAGATTGACAGAAGACAATAAAAGAGAAGAAGAGTTGGTGGGTGTAGCCCTAGGCTGGGGGTGAACCACGTATATCCTGTGTTATGGTTGCTTGTGCATTATGGTTGTTTCATTGTTCATATGATCAATTCTTAGTGCACTGATGTATGCTTAAATGAATATGATATGATAAGCTTAGTGTTGAATAATATGAATGAATGCTAGATCTCACCTATGTGAATGTGCTTAGTGCTTGAATATACTAGATCCAGGTGAATACTGCGTTGATCTATTGTTAGGGTTTACCTGCACAGTAAATTAAGGTTGAATACTAATGATATATAACTGTTAAGTTCTCTGTTAAGGTGTTACAATCATAGATATGTGTCTCAGCTATGGTTGTATACACTGGAGTCCTGCAACCACCCCTACCTCTACCTCGGGTGAGACTTCATCTACTTCACAGGTGTTTCCAAAAGGATCGGTAGTTAGGGTTTCATTGGTGCGATGTTGAAGCGTTGAACCCTAGGTCTTCCCTTGTCCCAACAAATTCCATCTGTTATGTCGCGGTCCCAATGGTCCAGTGGCGAACGTTTCGGCAATAACTGTGTTTCCAGTCGTTCTGGAGCATCGTTCTAATAGTCAGGACACCTCCAACGGTCATATTTCTTTGTCATGGCAAAGTGCCAATTTACGTTGTTCTGATATCCCGATGAAGTTCCATTTCTGCAAACCTTCCTTCTGCGAAGTTTTCTCTGGAACTTCCCACAATTTATCTAACTTTGCTTTCTTCTTACTGAGATTTCTGACCTTCTTTCCTGAAATCTGAGTCAGTGGTTTCCTCTTTCCATTATCGTTCTTATCTCCTCTTGGCATGGTAACTTTTCACTGTGGAGGGTCTTTCATAGGGTTTGAGAGTAATACTTCTTCTCTTTCTGGGGTAGGTTCTCTACTCTCTTGTACATACAGGTGTTTCAACTCTTCATGTGTTCTTTCAACTTTGACATCCAGATCTCTGGTCCTTTGTAGCTTCGACTGGTCCTCTTGTTCTTCCAGTAAGTGTGTTATTCTCCTAGCCATGAAATCTATTAGTTCTTTCTTTTTCTTTTCTAGATCCTCCTCTTCTTGTTTCCTTCATATGTGATCTTTTTCAATCCAGATTTTTCCTAGCAAAATAGCAAATGGGGCGTTGTTCTCAACAAATTTAATGATCTTAAATTATTCTTTTGATGAATGTCCATGAGCACTCATAGGTATATGGGTAAGTCTTCCACATAGGGTTATTATCTTTCCTCTAAATAATCATATTCCTCCCAGTGAAGGAACTATAGCAAGCTTTCCTAAAATTTCCCAAGTACTTTCTGTCATAATTTTCACCTATGTTTCTACATCCAATACACAGTGTATGTCGAAGTCTACTATTCTTGTTTCTATGCACTCTTTCTCTTTTAAGATCTCTGATAAGTTGATATATCTGTGATCATTCAGGGTTTCTTTCATCTTCAATAATACAACCTCTGATTCTTTCTGGTTCTTAGTCTCTTGGCCTTCCTTAGGGTTTACTTGTCCCATAATCATATTTTCAACTTTGGCAATCATTCTAGGGAAATCCAAAACTTCATGTCTAGCAACCTTACAACAAAGGCAAATAGGACCTCTACCAAGGAATTCCTTAGAAAGATGTCACGGTCTTCTACAACTATAACAAAGAGTTAACCCTCTCTTTCTCTTGAACAACCCCCAACCTTTCCTGTACTGCGCATTGGGATCACAGTGGTGGGTCTGCAAAAAATTCTTTCTAGGATCCTGCATCCACTTGTTAGTCCAACAACTCTTTCTATGCATAGGAATAACATATCTTTCATTATTTCTATCAGATATATTCATATCAAGTCTTCTTTCTTCTAATTGTACCCTAGTTTTCAGATTAGGACCAAATCTATTAAACATACCTAGATCCATTCTTTCGAAATAAACATTTTCACTTATCTTACCTTTATCAGAGCACAAATATTCAATATCTTACCTTTTTTTTTCTTCAGATCGGACTTCTCTTCTTAGCACAGAGCTTCCCAAGTCAAGTAGAATATTGCGCACTAAAGCAGCAGATTTGCACACAGAGCTTTCTTTTCTTTAGTTCCCAGCAATCATAGTTTCAGGTCCCAATAACGGAACCATTTTTTGGCACGAGGGAAGACCTAGGGTTCAACGCTTCAATAGTGCACCAACAAAACCCTAGCTACCAGCCCTTTTGGTAACACCTTCGAAGCAGATGAAGTCTCACTTGAGGTAGAGGAAGGGGGGGTTGCAAGACTCAGATGTATGTAACCTAGTTGGGACACAGATCTGTGATTATAATACCTTAATAGAGCACTTAGCAGTTAACATTCATCAACATTTAACCCTTATTCACATCGCAGATTGAAATCCTAGCTATAGAGAAGCGTAGTATTCAACAAGATCTAATGCATCCAACACTTAGCACATATAAATAGATCAGATCTAACATTCATTCACATTACTAAGCACTAAGCTATTATATCAGATGCATTTAACATATACCATTGCACTAAGCATACATCACATCAATAACATAATAACTATAATGCACAAAGCAACCACAACACAGGATATACATGGTTCACCCCAGTGTGGGGCTACGTCCACCAACTCTTATATTCTTTATTGTCTTATTTCAATCTTATACAAGCACAGAGCCATAGGAACCCACTCCGCATAGGAGAGGAGATATGCGCGCACCTCGCTAGATCCTCCTTCCCCGAGCTAGGTTTAAGCACAAAGCCTTCTTATAATCTTCTCACAAGCTTCTTAGAATCACTTTCACTTAGCTCTGCAAGTTCTTAACACACAATATGCACAAAGCCTCTAGATCTGCACTATGCAAATTCTACTAGATCTCTCTTAATTACATCACCTAGCTTTCTATTTATACATTACAAAAGGGCCTAAACATGGGTAAACCCATGGGCCGACATCCCATTCCTGTTACATAAACCCTAAACCCAAAAAAATCCCTAAGAAGGGGTCGAGATCTCGTGATCTCTGCTTTGCCTTGCGCTCCACCTTCGACCAGCCTGTCGAAGTCCCAAAATTGGTCGAACATGACCAAGGTTTTACAAAACTTGATCAAGGTCCAACACCATCAAAGGTAGGAGGTTTTTTCTTCCTCATTTATTTTTGTAGTTCATCTACGTCAGACCTTATGCTATGCTTTTTTATGGGAGATAAACTTGGACTATTGTGTGCTCTTATAACTGATTGCCTTGGTGATTGATGAGGATTCATAATAGAAATTATATATTATCCCCTTTTGGAATGATATCTATGACTCATTGATTTACTTGACTCTACCCCCTTATCCACCTTCTTCTCTATTTAGTCCAAGCTCTGCAACAACTTGATGTTGAAGCCTTCTTGTTGTTCCTTAGTTTTCATAATCATGTCATTATCAAATTTATAACTCAACACATATATTTGAAGACTCTTTATGGTCTCATCTAAATTAATGCTTTCCTCTTTGCCTTCACCCTTCCCATTAGATTCTATCCCTGCATTACTCATGCTCACATACAACCTCCTAACTTCATCTTTGTGGTTGTAAGTTCTTTGAACATGTTCCATGTATATGATCTCTCTGTTCAATTCTTATTTTTTTTATTTGTGTCCTCATTTATGAAAAATGTGTATGTAATAGGATTTGTTACACTAGCAATTTAACAAATCTATAAAAATTATGCACAATTTTCCCCTTTTAAGTGCACCAAAATTATTCTTTCTGATTACTTGTGAATTTTACTACTCAATTCACATTTATGGGTGAATATCTAAATTCCTATATGCAATTCATTTCCAATTACTATCTCCTTGCTCAATTATGAGTTCTGAGAAGCAAGTTATAGTTAATTGAATATTGTTAATTTACCACTTTTATACACTTTTCATCCTGGTGCAATTAATCCAGGACACCAACTTTTGCCACTTGTAGAAGAAAATATGTCAAAAATAGGAGAAATGTTTGTATAAGACATAGTTAATAAAGATGATAGGGAATCCATATAAACTCTCATATTTTCAATCTGATGTTTGAGTCCCAAACTACAACAATCTGGAAATGACAAATTTGTCCTTTTTCACCCCTTTTTCCAAGCTTAGAATTTTTAGCCAAACTGTGTATCTCCCAAACTATGCACTTCTGGAAAAATATAATTAAACCAAAGTTGTTTGGTTTGATGATTAAACAAAATGTTGAATACATAAATTTTTCCAATTCCACAATTTGGGGACCCTTTTCCTTCTCTGAAAATCCCAAAAATCCCCAAAAAGTGGTATAAAATAGTGGATTTTTCCCTATTTTGGCACCTCCACTCCAAAAAACTTGGAATTCAGCCAATCCCTTCACACAATATTTTCATGTCTACTTTTCTGACACTTTGTATAATTTTTAATAGTAATTGTGCTCCTGCCACTAAGCTTGACCCTAATCTTCAAAAATAGGTAATTTTCATTTTTTGGAAAATCAGAGCATAATTGGCCAGTGTCATCTCTGGAATTTTTGTATCCCTTCTTACTGCGGAAAAAACCCATATGTTTAATCTAATTCTGATTTAATATTCTCTAGTTGTGGCCAAAATATGATTTTGGCTATAGACGTTTTTTTAGACTATAGCACAATTTTGCCTATGTGGAATATTTGTTTATGTGGTTGTTGATGTGGCTTTCTAGGTCCACATGTCACTCTAAGGTGATGCCATGTTAGTCTCTTAGTCTTCTTGGAAATTCCTCATCATCCTTCAACACCTTCTCTCTCTTCTTTCCTTTATGTTGGCCTTATATATTAATAAAATATTAATATTCTACGGCCCCACCTGCCTAGATGGCACACTTCTAACCTCGAATGGGACAAGGGTCCCACCTTGAATTTAAAACTTCCATGTGTCACCTATTTATTGGTTGCAGGGATGGGAAGGTCTCATTCTTCACCTTTACCTTCGCACGCGCGAACATGCATGTCTCCCATATCCGGCGATGGAGACTAGATGAAATCGACGACATAGAGGTCATGTCGCATCCCAAAATTGTGTGGAGTTTAACAAACCCCCTGGGGTGTGAAATTCCAAAATTATTGCTATGTGTCATGATCTGAATGGTTTTTCATGGTATAGGATCAAGTGATCCAAGTGGATATTGGTGGCCACCCACCTGTTCCAAATTCCAACTGGCTCATCTTGACAATTTTTCAGTTCAACACGTTTCTCTGTAATGGGGAAACTTCTTTGTAATTATGGTTTTTTCACTTATGAGGCTATCTTGAATCCCTACACATCATCCAGGTGGATATTGGCGGCTGCCCATCTAGTCCAACTGGCCTATTTTGGTAGTTTTCATCTTAGTACATCTTTATATACTTCTGGGTTCATATTGAGGCCCTAAACAACATTTTTGGGGATTTCCACAATCAAACTATAGATAGATTCAAATTTTGACAACACAATGTGTATTTCTCAAAAACACCTTTCCAACAGGCTATCACACGCCTTAAACGGAGATCGTATGAAAAAGTTACGACCCCGGGAAGTTGATGTACTAACTTACCCCAACGAGGCCCACATGACTTTTGGCACTTCATCTCCTAGGGTTAGGTTTTTGGATGTTTAGGGTTTTGGCATTCATGTTTATTGTAAAAATTCCTTCAGAGCCTCATTGTACTCATCTTCTGGTGAATGAGCGTAGTCGTCACATCTCTTCTTAGAGATAAAGATGCCACCATTCTAACAAGTCTTGCACTCTATATTTTTACAGTCTCTGTACATTTATTTCATAAATAGAAATCATGTATTGTTGTATTTTTGTATTTCTTTCATTGTAATATCTTTTCTTTCATTTTGTTCCAAAAATAATCCATATCAGTGGTATCAAAGCAGGTTGCTCCTGATATGTTTTCAGTGCATCTCCCCGACGAGGTCCAAGTATAGCAAGTTGGGTCTCAAGCTTGTCTCTATTGAGGAAAATCGCTCTTCCACGCCCAAGAAACCATCCATGGAGGAAGAAAAGAAAAATGGCATAGCAAAAGGTTTTATTAACCTGTTTCTTGAGCAAGCTCCCGCTTGACAGAGGGACGAAATGATGGATCTCAGTACACAAGGAACCTATCCCAACAATTCAATCATCCAAAGAGATTGCTCCATGGGCCTGAAAACCTACCTCTTCAACCCAAACGACCAAGGATTTGCAAGGTAACCAGCTTCAAATTACACTCCAAAAAAGGTGTGGATGATGGATTTCAATATTTGAGTGAGTGATGGAAAGAATGATGGAATTACACTAATCCCCAGCAATATATTTGTATGATATTAACTTGACACTTTTCATCTTATGAACTACCTTTGAACCCACTTGGTGATACATTCCCAACCTTTAAGAACTTAGGATAAAATATATCATATGACTTTGGGACTTAGGAATAATATTATTTTATTCCTTGGCTTAAGACCCCTTGACTTAACCCCTCTTTCTTAAGCCCTTATCCTCCTTTTCCTCTCATGGATTCATAGCCCCCCATACTCTTTTTTTTGACTTGGTCTGTAGCAGTGATGTATTTTATTAATAATATGAGTGATTACATATTACAATGATAGGCTTGCTAGCCTTTTAGCATCTAGGCTCTCCCACCTAATAATCACACAAGTCCTTTGACCTCAAAACATATATATACAAGGTACTCTATCCCAAAACATCCCAGCTCACCAGCCTATAAACATATGTACATATACAATTTGGGTTTAGCTTAGGGGTATTACAATGTTCTTTACAAGTACATATGTATATAATAGTTTGTACATATTTGTATATGAGTTTTATTGGAATATTTGTTAAGTTGTTATATTGCATGCATCTAAGTTCAGAAGAAGAATCTTCCACATATCAAGAAAGAGGAGTGTCAGCTCTATAAAAATGAGGAAAATATTTCTTGTTCCCCATAAGATTTTCTCTCAATGTTGGTCATTTTCCCTTGACCAAAAAAGTGATAAACAATTCCCAAGTAATAGCTCTAATTCCACTTGTAGTAATCCTTATATATATAAGAGATAGTAAACCCTAAAAGTTCAAAAATAAACCTTTAAACTCCAAATATATCCAAAACATTCAACATGAACAACACAAGAATATAAAGAGAAGAACCCTTAAGGTAGTGTAACACCATCAAATATGGAAGGAATCACTCCAAAAACCATGCTAGCTACAAGACAATACAATCCAAAACCTCCCCAATACAATGATACTCATGTGTATTTATACTTTCTCATGAGTATTCCTAGGGTTCTATGCCAACTACCCCTATATTATTTCCTTTTAATTACATAATGTGTCTATTACATTATAATGGTCACATTACATTCATTATCCCCTTGGGTACCTCCCTAGGTATATTATACAACTAGTCAACTCTATGTTGCAAATTTGGATAGCCTTAAGGAGTGAAAATAACCTACCCAAATCGAAACCAATTCCCTTCTAAAGTTGGTGTAGAAAAAGTAAGAAAGATCTTTGTTATTTTCTCATGTTTTGATGTTAATAATTGAAATTTAACATCATGTGTTCTATGCACTCTCATGAAATTGATACCAAGCAAAGTTCATATATCAACAATACTCAATGAACTATTTCTTAGTATAGATGTGATTTGTGCATTGATGGAATTGCATAAAAGTAAATGATTGGGAAATAAAAGTATTTGTGAATAAAATATTCTCTCTCTTTATCAATTGGGTCTAGCGTGGGTGGTTGGGATAAATGATTGTTAACCTCCCCACTTAGGTTCAATCCCCATAAGTGACATGTTTGAGCTCTTAATTGAGATATTGTGGCACTGGAAAGGTACCAACAACCTCACTCTTGCCTTTGGGCTTAGAGAGTGGCCAGTACCCAATGCCCAAAATTTTACCCTGGAAAAAAAGATTATCTCTCTTTATTTTGTTTCACTATTGCATAAAAAAACTCAACCAACAAGCACAAATCTAGTAGACAAAAAAAAACCATAAACCACACAAGCAAGAAAAATGTTGTTGAATGTTTGAAAAGAACAAAAAGGAGTACTTGATACGACTACTTTCCTATTGTAATTTCTTCATTAAAAACACTCAAGAATAGACATTAGTAGATAGTCACATGCAGTCAAACAAAAAAATTGATTTGTAAACTTCCATGGATATTACAATTGAACAATTTGTCATAACAGATATTACAATATTCTTAAATCTCTTATTGTGTAGAATGTTGCTTTAAATTCGGATTCAATACTACTAGCTTGATGCACAAAATATTGAAATAAATTGAAACTAAAATGAAAGAATCTAGGAAAACAACACACCATCCTCACAAAGAACATAAGATGTACCATGGGAAAACCTAATATGGGAAAAAAACAACTAGAAGATGAGGCTTATGCTCGTGTTCTTCCCTTCTCAATTATGAAATGTAACTACAAAGAAAGTGCACTCACTATAGATTTTTCATGGACATTGTGGCCTATATGGCTACTACAAGATCTTTTACTTCCTATGTTCTACTTCTATATTGCACTCCTAGATATTTTGTTCGACTACGGAACAATAAACAATACAATGAGAATGGAACCCTTCCTTTTGTAGTAACCTAGTATTTAACATGGATCGATAAATGTTTAGGGTTAGGTTTAAGGTTTTTACATGACTCAACCCCCCAATTAATGTTAGGGTTTTGTACCCTCTAGAATCTTCTTGGAAGTCCACACATCACTAGCACCACACATGTGAGTAATGTGAGTTGACATGGAATCCACTCGGTATCGTGGTGGTAAATAAGACAGGTCAACTTGTAGGAGGCATAACTTTCACATATGAACACCGATTGAGGTGATTTTCATGCCATTGGAAAGCACTCGATGTGTAGAATAGCACAGAGAGGCTAGAAATTTGTTCACAAATTTTTTACTCAAAAATGACCATTTAATGCCAAAAGGTTTTGGACCCCAAATCACCAAAGTGAGACTTGTCCCTAACATAGGCCCTAAGTCAATAGCTCCAATTTTTCCACCAAGAAAGTACCAAAATAGATGACAATTTATATTATGATCCATTTCAAATCAAATTAAGAGGTCTCTTGGAAAAAAATTATTTGTATCCCTAAAGGAAGGATCATGCACTTTTCTAACAAAAAAGAACATGATCACACCTAAATTCTTGGAACAAAGGCACGTTTGAGAAACTGAGAAAAAAAATCCAACTTGGAAGTGGCTTGTTGTAGATCTTTAGATAGACACAACTTGCAAGAAAAAAATAAGAAAAACCCTTAAAAACTCAACCATTCAAATAATTAGGCCAATCTTTTAAAAAGTATAAAAATTTCATCCCCAACGGAGTCACCATTTGGTGTACAATGAAAGTTAACATGGGGATTACCAATAAGATCTTCACTAGTGGATTAGTACACTAGTGCATAGACTCAACCTAGTCTACCATTCTCACACCAAAAATCATTAAATGTACTTGCTTTTAATTGAAACTAGGATTTTAGGAAGGAAATGGAATAAAACTTGTAAAAGTGCTTCAAAGATATTCAAAGTGGTTGGTGTGTTGATAAAGATGAAAAGGAATCTTTAGCCACAATGGTCTCCCAAAAGCACCTACTCACAACAACCAAGAAGAAACCTTTCTACTATCCTACAATAGTAAAACCATAATCTAGTTAAGATGTTTGAGAAAGGAAAAACCCTAAATCAATGGTTCAATAACATATAAATAAAGATATAACATGAATTGTGGACAATAGATTTGTTTTGGGTGGGGAAGTAATTTTTCCAATCAAGAAAGATAAGAAGAATGGTTACCTTCATAGTAAGCTAATCTTGTAGCAAATGGACCCTCTTTTACGTCACAAATCGAACAAGAATCTGATAGAGTAGAGTCGTACCATGATTCAAGGCCAATATATGGTGGAACAATACCCTTAGGAGTTTTGCACTATTCTAGATCAACTAGATCATGAAAATTTTGATTAGAATTTTGGATCAATGGTAACTCTAACTCTCTATATCACTATATTCTAGAAACTAAGGGGATTCCATTTTCCAATCTTCAAGCATCCATTACTCTCTTAGGATTTCAAAGATCACTTACTCTTCAAAAATAGTGTAAATGCAATGTGTGCATTCACATATTATGTAAAATAACTTTTTCATTATCCAAAAATCTTTAACCTGTGTGAAGAACAATATACAAATGTAGCCTTCTGAAGGATTTTTGATAATTATCATCTATTAATTAGTGAATCTCAAAATATTGTACTCTCTAACGATCAATTTTGATTATATCAACTTTATATATGTTGCTAACACACTTGAAGTTAATTACTATTATATCTAAAAAAAACCACACAAATTTGAACTGATATAAATACAACAATAGTATTTTTAAGAAAAAAAAGAAAAAAGAAAAAAAAACACTAATAAAATTATGAATATGTAAAATATTTTAATAATCTAAGATTTAATAAATTCATAAAAAATTAAAAGAATGTTTTTGAAAACTAATACTAACTCTTACAACATTATAAAATAAACCTAACATTAATATTTTTAAGAAAAAAACAAAAAAAAACAAAAAACACTAATAAAATTATAAATATGTAAAATATTTTAATAATCTAAGATTTAATAAATTCATAAAAAAATTAAAATAATGTTTTTGAAAACTAATACTAACTCTTACAACATTATAAAATAAAACTAACATGCCCAACGCATGATAATATTCAAACACATATTTCCAAGAAAAAAATATTATATTTCCTGTGCAAACTTATACCCATTACCCAAATCCAACATTCTCAATGTTTGCAATCATAACCTACATGTCTATCTCATCATTTCTCCTCAGATTAGCTATATCTATGTTGGGATATTTCATATCTTTAGTGTCCACATTCCTTTCTCCAAAACATATGTAGAATTTCTCAACCACTATGTTTTTTGACATTCTCATTTTATGAATTTTTCCATGGATTCCACGTAGATCCCATGGGTACACATCTTTCATCATTTTTATGGTTTTCACCACTCAATCCACATGATTCTCACCCTTTCACCACTTAATCCACACAACTCAAAAAAATTTACAAGGATTTCAAATTAAAAAAATATGACATAATGTGACACACCCGAATCACCCTCATATTCCACTAAGTACCTTATACAACTTTCAAAGTACCTTATACTTTGACACCAGATTTTGAGACAAAGTGTAGGACCAATTGTCGCTTCCATGGAAACATACAAATTCTGCTAAGTACCTTAAACTTTTATACCCATTTTTGAGACCAGTGTAGGACCAATTATCATTTTCATGGTGACATACACATCCATAAGATGATATGTACTACAATGTATGAGTTTTTTTTTTATGGGTTAGAGGGGTCAGTTTTATAAAAAAAGTTTCAATATCGTTATTTTGGCTACCAACTTTTATTACATATCTTATTTAATATTTTTACTACCCACTTTTATTAAGTGTTTCATTTTATTTTTTTACCAAATTAAAAGTTAGAATAATATCAACAAATGCAGTCTTGGATGATGGGGTGCTCTCTTGATATGACAGCTCCAAATAGGCTTGTCGCCACTCCTTAAGCCACCTGGCATACGACCTTTGCCACATCTCCTCCCCGGTCATTTCGAGCCTTTACGTTACCTGCCGCTACCCTCCATTTCATATTTGCAACCTAACGTTCACTCGCCCTGGAAGCTCTGCAACTCGTGAGTATTCATGGCACCGTGTAGAAGCTCCTTCACATCACTTCATCTCCCACCCTGTCTCCCGCTTCTTCTGGTCGTGATGGGGTCTCTGAAGCCTCAGTTTCTTGCTTCCAATTTGAAGCGCCAAGTCTCCAGAGCTCTCCCCTCCCTTCATCTCATATTCGAGCTCTGGTGCGACCTTCCATGGGTTCCTTTCAGGTTTTGGAGGTCGCTTCTTACGATGCCGCGACCCCAGGGCAATCCAAAGCGGGGGGAAGCCTAGTACTTGGCCCATGGAAGGAAATTGCCTACCTCTGACGCTCTTGATGAACCCGTCAATCCTCTGGAAGAGTTCCCCACAGTTATCCCAGCAGTCCCTCCCCCGAACGCACTCCCGGCAGCCCCGACCCCTGAAGCTCTCTTAGCAGCCCACCCACCCCTGTTGTTGTTCCTCTCCCCGAAGAGGCTCCTCCTCTGGCACATATCCTCGTGCCCACTCCAAACCATCCACCCTGCGACTAGACACCTTGCAACCTCTCCCCTCTCTCGAACCCCTACGGGTGTAGGGTCGAGTGGTTCAATCTGCATGGGAACTCGCTCGGTTATGCGCCTCCTCCTCCCTCCCCCCCTCCACATCCCTTTTACCCGCCCTCCCCTCCTCGTTTCCCATTCACCACCCCC
>ML789039.1:273866-287106 GCA_009831015.1 Picea engelmannii | reverse complement strand
ATTGTTGAAAAAAGACTTGGAGGCTATCAAACTAGCAACACTCGACACACAGAACAAGGAAGCAGACCGCTGGAGAAGAATGGACGCCATGATGATGTTCATGCAAGATCTTCAATAGACCATCGCGGAACGTGGGAAAGGCAAAGCACCAGCGAAGTAGGTTTTCGCAGGACTGCATCTTGGTCCAGGTTTTTAGGGTCTGCATTGTTTTTTCTTGGTTTCTCTCTTCACTGTAATTATGTGCCTCGGCCCTGCATGGCCCAGTAGTATAGTTTATTTTTCAGTAGATTGTCTCTGGCGATGGTGGTTTCCCAACTGGACACTAGAGCCATACTATTTTTTGGACATGTGACCATACTAGTTTTTGGACATCTAACGCAATGGTTTCCCTCTTGAATACTGTGACCACGTGGTTATTTTCATCGTAAACCGATATACTTTTTTTTGAAAGAAATCAATACATTACTCTAACTTACAAAAAAATAAAATATCAACGAATTCATATTAAATCTCATTCCCAAATACATGAAGTATAAAAAAAAATTGAAAAGCACATACAAATGAATACCATTCACAAATACATATACATGGAAGTGTTCAAAATTTGTTTTTATAAGAACATATAACATCTATTAGAAATTTATAAAAAAATAATAATAATACATCATACATATGATATAAATAAATTTAACTACTTTTAGTATTCAAAATTTGTTTTTATAAAAACATATAACATCTATTTGAAATTTATAAAAATGAAAAATACATATGATATAAATAAATTTAATTACCTTTAATACGTTTATATATCATTTAAATATTTTTACATATGATATAAATAAATTTAATTACTTTTAATACGTTTATATATCATTTAAATATTTTGTTATAACAATTTTTTTTTAAATTAATAATAATTTTAAAACATGAATCTTGTGATTATCATTAAGCTAATCATCTAAAAATATTTTATTATAACATTTTTTTTTAAATAATAATAATTTTAAAACATGAATATTGTGATTATCATTAAGATAATCATCTATTCAATGAGGGAGCGTCTACTACTTCATATTGCTACCTTGAAAATAGCTTATGAGATGTATGATGCATTAAATAAGATGTTTGAGAGCAACAACCTAATCAGAGCTCTTACATTGAAGGACCAACTTCAACATATTAAGATGACGAAAGCTGACATTGTTTCCACCTTCTTCATGAGGATCTCAGAGATCAAAGATCAGTTAGGTAACATTGGAGAAACCATAACAGACAGACAACTTGTCATGACTACTTGCAATTCTCTTCCAAGACATTGGGAACCATTTCTTCAAAGTATCAGTGGAAGAGAAGATCTACCTGAGTTTGATCGTCTATGGACAGACTACGCTCAGGAGGAAATCAGACTTATAGCCAAAGGAGTGCAAGACTCTCATCATGATGACAATCATGCTCTTCCCTCTCATACAAAGAAAGGAAGAAGAAATAGAAGAAGTTCCAACAAAGAATTCAAAGACAATAAAACTTCATCAGCCCAGGTCATGAACACAGAAAAGACATATCAAGGATTCAATGTTTCAGATGTGACAAGTATGGACACATTGCAAGAAATTGTCCTACCAAGAAGAGAGGAAGACAACTTGCATCCACTGTCGATGTTGATCCAGAACCACATCAGAGAGATGAAGACACAAAAGTTGAAGCATTCTTCTTCATATCAACACTCTCAGGTACGGTTTCTACAGATAGTGACATTTGGTTAATTAACAGTGGTGCTCCCAGACACATGACTAGATACAAAGAACACCTGATAGATATTGTAGAGAAAGAGTCTCGTCTTCATGTTGTACTTGGTGACAATGCCATATATATTGTGAAAGGAGTTGGAACCTCTACCTTCCAACTAGATTCTGACATACCACTTTAGTTAAGTGAGGTAATATATGTACTTGGGATGAAAAGGAACCTTGTCTTTGTTTCTGCCTTAGAGGATAAATGCTACAAGGTTACCTTTTCTAAAGGAAAGGTTCTTGCATGGCACAAGAACTCACACATGGATTATGCCCGGGTGATTGGTGTTCAAGAAAACATTTATATAGATTGATTGTCCGACCAGTCCAGGCCCTGTTACATGATACTATCAGTTTGAGCGAGCTATGGCATAGGAGACTTTCTCGTTTACATTACAGATCCCTTCCCGCTCTGGGGAAGATGGTAATAGGCCTTCCAGAGATACATGTTCAACATAATGGTGTTTGCAGAGGTTGTGATCTTGGCAAGAATGTCAAGGGGTCCTTCTTGAGCAGTGATAGTAGGTCCAAGGGGATCTTAGACTTGATACATTCAGGTGTATGTGGACCCATGATTGTTTCTTCCTTGAATGAATATTTGTATTATGTGCTCTTCATCGATGATCACTCCTGGAAGATGTGGATTTACTTCTTGAATACCAAGGATGGAGTCCTTGTGAGATTTCAAGAATTTAAAGCTCATGTTGAGAACCTGACCGAGAGGAGGATCAAGGTGTTGAAATCAGATAATGGAGGAGAGTACACCTCCAGGGATTTTAGTCATTTTTGTATTGAGGCAGGGATCAAGAGGGAGTACACCGTTCTTTATAACCCTCAGCAGAATGGGGTTGCAGAGAGGAAGAGAAGAACCATTATTGAGGCAACAAAGAAATGATATATGATCATAATATACCTATGATTATGTGGGCAGAGGCATCCATGACAACAGTGTATGTTCAGAACAGGAGCCCTCATAAGATTCTGAATAATATGACTCTCGAAAAATCTTTCACTGGAGTAAATCCTGAGTTTGGACATTTCAGGATATTTGGGTGTCTAGTATACCTTCATTTACCTAAGGAGAAGAGGACCATGCTAGAACCTTCAAGAAGAAAACATACATATGTGGGGTACAATGAATCTTCTAAGGTATATTGGATATACATCCTTGGTCAAAGATAGATCGAGGTTAGCAGAGATGTCATCTTTAAGGAAGAGATAGCCTTCCGAAGATCTAGAGAATCTCACATGGAGATTGATAGCGAGAAGAATGAAGAGACAGTAGCTTATCCCCCTTTAGCATTTCAAAGGGAGACAGTTGTTGATCCAATTGATCCCATAGCTCTAGTTGATGTTCCCAGAGACATTGCAGTAGGCCATAAGAGGCATGTTTGGGCTCGAAAGACTCTGCAGGAGGCAGAGGGATATGCATCCCCTCGTGGTACATTCCGGGAGAGAAAGAGACCACATAGATTTTCGAGCTATATTTCAGCTATGATCCACATCATTGATACTGAGCCTTCTTGTCATGGAGAAGAAGCAGGTTAGCAGGTTTGGAAACATGCCATGACAGAAGAGTATCACTCCGTCATTAAGAATGATGTGTAGGATATTGTTTTGAGACCGGAAGGGAAGTCTGTAGTGACTTCCAAGTGGATCTATAAGATCAAACATGCAGTTGATGGAAGTGTCAAGAAGTACAAAGCGAGATTTGTGGCTAGAGGATTCTCTCAGGTAGAGGGAATTGATTATGAGTAGGCATTTCCTCATGTTTCTTGATACACTTTCATCCATACGATCATTGCTCTAGCTACTTCCATGGGTTGGAAACTACATCAGATGGATGTAAAGACATATTTTCTCAATTGTGAGATTGAGGAAGAAGTTTACATCGAGCAGCCAGATGGATTCGTGATACATGAGTAGAAGTCTCATGTGTGTAGGTTGAATAAATCCTTGTATGGACTAAAGCAATATCCTTGTGCTTGGTATGAGAAGATTGATGGATACTTGATGAGCTTGGGCTTCAGCAAGAGTGTTGTTGATCCCAACCTATACTATCACATTGTTGGTGATGAGTGCCTGATTTTGGTCTTGTATGTTGATGACCTATTCCTCATCGGTTCAGAAATTCTTATTGCAGAATGCAAGCATGCATTGACTTCTAAATACGATATGAAGGACCTTGGTACGATGCACTACTTCTTGGAACTAGAAGTATGGCAGATGGCTAATGATATTTTCCTGAGTCAAGGAAAATATACAGTTGAGATATTGAAGAAATTCGGGATGATGGACTGCAAATCCATGCCTACACCGATGGTGATGAATTTGAAGAAAATGAACAAGGCTTCTACTAATTCAGGAGATATTGGTCCACATATTTATAGATAGTCGATTGGATCATTGATTTATCTGGTTAACACACGACCTGATATATGTTATGCAGTAAGTGTACTCAATCAGTTTATGAGTCAGTCGAGACAGAGACACTGGATAGTAGCGAAGCATGTGTTGAGATATCTACAAGGCATAGTTGGTTATGGCCTGAGATATGGCTCTAGTGTAGACATGATATTGTAGGGATATGCCAATGCAGATTGGGAAGGGAGTGCAGTGGACCAGAAGATCACATTTGGTTGTTGTTTCACTTTGGGATCTGCCATGGTTTCCTGGTGCAGTAGGAAACAGAGCTCTGTGGCTTTGAGTACCGCAGAAGTAGAGTATATTGCATTTTGTGTGGAAGTCTGCAAAGCATTGCGGCTTCGCAAGCTCCTTGCAAACTTATTTGGTCATGAGGTGGATTCTACCATTATCCATTGCAATAACCAGAGCTATGTGAAGTTCATCGAGAATCATGTGTTTCCTGATAAATCGAAACACATTGAGATCAAATACCATTATATCATAGATATGGTGCAGAGGAAAGTAGTACATGTGGAGTACCTTTCTACACACGATCAGGTTGCATATGTCTTCACCAAACCACTTTTCAAGACAAAGTTTGAGTACTTTTGTGAGAGACTTGGCCTGGTGGAGAATGCCCCCCTAGCTAAGAGATATTCTTGATGATTGCAACATCATGTGACATTCTCCAGGTCATTCTCCTCTAGACTAAGTTGAGATGATTTGTATGAGAGAGCCCATGTTTTGGGTGTGCCCATGTGATGGGTGTACGTCAGACTCTCGATTGAGTTGTGATGACATGTGGTCTCTTGCCTTGTACTCCTCTAGACTGAGTTGAGTCGGCTTGAGATGGTCTCATTCCTTATACTCCTATGGACTTAGTTGATTCGACTTGAGATGGTTCTCTAGATGGTACTCATGTGGAATCAGTTGTGTTAATATGTTGAGAGTGATTTCCCCATGGATGAGAATAGCTGGACGTGTCACTAGTGGTTGATCACTAGAGGATGTGTGGATCCTTTCTATATTTTCTGACAATAAGATTTGTTGTAACCCTAATTTGTATTGTAAAGGGTACAAGTCAGCCCCACCATGTAAAAGGTAATTAATATTTTGTAATGATTAATTATATTATTCAACTAAAGAGGTCATCCCTAGTGTGCCAATAGACACACCTATTGTTGTATCAGGTATTGTATAAATAAGAGGATATCCCCATTGTGTATCTCACTCACTTCACTTGTCATCTCATCAATTCAACAACACTTGTACGGCTGAAGTGTGCACCTCTCTTGGGCGCAAGTTTCAAGGTCATAGAGCACCCTCTTGTGTGCATCAGGGTTTATGGTGTGGGAGATCTTCTCTTGACTATATATCAAAGGATTGATGGGATTTTCCCTTGATTGAGAAGGGTTTTCCCACGATAAATGTGTGTGTTCTTGTGCATGGTTATTCTTCTTGTGATCTTGATTACTACAACACTTGTGTATGGTATTGCTACATTGTTTATGGTTCAAGTACATGATAAATTGAAATAAACTACATGTGCATGAGCTAAGCATTAAAATTCAACAATTCTAAGTCATTTTCCTTCCTCTCTACTCTCCATATTTAGTCATTTTTACTGATCTTTATTGATTTCTACACTTATCTCGCATTCCCGCAAAATTCCCAACACGTAGTCATTTTTACTAAGTCTTTTTACTAAGTTTTACCAACTTGCATTTTCTTACCTCTCCATTTCCCTATTTATACATATTCCTACTTCCCGATATTATTATTTTGTGAAATTATTCATTATAATCCTAAGTTTTATCTCCCTCCCCCCTCCTTTGGCATATTGGGACACATAATAGTGAAGTGGACCTAACACATTGGGACACGTGGCAGTGAAGTGGACCTACCCCCGAGTGACACTTGGATGGTATGGGTTGGACATATATGAATCAGTAATGACTTGGCATGATGACTAGGTGATGAGGTGAAAACCAAAAGCTATATTATGCACAAGCTATGTAAGGTTCCATAGTTCTCTCTATTTCATACACAAATAATATGGGGATGCAGTTTTCTTATAAACATGATATGATAACTATTACCCAATGCACATGGGATATATGGGGTGGATTAACAAATCAAGGACTCAGAACTCACGTGGATAGATCAACGATTGTTGAGTGCCTATCTTCCGGAGACCATAACTTTTGATCCTGATGTCCAAATTGAGAAAAAGAGAGCTCATTGGAAATCTAGAGACATGAAGAACACTTTGGAATTAGTTTCCATCGATGGAATTGTAAGTTTTAAACCTATGAAGTAAAGCAATGCATATAGATTCTTAAGCAAAACAGAATTTAATCAATGGCTCATACACAGAGTACACAGAGATTTTATACTGGAAACCCCCAACCGGGAAAACCTTTTGTATATTCATTATATCGAATTTCACCATTCACCATACAATATATACAATGTGTTTAGGTATTCCGTAGATACCAAAACCCTAATCTCTTAATCCGGGATTAATTTACAATACCACTAAAAATAGCAAAAACCACCCAAAAAAAAAATATTTGGGGCGTTGCCCTAGGCTACCGCCCGTTGTCGAACGCTGCACATAACCAGGGGGGGTCATACCTGCCCCCCCTAGAAAAGCGCCCAGTGCACACGGCACAAACAAAGCACTAGTACGAGGGATCATCAGACGCAGTTGTCATATCTGACGCGCCCACACACACACATGCAAAGAATATAACACATACCCAACATGAATCATAAGTATCATGCCCTAAAAAATAAATTACAGTGGAAACTATTTTTGGGGCTTGACAACTAATTGTTTTTGGAAAATGGTTTATTAAAGGAAATTTATGACTTCTAAAGTGTGTCCCAATTGATGGAACATATATAAGTTCACATATACAAATGGGAAAATAAAACCCTAACTCTAACACTAAATAAGCTTCAAGAAGATGAAGAGAAGAATATAAAAGAGGATGTAAAAGGCATTCAAAGTTTCAGGTGGAGAGTTTGCAAGAAGCAATTTTTTCCTTTCCAAGATTTTGTGAATCAGCCTGCTTAAATTTCTCCCTCATTTTTATTTCTTATTGATCCTTTCCATCAGGTTTTCCATGTATGTTTGGAAACAAGAAGATTCGGGTATGATCAATTCTTTCTCTAATTTATTCTGGTCATTTTTCATGATATTCCAGGTCTAGAGGAGAAAAATCCCTAATTGTAAATAAACAAATGCAGTTTAATTCAATTTATCTAATTGTCATTCAGATCTTATTGAGGTTGTTTCAACCCTCTTGTTTCAGAAATTGTTAAACTTGTTACATTTGGGGTATTATTATTAATTTCTCCCATAAAAAACTATTTGGGGCATTACAATAATGATTTCTCAAACTTTGAGTCTAAAGCGTGAGATTCCAAATGTGCATCTATGAAAATATTTCTTGATTTGTAATGAAATGATCTTGTTAAGTTCGTTGATGACTTGTCCATTTTATTTTTCTTTCGTCTTGCAAATTCATAGTTGATTATGGGTTCACATTATTTTAAAAGGAAGGCATAATATATGTTGAAAGTAGACTCCAAATACAAATCTTTGCAGACATATTTATTATTTTTTCTTGAATAATATTATATGTGTAAAGTCCCCAGCACCAAGTTGGGCCACGCCACACCAAAATTATTTTCTTTGATACCATTTTTAGTTATCAATATGCCTTGCATATGAATACAAATATGTAGTTCTAATGGTATTTTATACATGCATACAATTATCTACATTTTCAACAACATAATTAATATAAACATACACAGAATAATCCACATATAAGCACTCATAAAACAACACTTATCTTTGGTTTTCAATCACCAACTACATGCATACCTCAAACGTTCCTCCCAACCATAAAATATGTTGATCATATACTCTCAATAGCAGGTCACCTACAATAAGGGGCTATGACTCCACCGAGGAAAAGGCTCCTAAGACAAACTAAGGTTTAATAATAACTCAACAAGGATAGGCTCAGGTGCCAACTCCAACAACAATTCCCAACTCACAGCCTCTCATTCCAAAAATCATGTCCCACCCCAAGAAGTGAACCCCTTCTCTAATCAATAGTCCTTTGGTTGTCCCACTTACCTTCCAGGGATTCAACAACAAGCCGACCAAGAAGTCTCAGTTCTCTATGGCACCTGGAACACAAGGTTTATCAAGGATATCAGTACCCACTAGCCTAGCACACATGGAAAGTATCCCAAAAATTATATCACCTAGAGAGATTTCTCCATAGGCCCAACAACCTGCCTCTTCAACAAAAACCACCAAAGATTTACAGCATAACTAGATTCAACTTACACTCCAACAAAGCTACGGGTGATGGATGAAAATATTTGAGTGAGTGATGGAAAGAATGATGGAATTACACTAATTCCCAACAATATATTTGCATGATATTAACTTGACACTTGCCACCTTATACGTTCCCAACCTTTAAGAACTTAGGATAAAATATATCATATGACTTTAGGACTTATGAATAATATTATTTTATTCCTTTTCTTAATCCACCTTGACTTATGCCCTCTTCCTTAAGCCTTATCCCCCTTTCCCTCTCATGGATTCTTATCCCCCCATACTCTTTTGTATGACTTAGTCTACAACATTGATATATTTTATTAATAATATAAGTGATTACATATAACAATGATAGGCTTGTTGGCCTTTAAGCATCTAGTCTCTCTGGCCTAATAATGACACAATCCCTCTAGCCTCAAAACATATATACAAGGAACTCTAGTCCAAAACATCTTATCCCACCATCCTATAAGAAAATGTACATATATGATTGGGGTTCATCCTAGGGGTATTACATTCCCCTCCCCATTATTTATGCATTGTCCTCAATGCATTATATAAACATGTACAAGAAAAATTATTCAAAAATATGCGGGTACTCTTCCCACATGGCATCTTCATGCTCCCATGTTCCTTCTTCAGGACCATAACATGTCCACTGGACCTTTACTATCCCTATTTATCAATTCCATAGCATCTTGACTTTCATGTCCAATATGTACACCAGATAAGATCGGAAGTCACCTTCTTGCTCCACCTGAATTGCATTCCAATCAATTACAAGATTAGCATTAGGAACATACCTTTTTAAGAAAAGATACATGGAATACATTATGAATGCACATGGATGCAAGTAATGCAAGCATGTATGCAACAAGACCAATCCTCTCCAGGATTTCAGAGGGCCCACAATATCTTGCTACCACTTTTTAACAGTTCCCCAACTCAGGTAAATTCTCTTAGCCTTCACTTTTAAGAACACATGGTCCCCCACTTTAAATTATATGTATGTTCTACCTTTTTCTGCATTATATTCCTTCTTGAATTGAGAAACTTTTATTTTTTTCTTTATTTTTATCATCTTCTATTCCATTTCTCTGAGTAACTATGGCCCAGCCACTGCTCTGTCTGTTGGGTTGTCCCAACTCATTGCTGTGTTGCACTTTCAGCCATATAATTCTTCAAATGGGCTCATTTTTAAAGATGCTTGATACCCATAATTATGAGAAAACTCAACTAAATGTAAATAATACTCCCATTTTGATGGTTTGTCCATCACATACATTCTTAGCATATCTTCAATCACCTAATTGACCCTATCTGTATGACCATCTAATTATAGGTGATATGTTGTGCTAAAGTTAAATTTTGTCCCAAATCCTTTAAATAATCCCTTCCAAAAATTTGATGTGGACTTGGGATCTCTGTCAAAAACAATTGCCTTAGGAACACCATGTTCCCTGGAAATTTTATCTCACATAAATCTCTGCAATGTCAATTTCCTTTTGAGTGAGCTTCACTGGAATAAAATGAGCATCTTTAGTTAGCTTATCCACCACCACCATGATGGAATCGTGTTGCTTTGTTGTTCTTGGCAGCTTGGTGATAAAATCAATTGTCACAACTTTCCATTTTCACTCTGGAATGGGCAAGGGATGTAGCAAATCAACTGGATGTTTGTGCCCATCCTTGACCTTATGAAATTATAGACATCTAGCTATATAATCAGTGTTGGCACAGGGGCAGACCCAGGGTTCAGCGCTTCAACAGTGCACCAACAAAACCCTAACTACCGGCCCTTTCGGCAACACCTGCGAAGCAGATGAAGTCTCACCCGAGGTAGAGGCCAGGGGGGGTTGCAGGACTCAAGTGTATGCAACCTAGCTAGGACACATATTTGTGATCACAATACTTTAACAAAGCACTTATAAATTAACCTTCATTAGTCTTTAACCCATATTCACATAGAAGGTTAAACCCTTATTACAGATCGGTGCAGTAACAACCAAGATCAAGTACCTCTAACCATTCAACACATAGCATCAGAGAAGATATAGTCATTCATTCATGTATAAATCACTAAGAATCAATGGATCCACCTATTACACCAAAATTACTATAGTAACACTAACATCATAGCACAAATCACATCGACACAGGATATATGTGGTTCACCCCAGTGTGGGGCTATGTCCACCAACTCTTCTTCTCTTCTTTATTAGGCTCTTCCAATCTTCTTACATGCACCAAGCCACAAAGCCAACTCCGCATAGGACAAGAGATCTACATGCACCTCACCAGATCCTCCTTCCCCAAGTTAGATCAAAGCACAAATCCTTACAGATTCTGTGCACAAAGTACTTACAAAACACTTGCACTTAGCTCTATAAGCCTTAACACATCTTCTTGCACATAGCTAATATTAGCACTAATCCATCGGCTCTCTAGGTCTACTTCTTACCTCGCCTAAATACTTATTTATACATTACAAAAGGGCCTAAACATGGGAAAAACCCATGGGCCGACATCCCATACCCGTTACATAAACCCTAAAACCCAAAAATCCCACAAAAAGGGTGAGATCCCGCGATCTCCGCTTCGCCTGGGCACTCCATCTTCGACCAGCCTATCGAAGTCCCAAAACTAGTCAAACACGACCAATGTTTCCACAAAAATTGGTTGAGGGCCAACAGGCCCCCAACACTCACCTGTGACTCATCCTGAGTCACTCTGATCTGGGCAATACTGCTTTGAAGGCCTCAAGCTTAGCTCGAGTTTCCTCGACTTACTGCTTCGCCAGAGCCTCCTTCTCGATGAACTCCTAAATGAATTGTTCGGTTAAAGGCCCTTCCAGGCACTATTCCACTACTATGACCACATGTTCTAGCTTTGATCCTTGTCCCTCGATTTATTCAAAGAGGGTGCAGGCTTCATCCTGCACCGGCTGGAGTAGTTGTGTCACCTCCATCACTCTGCTCTGGATATCAGCGACCTGCTACTGAACTGCACATTGCTCCTATGATCTCTTCATATTCTCAACGGTCATAAGCTGCTTCAACTGTGCTTGCACTGTCGATGCCTGATGCTTCGTCTCCTGGAGTTGTGCCTCCAATCTCCTTAGCTCCAGGTCTTCTGCAAGGCACTCATAATTCTGCGCACTTTGGTTACTGAGTTGCTTTCATTCTGAGGCTAACACCCTGATTCTTTCTACTGCACTCCTCAAAGTTTCTTCCCTCTGATATCTTACTTCTTACAGAGTGCTAGGCACTACTTGCAGTTCTAACTCTACTACTCTTGCTTGAAGCTGTTGAATGGCCTCAGCGAGCTTCCCCACTTGGCTCATTATTGTCTCTTCTTCTATCTGGGCCAAGCCCGGCATAGAGCGAAGTGCTCTAGTTACTGCCTCTCTAACCACAGTTTGCTCTCCTAGAAGCTAGTCTTTATCTTTTTGGATTTTCTCCTTGTCTTCTTCGAACTTCACCCAAAGGTCATCTATCTCTTATTGCCCAACCCGAAGTTGCTCTAGGGATTCCTCCTTTGCTTTCTTCAAGGCCTCTATGGCCTGTTATTTTTCTTCTTGTACTTGATAAGGGAGAGCCTCTATAGCATCTTCTATCCTTCGCAGTTGGGTGGGATCATCCCCCAACTCTACAACTTCTGATGATGACGGTGCAGTAGACACTGCGCAGCTTGAATAGAGAGCTTGGTGTACCCCCTTTAGCTCCGCCTCGATTATGTCATACATTGTCTCCTACATTGCTTCACTTCACTGCAAAATATCCTCTAAAGCATCTGCTATAGCTGTGATGATGAGGTCAATATCATCCACCGTGAGCACATTCTGTGACTGAGGCTTATTAGCTTGGGATTTCTTTCGTGCTGAGGGTTTCTTCAGAGAAACCTTTCATTTCTTTGATGTCTCGGCCTCTGTAAGTGGATCTTTCGGTGGTGTCACTTTTCCCTCTTCTTGCTTGTCTTCTTCCCCTCCCACTTCTTGGTTTACTTTGTCACCTCCTCCTCCAGGCGAGTCAGGTGTAGTTTCCTCCGATGCGTTGTTTATCTCCTAAAATTCTTCCTTCTTTTTCTTTTTCTTAGCGTTTCTCGGTCCATCACACTCAGTCCTGGTGGCCATAGGACTTCCAATGAGATCAGGGTCTGAGAGTTCTGCATATCTAACTGGTACAAGGAATTTTGTAGGCCGTTCCTTGGTGTTATAACCCTAAATTACACCACATATGCTTACCTGGCATCAGGCCTACTCATATCCTTTAATTTCCAAAGCCATGCTGAATAAACTCTTGAAAATCCTCTTAAATCAAATAACCCGCTAGCAGGCCCACTACAGCCCGCGGGTACCCGCTAGCAGGCCCACTACAGCCCGCGGATACCTAAAAAAACACAAAAACGGAAAGTTGCCGACATAACGAGAAGCTTTTGGTGAGTTAACTAGAACTCCCCGCCATGCATGGCCGAGAGTTCGTCCAAAACCCTAGCTCCTTATAGCCTATAAAAGGAGGGGTAGGGGTACCATTCAAAGGAGGAAAAATTATAGTAAAGGAACTCTGCCAAATTGCCAAGCCAGTTTTGTCCCAACCCTTTAGCTTTGCCTCAAGCTTTAGGAGAACTCAAGAAGCAGCAGTTGGAGGACAGAAAAGAAGAGGAAGAGCCCAGG
>ML789039.1:226591-268952 GCA_009831015.1 Picea engelmannii | reverse complement strand
ATCCTGAACGTCCAATCAAGTCCTTGTTCGAAATCACTGAAGCCTTCAGTCTGATCATCAAGATTATCAATTTTGTCTATGCCCGACGAGCCGTCGAAGACCTCTGGGTAGTGCAGTCGTACACTCATATTACACTCCTACCCCACAACACTTGGTTATCTCCTCCATATATTCCTCAGTTAATTTGTAGTAAGACTGCATCTCCTCCTTGTTTTTGTCCTCGCGCGCAATGATATATATGAAGTGTTGTTCTGCATGGAACTTCGCGAGTGGCCTGAACCTATGGAGTGTATTCGGCGTAATTCGGGGGAAAGATTCAATGGCCCGCGTGAGTTGTAAGTAGTAGGTGTGGAAGACATCATTCGACTACCACTGCTTCTCCATATCGCTTGTATACCACAAGGTGGTGAACCTCATGGTTAGTGGTTTTGGTGGCTCGATTTCTGGGAATGTTGCTCCCTCCGGCATCTCCCAAGTGACAAATTCTATAAGAACGAGTAACCAGCTGAAGTGGAATTCATAGCCTTGGTTCTGCGCTTTGCGGTAGTCCTTCTCCAACTCGTTGACGAGGTAGCTCACCCAGTTCATATTCATCCCTTCAACGCACTTCCCTACGAGGTCGACGATGAAGCCTATAACTTGCATTGGTTTGTTCTTCATGAAGAGCTTGCCAGCGATCAGTTGACAAGTTAGGTGCACTGCGCCATCTTGGATGGAGGCTACCTTGTAGCCTCACTTCCCCTTCTCCACATCATCATAGGTTTCCTTTATACATTGCGTCAGGGAGCGATCTGAAGCCTTCCTTGGATAGAACTAGTGAGGGTCTAGTCCCTACACGCTCAATCCAGTGATCATGTGGATCAATGTTGGATCCACAGTCATGCCCCTGTCTAACCAGAGATAACCTCCATGGTAGCACAACAGGAAGAGTTTAATGCACACGTTAACCTCCTAATGTCTGCCGAAGTGGGGTATCTTCATGACGTTGAGGATGGTGGACCTCGTGATCTTCTTCATCCATGGTTGGGGAACTATATTCAGATTCTTCCCAATCGTATTCGTCAGGTAGCGATGCGGTGCGAGCATCGCATAATTCTTTCTATCTCCTAGGTTAAATTCATTGATCTTAAGATCAGGGATCAGTCCTAGCTGCGGTCCAACTGCGTGTATTCCCTTCGAGAGGTATGTAGTGATGAGCATGTACTCGAAGTGACATTTGATGTTGTCATGACTAACCGCGCCAGTCAGAGGTGGAATGTAGTCAGGAAAGACCGACGGGATCAGCTTCGCGTTCGCCAGGTTGTTGCGGTGCTTGCTTCTCTTCTCTGTTACAGTTCGACTAGATCGACGTGTAGTCGAGGGGGATGCTTGCAATCCAGCTGTCGACGAGGCCTGTACTCCTGCGGACATAAATTTCTCAGCCATAAGGTCTATTAATATCTCCTCCACAGACTTATCTACTGCGCTAAGGTCACCTGACATGCATGCTCATGATCAAATATCTCGGGTAGGCAAATGGATACTCAAGGTAAGCAACGGGTGGAGAGGTCTCAAAATCACAGCGCGATATCAATCAGTTCTTTGTTCGCTCGGATAATCACAATTTGCAAAACGTGGTCCTGGTGAGGCATTCAACGGATTAAATAGGCAACGGCGTAACGTATTCCTCCAAAGGGTCAAAATGCCTTAATCAATACGATTCCATCCATTATGGCATGGTCTCAATGGTTTCATTGCAATATTTTCCACAATAACTATGTTTCTGACTGTTTCTGAGCGTCATTCGAACGGTTGGGACACCTCCAATGGTCATATAGCTTTGTCGTGGTGAAGTCCCATTCTGCATTGTTCTTCTCTTCCGGAGAGGTTCAATTTCTGCAAGCCTGCTTCTTGCAAAGTCTTCACTAGAACCTCCTGCAATCTCTCTAGATTTTATTTCTTCTTACTGATATTTCTAGCCTTCTTCCCTGTGATCTGAATTTCTGGATTCATCTTTCCATTTGTACTCTTATCTTCTCTTAGCATAGTAACTTCACACTGCTTATGTTCTCTCAAAATTTTTGCATGCAATATCTCTTCTCTTACTACTTCTGGGGTAGGTTCTCTTCTCTCCTGCATGGATAGGTTCTTTAATCCTTCTTGTGTTCTTTCAACCTCGACAGCCTTATGCTACTTCGACTTGTCCTCTTGTTCTTGTACTAGTCGATCTATTTTCTCGGCTATGAAGTCCCTTAATTCTTTCTTTTTCTGTTCTATGGCTTCTTCCTTTGCTTTCCTCTAGATCTGATCTTTCTCAATCCAATTCTTTCCTAACAACAATGTAAATAGGGCATTGTTCTCCACAAACTTAATGACCTCAAATTCTTCTTCAGTCGATGCTCCATGGGAACTCATAGGTACATGAGTAAGTCTTCCACATAGGGTTATCATATTTCCTTTAAACAATCCTATCCCTCCTAGTGAAGGAATCATAGCAGGCTTTCCCAAAATTTCCCAACTACTTTATGGCATAATTTTCACCTGTGTTTCCTCATCCAAGACACAGTCTATGTCGAAGTCTCCTAGTCTTGTTTCTATGCACTGCTTTTCTTTTAAGATCTCTAATAAACTGATGTCTCTGTGATCATTCAATGTTTCTTTCAGTTGTAATAACATAGTCTTTGATCCTATCTTAATCTCTAACATATCCTTAGTTTCTTGACCTTCGTCATGGTTTTCTTGTCTCAAGTTCATCTTCTCAACTTTAGCAATCATTCTTGGGAAATCCAAAACCTCATGACCAACATATTTACAACAAAGACAAATAGGACCTCTACGAGGGCATTCCTTAGCAAGATGTCCCGGCCTTCTGCAACTATAACAAGTGTCAATCCTCTCTTTATCTTAAATGATCCCCAACCTTTCTTGTACTGCGCACTGGGATCACGGTGATGGACCTGCAATCTGCAAAAATTCTTTCTAGGTTCCTTCATCCACTTATTAGTCCAAAAATTCTTTCTATGCATAAGAATAATATATCTTTCACTATCTCTATCAGATCTATTCATATCAAATCTTCTTTCTTCTAACTATTCCCTAGTTTTGAGACTAGGACCAAACATACCTAGATCCATACTTTCGAAGCAAAAATTTCCACTTATCTTACCTTTATCAGAGCACAAATATTTAAGATCTTACCTCTTTCTTCAGATTAGGATTCCTTCTCTTAGCACAAAGCTTCGCAAGTCAAGTAGAATATTGTGCACTATAGCAACAGATCTACACACATAGCTTTCTCTTTTCTTCAATTCCCAGCAATCACAATTTCAGGTCCCGACCATAGAACCATTTGTTGGCACAGGGGAAACCCTAGGGTTCAATGCTTCAACAACGCACCAACAAAGCCCTAACTACCGGACCTTTCGGAAACACCTGCAAATCGGATGAAGTCTCACCCAAGGTAGAGGTAGGGGGGGTTGTAGGACTCAGGTGTCTACAACCTAGGTGGGACACAGATCTATGATCACAATACTTTAACAAAGAACTTAGAAATTAACATTCATTAGTCTTTAACCCCTATTCACATCGCAAGTTAAAACATTTTTACAGATCGGCGCAGTAACAACCAAGATCAAGTACCTCTAACCATTCAACACATAGCATCAAAGCAGAACTATTCATTCATTCATGTATAAAGCACTAAGCATCAATGGATCTACCTATTACACCAAGATTACTACACTAAGCAATTGAATACATAAACAACATTTACATCATAGCACAAAGCACATCAACATAGGATATACGTGGTTCACCCCAGTGTGGGGCTACATCCACCAACTCTTCTTCTCTTCTTTATTAGGCTCTTCCAATCTTCTTGCATGAACCAAGCCACAAATCCAACTCTGCATAGGACAGGAGATCTGTGCGCACCTCGCCAGATCCTCCTTCCCCAAGTTAGATCAAAGCACAAAGCCTTACACAGTTTGTGCACAAAGTACTTACAAAACCCTTGCACTTAACTCTGCAAGCCTTAACACATGTTATTGCACATAGCTAATATTATCACTAAGCCATTGGCTCTCTAGGTCTACTTCTTACCTCGCCTAGATACTTATTTATACATTACAAAATGGCCAAAACATGGGCAAAACCCATGGGCCGACATCCCATACCCGTTACATAAACCCTAAAACCCAAAAATACCTCAAAAAGGGTGAGATCCCATGATCTCCACTTCGCCTGGGCGCTCCGTCTTTGACTAGCCTATCGAAGTCCCAAAAATAGTCAAACACGACCAACTTTTCCACAAAACTTGGTCGAGGGCCAACACTCAGCCACCTCTTTCTTCATATCTAGCCAAAAATATTGACTCTTGACAACTATAATTGTTTTCTGGTAACCTGGGTGCCTAGCATAAGGCACATTATGCATTTCTCTTAGCACCATATTTTTCATCTCTTGAGATCTTGGCACATACACTCTGCCCCTGTACATGAGTATTATCTCATAATCTTTAATTTTCTTCTGAGAATTATCTCATTATAATATTTATTTGTTTGTATATAAAGTTGATATGATTTTGCAACTTCTAAAACTTTGTCTTTTAAATTATATTTATACATGCTAATGGTTGTAGCATGCATCTGATGAACCCTCCTATGGAGTGCATCAAGCACCTTGTTCTCCTTTCCTTTTATATTTTTACATCAAATTCATATTCACTAAGGAATTCTAACCATCTGATTTTCCTAGCATTCAAAGTTGGTTGTCCAAAAAAATGTTTCAGACCACTATGGTTTGTCCTCAGCTCAAATATCATTCCCATAAGACAATGCCTCCACATCTTTAAGGCATAAAATATGGCTTCCAACTCTACATCATGAGTGGCATAATGTCTCTCATGTTCTTTTAACTTTCTTGACTTGTACCATATCACATGCCCATTTTGACTAAGGACTCCCCCAAGCCCTTCCTTGCAAGCATCACTACACACAATGAAATCTTCATTGGGATCAACAATTTTCAAGATTGGTTCACTTGTCAATAAACACTTCAAGTGTTGAAATCTTTCGTCACACTCAAGATTCCATGCAAAATTCACACCCTTCTTTTGTAAAGAAGTGATTGGATGTGCAATCCTCGAAAATCCTTCAATAAATATTATATAATAACTTGCAAGTCCCATGAATGATCTCACCTCTAAGACATTATTTGGTGTTGGCCATGATTCAATGGATTTTATCTTCTCAGGGTCCACTGTTATTCCCTCCTTTGAAATAATATGGCCCAAATAATGTATTTTCCTCTGATAAAATGAGCACTTGCCCAACTTGGCATATAGTTTATGCTCCCTTAATACTTGTAGCACCATCCTCAAGTGCTACTCATTCTCTTCTTTAGAATTAGAGTAGATAAGTATGTCATCCAAGAAGACTATGACAAACTTATCCAAATAATTTCTAGAAATTCCATTCATCAAACACATGAAGGTAGCAGGTGAATTTGATAACCCAAATGGCACCATTGTAAACTCATAATGGTTATACCTTATTCTAAATGTTGTCTTGTTGATATCTTCTTCTTTAATCCTCACCTAATGATAGCCTGACCTGAGGTCAATCTTGGAAAATATCTTTGCATATTTCAGCCAATCAAAGAGATCATATATCCTTGGTAGAGGATACTTGTTCTTCACAATCACATTGTTCAACTTCTTGAAATCAATGAACAACCTCAAGGTTCCATCATTTTTCTTCACAAATAACATTAGGGCACCCCAAGGTGACACACTTGGGAATATATACCCCTTCTTCAAAATCCCTTCAAGATGCATTTATAGTTTCTTCAACTCTAGTGTACTCATCCTATAAGCAGTCTTGGACGTTGGGGTTGTTCCAGGAATCAAATTAATAGAGAAATCAATATCACTCTTTGGTAGCAACCCCAATATCTCTATAAATACATTCTCAAATTATTTTAGGACTACATAGTATTCAATATTTGGCATTTCATCCTTAGGTATCTCTTACATATGCGTTGCAAATATTTCCATCCTTTCCTGAAGTTTTTTTTCAGTTGTAAGGATGAAATTTATCTGATAGTTACTTCCCTTGGAATACCATGTATTGTTCTTAAGTTTCCTTCCCCTCAAGACAAGTAAATTCCTTGTAGTAACAATATACGACAACATGATGCATATCCAACCAATCCATACCAATTAGGAAATCATATGAACCCAAAGGTATGATGTTTAAATATTCATTTGTACTCAATCCATTCATGTCCATTGGAAATTCCTTAACCATCTCATTGATTCTTCTTTTAGCTCCTGTGTTTAACTGAACCAACCAATATTTCTCAAGTTTGCATCTTTGCAAATGAAATATTTCCACCAACTTAGGATCTATATAACTATGACTAGATCCTGAATCAATTAAAATAACCATATGTTGATCATTGATCTTACCTTCCACTTCAATCATGTGAGATTGAAATTCATCTTGCTTGTCGTCTAGGGATGCATAGATCCTTGGAATGATTATGCCCATGTCCTCAACTATATCAGGTCGTTGTACATTGTGAACAGTCTTCACTCTTTTACCTCTATGAGGGAAATCTATGTACATGTGATCTCCCTAACAGCCCCAACATTTGATAGGATGTTGCCTTGGCCTTTTTCCCCATGACTCTGTCATTCTAGGATCATTTTGATTTTGTTTCCCTTGATAACTATTTATGAAAAATCGTGGCTTGGGCCCTTTCTTCATTTTCTCCATTTTACCTTTCTTCTTATTTTCCCAAGCCTTTTGGAAAGTTGGTCTTCCTCTATGTTGATCATAAAGGAATTTATCTCTCCTTATTGCTTCCTCCAATGCCTTAGGATCATCACATTGTATGTTATCACTGAATATTAAAGGCAGTCCACTCAAGAATCTTTGAATCTTGACTTGCTTCTCTTTGATGAAATCAACATACCTTAGCAGCTTCAAGATTCTTCTCTCATATTCATCCATGGTCATACTCCCAAGATTGAGTTCAAAGAACTCTTTCATCTTCCTATCATTATAATGCTTGGACGTGTATTTATTTTAAAAATACGTTTTGAATTCCCTGCAATTAATCTTCTTCTCATCAATGTGATTTACTTGCACAAGTTGGTCCCACAACATTGATGTTTTTCCCTTCAGCGAGTAAATTGCAATTCTTCCTTCTGCCTATGAGGAGTAATTGTGTAAATGAAAACACTTCATCATTCCCAATATTCAAGTCTCTACATCTTCATCTTTCTTGTGCTCACCATCAAAGGTAGGAGGTTTTTTCTTCCCCATTTTTTTGTGTAGTTCATCTACCCCAGACCTTCTGCTATGCTTTCTAACCAGAGATAAACTTGGAATACTGTGTGCTCTTCTAACTAAGTGCCTTGGTGAGTGATGAGGATGCCTACTATCACTTTTATATTCTCCCATTTTGGCATTGTATCTATGAATCATTGAATGACTTGACTGTGTCCCCTTATCCACCTTCTTCTCTATTTTTTACAAGCTCTTCAACAACTTGATGTTGAAGCCTTCTTGTTGTTCCTTATCTTTCATAATCCTCTCATTATCAGCTTTATAACTCACCACATCTCTTTGAAGACTCTTTATGATCTCAACCAAATTAATGCTTTCCTCTTTTCCTTCACCCTACCCATTTGATTATATCCCTACATTACTCATGCTCACATACAACCCCCTAACTTCATCTTTGTGGTTGTAATTTCTTTGAACATATTCCATGTCTCTGATCTCTTTGTTGAATTATTATTGTTTTCTATTTGTGTCCTCATTTATGCAAAATGCGTATGTAATATGATTTGTTAGACTAACAATTTAACAAATCTATAAAAGAATATGCATAATTTTGCCCCTTTAAGTGCACCAGAATTCTTCTTTCTGATTGCTTGTGAATTTTACTACTCAATTCACATTTCTAGGTGAATATTTGGATTCCTCTATCCAATTCATTTCCAATGACTATCTTCTTGCTCAATTATGAGTTCTAAGCAGCAAGTTATAATTATTTGAATATTGCTAATTTACCCCTTTTATACACTTTTCATCTTGATGCAATTAATCCCACACACCAAATTTTTCCACTTGTAGAAGAAAATATGTCAAAAACTGGAGAAATGTTTGTATGAGACATAGTTAATAAATATGACAGGGAATCCATAGAAACTTTCATATTTTCAATCCGATGTCTGAGTCAAAAACTACAACAATCTGGAAATGACAACTTTGTCCTTTTTCACCCCTTTTTCCAAGCTTAGAATTTTTAGTTGAACTAGCTATCTCCCAAACTGTGCACTTCTGGAAAAAATTACCTAAACCAAGGTTGTCTAGTTTTATGATTATGAAAAATGTTGAATACATAAATTTTTCCAGTTTCGAAATCTGGGGACCCTTTTCCTTCTTTGAAAATCCCAAAAAGTGGTCCAAGATAGTGGATTTTCCCCTATTTTGGCACCTCCGCTCCAAAAAACTTGGAATTCATCCAATCCCTTCACAAAATATTTTCATGTCTAACTTTATGACACTTTGTGTAATTTTTAACAGTAATTGTTCTCTTGCCACTCGGCTTGACCCTGATCTTCAAAAATAGGTAATTTACATTTTTTGGAAAATTAGAGCATAATTGGCCAGTGGTCGTCTCTGGTATTTTTGTATCCCTTCT
Organism: Picea engelmannii; assembly: GCA_009831015.1. Lineage (NCBI taxonomy): Eukaryota > Viridiplantae > Streptophyta > Pinopsida > Pinales > Pinaceae > Picea > Picea engelmannii. Next base: position 260,255 of record ML789039.1, on the reverse strand, counting down.
TACTGTGAAAAAAACCCATATGTTTCATCTAATTCTGAATTAATCTGTTGTAGTTATGGACAAAATATAATTTTGGCTCTAGACTCTTTTTTCGAGACTATAGCACGATTTTTCCTATGTGGCATCTTTGTTGACGTGGTTGTTGATGTGGCATTCTGGGTCCACATGTCACTCTAAGGTGATTCGATGTCAGTCTCCTAATATTCCTGGAACTGCCTCGTCATCCTTCAACACCTTCTCTCACTTCTTTCCCTTTATGTTGGCCTTATATATTAATAAAATATTAATATTATAGGCCCCACCTTCCTAGCTAGCACACTTCTAACCCCGAATGGGACAAGGTTTCCACCTTGAATTTAAAACTTCCATGTGGCACCTCTTTATTAGTCGTGGGGATGGGAAGGTCCCATTCTACACCCTTACCTTCGCGCATGCAAGCTTGGATGTCTCCCATATCCGACAGTGGAGACTAGATGAAATTGATGATAGAAAGGCCATGTCCCATCCCAAAATTTTGTGGAGTTTAACAAACCCCCTAGGGTTTGATATTCCAAACTTCTTGCTACATGGAATGATCTGAATGGTTTCACATGGTAGAGGGACGAGAGCCAAAACCACTATGCTTACCATGCAACAATGGTTTATGGTATCGATTATACCACCTTGTGCACGTAGGTCCCACGTCACATGTTGTTGTGTCATTCATTGTCAATGTGGACCTACCACCGTGGAAATCCATGTGACCTATGCCACGTCATTTCCACATGACCTCCACGTCATCATGACATCATGTACAGAAAAATACCCAAATTTTTCCAAATTTTGAATTTTTCCAAAATTACATAATTTTTAAACTTTTGCCCAAGCCACCATGGAAATATGAAATTAAGCTTATTGTGGCCAATTTCGTCCCTGCAACCAACCGATTATCTCCATGCACGATTGATTAACATTTCTAGGCACAAATTCCATTTAAATTCGCTCACGAATTGGGTATTTTTACCCAATTTCACCATAGCTTCATTGTAACTCCAAAATATGACAAATTACAAGCATGAAATTGCCCAATTCGAGGTCTAAAATTATGGACTTTTAACTCTTTATCTCATTTCCCTCAAATTCCTCATGAATTTTCTCCCAGATTCATAGGAATAAATTTAACAAACACGTTGTAAACATCCTCTGATATTTAATTTCTACAATTCAACTTTTGCATGCAGACAAATGGCCCCATACAGGCTCATTGTTGAACATATTAGCTATGTATTTGACCCATGTAGGTCTAGTGCTTGAACCTAGGGCTCTGATACCACAATGTAATGTCCCTAGCCCCAAGTTGGGCCATGCCACACAAAATTTATTTTCTCGGATACCATTTTTAATTATCAATATGCCCTACATATGAATACAAATATATAGTCCTAATAGTATTTTATACATGCATACAAGTATGTACATTTTCAGAAATATAGTTAATATAAACATACACATATAAATCTGCATATAAGCACACATAAAAGAACACTTATCTTTGGTTTTAAATCACCAACTGCGTGCTGACCTCGGATGTTCCTCCCATCCATAGACTATGTTGTTCATATACTCTCAACAACAAGTCACCCCCAAGTTGGTGCTATGACTCCATTAGGGAAAAGTATCCTAAGCCAAACTAAGGTTTGATAACAACTCAACAAGGATAGACTCAGGTGACAAATCTAGCAACAGTTCCCAACTCACAACCTCTCATTCCCCACATCATGTCCCACCCCAGGAAGTGAACCCCTTCTCTGCTCAACAGTCCTTCGACTTTCCCACTTCACTTCCAGGGATTTAGCAACAGGACGGTCAGGAAGTATCAGATATCTATGGCACTTGGAACACTAGTTTTCTCAAGGATATTAGCACCCACTAGCCTAGCACAAAAGGAACCTATCCCAACAATTCTCTCACCCAAAGAGATTGCTCCACAAGCCTAACAACCTACCTCTTCAACCCAAACGACCAAGGATTTACAAGATAACCATCTTCAACTTACACTCCAAAAAAGGTATGGATGATGGATTTCAAGAGTTGAGTGATTGATGGAAATAATTATGGAATTACACTAATTCCCGATAATGTATTTGTATGTTATTAACTTGACACTTGTCACCTTATGAACTACCTTTGAACCCACTTGGTGATACATTCCCAACCTTTAGGAACTGAGGATAAAATATATCATATGACTTTATGACTTAGGAATAATATTATTTTATTCCTTGTCTTAAGCCCCCTTGACTTATCCCCTCTTTCTTAAGCCCTTAGCCTAATTTCCCTCTCATGGAGTCCTAGCCCCCCATACTCTTTTTGTCTGACTTGGTCTGCAAAAGTGATGTATTTTATCAATAATATGAGTGATTACATATTAAAATGAGGCTCACTATCCTTTTAGCATCTAGGCTCTCCAACCTAATAATCATGCAGGCCCTCTAACCTAAAAACATATATACAAGGCACTCCAGCCCAAAATATCCTGGTTCACCAGCCTATAAACATATGTGCATATACAATTGGGGTTTAGCCTAGGGGTATTACAATGTTCTTGACAAGTACATATGCATATAAGAGTTTGTACATATGTATATAGGAGTTTTATTGGAATATTTTTTAAGTTTTTATCTTGCATGCATCTAAGTTCAGAAGAAGAATCTTCCATATATCAAGAAAGAGGAGTGTCAGCTCTATAAAAACGAGGAGAGTCTTTCTTGTTCCCCACAAGATTTTCTCTCATTGTTGGTCATTTTCCCTTGACCAAAAAAGTGATCAACAATGCCCAAGAAATATCTCTAATTCCACTTGTAGTAATCCTTATATATACAAGAGAGAATAAACCATAAAAGTTAAAAAAATAAACCTTTAAACTCCAAATATATCCAAAACATTCACCATGAACAACAAAAGAATATAAAGATAAGAACCCTTAAGGTAGTGTAACACCATCAAATACTCCTTATGGAAAGAATCACTCCAAAAACCATGCTCGCTACAAGACAACACAATCCAAAACCTCCCTAATACAATGATACTCATGTGTATTTATACTTTCTCATGAGTATTCTGAGGGTTCTATGCCAACTACCCCTTATTATTATATTATTTCTTTTTAATTACATAACGTGTCTATTACGTTATTATGGTCGCATTACATTCATTATCCCCTTGGATACCTACCTAGGTACATTATGTAACTATTCAACTCTATGTTGCAAATTTGGATATCATTAATGAGTGAAAATAACCTACCCAAATCGAAACCAATGTCCTTCTAATGTTGGTGTAGCAAAAGAAAGAAAGATCTTGTTTATTTTCTAATGTTTTTATGTTAATCATTGAAATTTCACATCATGTGTTCTCTGAGCTCTCATGAAATTGATGTCAAGCAGAGTTCATATATCAACAATACTCAATGAACTATTTCTTAGTGTAGATGTGATTTGTGCAGTGATGGAATTGCAAAAAAGTAAATGATTGGAAAATAAAAGTATTTGTAAATAAAATATTCTCTCTCTTTATCAATTGGGTCTAGTCTGGGTGGTTGGGAGAAATGATTGTTAACCTCCCCACCTAGGTCCAATCCCCATAAGTGACATTTTTTAGATCTTAATTGAGATATTATGGCACTGACAAGGTACCAAAAGCCTCACTCTTTCCTTTAGGTTTAGAGAGTGGCCAGTACCCAATGCCCAAAATTTTACCTTGGAAAAAAAGATTCTCTCTTTATTTTGATTCACTATCGCATAAAAAAAACTCAACCAACAAGCACAAATCTAGTAGACAAACAAACCATAAACCACACAAGCAAGCAAAATGTTATTGAATGTTTGAAAAGAACAAAAAGGAGTACTTGATACAATTGCTTTCCTATTGTAATTTCTTCATTAAAAAGATTCGGTAATAGACATTAGTAGATAGTCACATGAATTCAAACAAATAAATTAATTTTTAAACTTCCATGGATATTCCAATTGAACAATTCATCATAACAGATATTACAAAATTCTTAAATCTCTTATTGTGTAGAATGTTGCTTTAAATTCGGATTGAATACTACTATCTTAATGCACAAAATATTGAAATAAATTGAAACTAAAATGAAAGAATATAGGAAAACAACACACCATCCTCACAAAGAACATAAGATATACCATGGGAAAACGTAATATGGGAAAAAACCAACTAGAAGATGAGAGCTTTGCTCTTGCTCTTCTCTTCTCAATTATGAAATGCAAGTACAAAGAAAGTGCACTCACTGTAGAGTTTTCATGGACATTGTGGCATATATGGCTACTACAAGATCTTTACCTTCCTTTGTTCTACTTCTATATTACCTTCCTAGATGTTTTGTTTGACTACGGAACAATAAACAATAAAATGAGAATGGAACCCCTTACTTTTTTAGTATCCTAGTATTTAACATGGATTAATAAATGTTTAGGGTTTTTACATGACTCCACCCCCCAATTAATGTTAGGGTTTTGTACCCTCTAGAATATTCTTGGAAGTCCACACATCACTAGCTCCACACATGTGAGTAATGTGAGTTGACATGGCATCCACTCGGTATCATGGTGATCAATAAGATAGGTCAACTTGTAGGAGGCATAATTTTCACATATTAACACCGATTGAGGTGATTATCATGTCATTGGAAAGCACCTGATGTGTAGAATAGCACAGAGAGGCTAGAACTTTGTTCACAAAGTTTTGACTCCAAAATGACCATTCAATGCCTCAAATGGGCTCCAAAAGGTTTTGGACCTCAAATCACCAAAGTGAGACTTGCCCCTAGCATAGGCCCTACAAGTCAATAACTCCAATTTTTCCACCGAGAAAGTACCAAAATAGATGACAATTTATATTATGATCCATTTCAAATCAAATTAAGAGGTCTCTTGGAAAAAAATTATGTGTATCCCTAAAGGTTATCATGCACTTTTCTAACCAAAAAAGAGCATGATCACACCTAAATTCTTGGAACAAAGGCACGTTTGAGAGAAACTGAGAAAAAAAATCCAACTTGGAAGTGGTTTGTTGTAGATCTTTAGATAGACACAACTTGCAAGAAAAAAATAAGAAAAACCCTTAGAAACTCAACCATTCAAATAATTAGGACAATCTTTTAAAAGGTATAAAAATTCCATCCCCAATGGAGTCACCATTTTGTGTACAATGAAAGTTAACATGGGGATTACCAATAAGATCTTCACTAGTGGATTAGTACACTAGTGCATAAACTCAACCTAGTCTACCATTCTCACACAAAAAATCATTGAATGTACTTGATTTTAATTGAAACTAGGGTTTTAGGAAGGAAATGGAATCAGACTTGCAAAAGTGCTTCAAAGATATTCAAAGTGGTTGGTGTGTTGATCAAGAGGAGAAGGAATCTTTAGCCACAATGGTCTCCCAAAAGCACCTACTCACAACAACCAAGAAGAAACCTTTTCTACTATCCTACAATAGTAAAACCATAATCTATTTAAGATGTTTGAGAAAGGAGAAACCCTAAATCAATGGTTCAATAACATATAAACAAAGATATAACATGAATTGTGGACAATAGATTTGTTTTGGGTGGGGAATTAATTTTGTTAATCAAGAAAGATAAGAAGAATGGTTACCTTCATAGTAAGCTAATCTTGTAGCAAATGGACCCTCTTTCATGTCACAAATCGGATAAGAATCTGGTAGAAATTTCAAATAAGAGTAGAGGCGTACCATGATTCAAGGCCCATATATGGTGGAACAATACCCTTAGGAGTTTTGCACAATTCTAGATTGACTAGATCATGGAAATTTTGATTAGAATTTTGGATCAATGGTAACTCTAACTCTCTATATCACTATATTATAAAAACTAAGGGGATTTCATTTTCCAATATTCAAGCATCCATTACTCTCTTAAGTTTTCAAAGGTCACTTACTCTTCAAAAATAGTGTAAATGTAATGTGTGCATTCACATATTATGTAGATTAACTTTTGCATGATCCAAAAATCCTTAAACCTGTGTGAAGGAGAATATACAAATGTAGCCTTCTAAAGGATTTTTCATAATTATGATCTATTAGTTGGTGAATCCCAAAATATTATGCTCTCTCGCAATCATTTTGATTATATCAACTTTATATATGTTGCTAACACATTCAAAATTAATTTTGATTATATCTAAGAAACCACACAACTTTGAATTTATATAAATACAACAATGCTATTTTTAAGAAAAAAAAAAAAACACTAATAAAATTATAAATATGCAAAATATTTTAATAATCTAAGATTTAATAAATTCATTAAAAAAAAATAAAAAATTAAAAACTAATATTAACTCTTACAATATTATAAAATAAAACTAATATGCCAAAATCATAATATTCAAACACATATTTCCAAAAAGAAAATATTATATTTCATGTGCAAACTTATACCCATACCCAAATCCAACATTCTCAATGTTTGCAATCATAACCTACAGGTCTATCTCATCAATTATCATCATATTAGCTATATCTATGTTGGGATCTTTCATATATTTAGGGTCCATATTCCTTTGTCCAAAACATATGTAGAATTTCTCAACCACTATGTTTTTTGACATTCTCATTTTATGAGTTTTTCCATGGATTCCACGTAGATCCCAGAGGTACACATCTTTTTATTCTTTTTATCCTTTTTATGGGTTTTCACCACTCAATTTACATGATTCTCACCCTTTTACCACTTAATCCACACAACCCAAAAAAAAATTACAAACATTTCAAATTAAAAAGATGACTTAATCCACACAACCCAAAAAAAAAATTACAAACATTTCAAATTAAAAAGATGACATAATGTGACACCTGAATCACCCTCATATTCCACTAAGTACCTTATACAACTCTCAAAGTACCTTATACTTTGATACCAAATTTTGAGACAAAGTGTAGGACCAACTATCACTTCCATGGAAACATACACATTCCACTAAGTACCTTATACTTTGATACCAATTTTCGAGACAAGTGTAGGACCAATTATCATTTTCGTGGCAATATACACATCCATAAGATTATATGTACTACAATGTATTAGTTTTTTTATGGGTTTGAGGGGTCAGTTTTATATAAAAAAGTTTCCATGTCGTTCTTTTGGCTAGTTTTATATTAAAAAAAAATCAATGTCGTTCTTTTGGCTAACAACTTTTATTACATGTTTTATTCAATATTTTTACATGCACACTTTTATTAACTGTTTCATTCGATTTTTTTTACCAAATTAAAAGTTACAATAATATCAACGAATTCGCATTGAATCTCATTCCCAAATACATGAAAGTATAAAAAAAAATTTGAAAAACACATACACATTGAATATCATTAACAAATAGATGAAAATATAAAATAAAATAAAAATTAAAAAGCACATACACATTAAATACTATTCACAAATACATAGAAGTATTCAAAATTTGTTTTTAAAAAAACATACAACGTATATTCAAAATTTAATTAAAAAAATCATACATATTATATAAGTACCTTATATAATTCTTAAAATACCTTCTACTTTGACACCAGATTTTGAGACAAAGTGTAGGACCAACTATCACTTCCATGGAAACTAAGTACCTTATACGTTGATACCAAATTTTGAGACAAGTGTAGGACCAATTATCATTTTCATGGCAATATACACATCCATGAGATTATATGTACTACAGTGTATGAATTTTGTTTATGTGTTAAAGGGGTAAGTTTTATATAAACAGTTTCAATGTCGTTCTTTTGGCTACCCACTTTTATTACATCTCTTATTCAATATTTTTACCTACCCACTTTTATTACCATTTTATTAAGTGTTTCATTCGATTTTTTTACTAAAATAAAACTTAGAATAATATGAATTACTTCATATAGTCTCCGAGGTGTAGGACAGTCGGTGACGGAGTGTGTTGTTAAGCCACTTCGTGATGTTAAAGTCACCGGTTCGAAACCTGCGGGGACAAAAAATCCAACCATGTTAAGGGTTGGTGTGGCTCAGGCCGGGTGCGATCCCCGGGTGATTTTGACGGCTTAGATGCCCCTGAGTCGCGGTTTCTCAAGCCACAGGTTAATCGCAGGTCCTGCACAAATTAACAAACAAAAAAAAATATATGAATTACTTCATATTGAATTTCATTTTCAAATACATAAAAATATCAAAAATAAAAATAAAAAGCACATACACATTGGATACCATTTACAAATACATGGAAGTATTCAAAATGTGTTTTTAAAAAACGTATAACATCTATTTGAAATTTATAAAAGAAATAATAATAATAATACATCATGCATATGATATAAATAAATTTAATTACTTTTAATAAGTTTATATATCATTTATAAGTGAATCATGAAAAGGAAGTGGATTTTTGTGAAAGGTCAGATTAGGTTTGCTCTGCGTAGGGTTTCTACGCACTTTATACGTTGCCTATAACGGTGTCAGCCCTCCCCTCTGCAATAAATACCATTGCACTCGACCCGCTTTTATGGTTGGTACTGTCCACGTAGAATGACTTCAGACGAAGGGGTGAAAAACACCTCATATCGGAATGCGGCGGCTAACGAGATGGATGGCGTCAGAGCCAGTCGACCCTCCTTCGAACCACCCCCGCACCTCAGAGAACACTTGTTGCAAGAAGAAAAGAGTAATGGAAAAAGTATGGATACGGAAGCCGAGTCGTCACATCCAAAGGCATCTTGGAACTGGGTACCAGATAAGTGCATCTCACAAGAACCAACTACTATAGTGGGAAAACCCCCCTATGGACTACACTAGGGTTCAATCGTGCAGGCAGAGTTAACCGTATAAAGTCTCCTACTTTTAACAATTATCTCGAAAATACCCCACATTCATGCATAAAATACAAATTATAAGGATCAGGTAGTCTTACCTTAAACTCCACGTCCGGTGTCGATCCTTTTGCGTTTGGTCGCTCCTCGACTGCAAGTCTCCTCCCAAGGATGACCTGCATTCACCAAAAGACAAACAAGAAACTACAAACATGCATCTTATATATGAATTAGTGGGTTAGATGTCATAACAAAATGTAAATCAAACATGAAGATTGAACACATCATATGGCGGGACGAAAAAAGTACTTCTTTATATTAATCTCACAAAGTCACTTACAAAATGAGATCGGCGACTGCTCCTCGAACCCAGTCCTGGGCTCCTCTTCACCAAGCTCCAACTACTTCCACATATCCTTCTTCTCTCACACTTCTCTCTAGAGAATGGACATAGGCTTATGAATAAGGAAAAAGGCAAGAATAGGGAATTTTGGCTCAAAACTCATAGTGTGGCGGCAAATTCTTGGGGCAAGGGGGGAAAGTGAAATGGGCAGAGTTTCACTGTATCTATATTTCTCATTGGAATGAGACCCCAAAACCTCCTTTTATATGACAAAAGGATGGTTATTTGGTTGGGTGACGGGCTATAGGCGGTGTATTAGTTGGGAAACTACCCAATAGCCCGTAATCTCAACGAATCCCTTGCAACTTTTTATTTTTTGCAACTTTTGTGGGTATACGCTGGTTGTAATGGTGTAGCTAGTGTACGTATGCGAGAAGTAGTGGTGCAGGGCGTGTACATATTCAAAAATTGTGTTTTTAAGAAGAGTTGTTCAGTGTTGGCTTGGAAAAAATAGTAAGTAAGATGGCATGATGCTAGGTATGCATGTATGGTGCAATTTAGGGTTATAACATATGCCCCCTAATGTGTGAGGTCAGAAGAGCATATGATGGCTGAAATACATTACAAATATTCACCAACGTACGAAGCGAGTGAGCCCGAGACCAGAATTCGGGAGGTGCCATCTGCAAAAATAACAATTATCTCACTGAGGCAGGCATACCCATGCTCAAGATGAAATAAATCATGGTTGCCAATCAAATACACTACAGATCCATGTCATATAACTATATAAAGTGTAGCCGCAAGCAATACACAATGGATCTACATCTCAAAATCAAAGATATACATGTATAGTATCCATCTTCAAGAAGCCAATGATGCCTGATGGCTGGAGATGAGGCCTTCAGAGCTCGAGCAACAACTTCAAGATATTCAAAACTTGGATATGAGTGTAATGTGAGTGTACGAATTCACTACCCAGACGTCTTTGATGGCTCGTCGAGGAATAGACAAGAGGATATTGGTGATCAGACAAAGAACTTCATTGATTTCGAACAAGGACTTGATTGGACTTTCGAGATGGTCGGGCATGAGGGAAAGAGACAAACTGCAAAGAGGCCGACTCAAGTTGGGTAAAACTTCCCTTGGACAATAGCATGACTAATGATCAGACTCAGGAAGCAAGACATTGGCATAAGTTCACGATGCAGGAGGCAACGCAAACTATCCATATGTTTGGAAGGATAACCAAATGGAGGAGGACACAGTTCTATGTTACGAGAAAAACTTCCTAAGGTCATATTAAATCCCAAATATTGATTAACAAACAGAAGGATGTGCTTTGTCCAAGGGCGACTCATTGTGCTGCCATAAAAATAAAATACTTTTCCCATCCTCTTTTTGGGGTAGATTTGATTTTTTTGTCTTTTTCAATATTTTGGAGAGCTTGAAAAAGAATAAAATAATGTTATGTTACAAAGGAGGAACAAGTGTCGCAAGTATACTAGTTCCAAGCGCAAGGAACACACTAATGCTCAGAGCAAGGAGACATGTGCAGGGAAATGACACTTGGGAAAATTCCTACATGGGTCAAGGTGTCAAGACGCAAAGGCAAAGTGCTACAAGGCTTGCATATAAGGCATGCTTCAAAGGTTCAGTTGAGAGCGACATGGAGCCGGCATTAGGCCAAAAATGCAGGAATGAAAATGTGATTAGCAGGACACGATGAAACCCCCTTCAATGTATTTTTTAGGAGCCCAGAGAAGGTAAGCTCGGTGGTTTTTCATTTTTAGAGACTCTGAAAAAAAAATAAAAGAAGACTCCATTGGGGTACCTTTTTCGAAGATAGTCTAGTCGGTTCGAAAAAGGGGTAAACTAGCACCGAAAAGACGTCTATTCAAAACCATTTTAACGAGTGTGACAAAGACAAGATCACTAGGCAATATTTTCAATATTAAGGAGTCTGAAAAGAGCTTAACTATGGACTCGCTGCCTTTTTCTAGATTTAGTCTCCTTAGCCCGAAAAAGGTGAAATTTACTGAGGAGAACTCTCCCGGCAAGACAAATCTCCTGAGGTGTACCTTTTTCCTCATTAATCTACAGGCCAGAAAAAGGGGTAAACTCATGCTAGTAGATGTTTTTTCTGAACCAATTAACAAGTGTGAAAGAACAAGGTCACTCGGCGATCTTTACAATTTTAAAGAGTCTTAAATGAGCTTAACTATGGACTTCGCAAAGGGTGTTCTTCTGGACCATTTTAACGAGTGTAAAGAAACAAGCTCACTTGACGATATTTTCAATTTTAGGGAGTCTGAAAAGAGCTTAACTATGGACCTCATGGTGGTTCCTTTTTCATAAATTTAGTCCCTCATGCCCGAAAAAGGGTTAAACTTATGCCTGAGAATACTCTTCTAGCGAACCGAAGTTCCTAGAGCGTATCTTTGTTCGTAAAATTGACCATCCAGACCGAAAAAGGGGTAAAATACCGTCGGACAGATGTGCCTTCAAATTTTAGTTTGGCAAGTGTGAAGGACAACAAGATCGCTCGACAATCTTTTCATATTTAGAGGGTCTGAAAAGGGCTTAAAAAAAGACCCGTTTTTTGGGAGTCTTGAGGGTGAGGCCAAGAGTGATGACATATCAGACATGTGAAGGCTCAAATTTGTAATCAAGACAAGACTAAAAGGACTCCCGAGCCTATAGTCATTAACAACGGCATGGACACCAAACTGCAACCAGGATCTACCTAGGGCATCCATGTGAAGATAGGATCTACCACTAAATTACGATGCTTCTAGAGCAACAATGATGGTTTTGTGTCACAATTCGGTGGGATCGATCCTATGGAAAAACGAAAAAGACAACGAGGTGCAACAAGTGGAGGTGGAATCCTAACTTAAATGCACAAAGTTGGAAAAATGAATTTTTACCAAAAGACCTTAAAAGTGCCCCAACTCTCAAAAGGTTTTCCCAAACCAAAAGTAAAGTGTATCGTAACATCCAATGACAAACTCAAGAACCATGTTAAATGATTTTCAAGCCAGAAAAACCGACAAAAAGGGTCAAAAAATGATAAAAAAGGCCAAAAAAGTCTATACATAGAAGTTGGCAGCTCATTATCACCATTGCAAATTGAGAATTGACCAAAAAGCCAAAAACTCCCCTTTGTTAAAGAAGTTGATTCCGGGAGCTTCAACGGACGAAATGCACTTTCGCTTGGACCAAGTAAGTACAAACTAGCTCCTCTTGCATTTCCATACTTTCCTTTTCCATTAGTTTTAGTTTTGGGGGGTGCATGCACCTTTAAAAGAGGTTGACCCTACGTGTACGCGGGTTGTATTAGGACAACCCATGTATGCTCATGGGCAGAAAACAAATTGTCTATGTGCATACGCGACTGTGTCCAACATAGTCCGCGTACACCATCAAAAATATGGAAAAAATAAAAATGCAATTATTAACTCTCCTTTGAACTTGTCATTTTGCAGAATGTACGTCCATTGGAGAGAGAGGAGCATGTGGACATTGATCTACTGGTTTATGAGGACCCTGCAGTTATGGTCGCATTGAGACCATGCGGTTTGTGGAATTTCTTTCGGTGTCCATTCATGAGGGAACAACCCAGGTTGTTGAATGCCTTGGTAGGCTATTGGAATTCTGACGTTGAGGCGTTTATGCTCGAGGGGCAGTCGTTGACTCCATTGACTGAAGACATTTACTTTTTGACTGGACCCTCGAGGAGGGGTGAACCAGTCAACATGCATACTTTTCCCCCCGTGCCTCACAACATTGCAGAGTTGATTGGACTCCATTGTGAGGCTGGCACTGAGAAAGTAGGTTCTCAGGTGCCAATTAACAGGATTACCAACCTATCACTCAAAGTGATAGTTTTACTCATTGGGCGGATCATTGGATCCGCATATTTACATCAGGCCTCTCGGGCGCACATGCATTGTGTAGTGCAGTTCTTGAATGCACGGATATTTGATTGGAGCACGACCATGCTAGACTGCATGAAGAGACAACTCACCAAGTGTCGTGGGCGGGACAACAAAAACTTTGGATTTGGGACCATTTTATGCTCATTCTTCTTCGAGAGATTTCCCGGTCTCAGTCCATGAGAGACAGTGTGAGGGAATGTGGCCTCCCTCCCAACAGTGTGTAGATGGGCAGTGTTGTTTCCGCGATAGGGGGGAGGAAGGACCATAGAGGCCTTCGATGATGCATTTTTTGACTGGTGGGCACGACAGATTCTGGCAATAGAGGACTACCCCTATGCCGGGATTAACTTTTCCAAGGACTCGGACATGCCCATACCTCCTGGAGCAGAGTGAGGAGAGATAGGTACATTTGTTTTTTAATGTTTTTTATTTTTTATTTCTTTTTATATATATCATTTTTATGGGAATCAGAGTATCTAACAACTATGTATCTATTTATGGTACAGATGTGGGGCCAATGCATCCAGCAGACTTCTTGAGGACCAGGCGGCGTCCTCGACCAGAGGCAGTACCAGCCGCAGTCATCGGACTAGTAGCAGCAGCAGGGGGATATCCAGCCAGAGAGGCTGAGATATTTTTGAGATGGGTAGAGCAGAACCTCACCGCGCTCACTCGTGTAGTCCATATGGCAGAGATCGAGAATCTCCCACCATCGATGCAACCTCACGGAGTTGGGGTGCCACATATCTAGGTCCAACTCTTCCGACGTTTGGAAAACATCGTGGTTCACTATGGCAGGGCCAACAGGCCCCTCCCTTAGCTTAGGATGGACCACTTTTGTGTCAAGGGAACTTTTTGTATATTTTTTAGGGCATAATCCTCGTGATGTGTACTGGATATGTATTTTTGAGGCGCTCGCGCCCACTTATGTTCTCTGAGATTTTCGATGTATATATATATATATATATATATGCGTTTTTACATCTTTTCTCTCTTATGGATTACATTTATTTACAAATGTATTTACATGTGTATGTGTGTGCTTTTTCTTATGTGTGTGCAATATGCCAATCCAATACTTGATTAGCTAGAGTATCTGTCATTTGATTCAATCTCCTAGGAACATGGATATATGTAATGTAATCAAAACAACGTTCTAAGAGATGTACCCTAAGGAATAGTTGATGTAGAGTAGGATCATAAATGCGATAAACCCTGTTTAACTGGGACACAACCAATTGTGCATCTAAGTAGACCCGGAGGTAAGAGATACCATGCAACAAGGTGTCACGAAGTAACTCTATTATTGCACTGTATTCGGCGACATTGTTTGTGGCGTCACCTAAACAGATACCTCCAAAATATAGCAATTGGCCTTGAGGTGTGAAGATCACCCAAGTTGCAGAAGAAAGCCTCCAAGTGTGTCGGATAGCGCTATCCGCGAACCCAACAAACACCTCTGATTCACTTGACATCTTCCATGGTGAAAAATACGACATCAAAATGACACGTCCATAAAACAAAAAGGACAAAACAAAACTGTATAAGAACTATACATATATACAAGAAGTCACCCAAGGCGACCCACCTACGAGTAATACTTCTTGAGATAGAGCCCATTTCTAGGCTCCGCTAAAGCGTTCCCTTCAAAATCAACCAGACGATAAGAACCCTTCTTTAATACCTCCTTCACGATGAATGGTCCGAACCACATGGGTTTGAACTTGCCTGCCCCTAGGGGATCCTTATCTTGGTCATAGACTAGGACAAGGTCGCCTTCAGAGAAAATCCGAGGACAAACGGACCAATCATACTGAAACTTGACTCTTTGCTTGTGAGCCTCGTTAGCCAAGGCTGCATCGCATCGTTGCTCATCAAGCTGCTCGAGATATAATAATCATTCCTCAAGCGGTGAAGTTTCTGGAAATAACTGTACTGCCAACTTAAGAGATGGGATCTAGAATTATATAGGCAATACTGCTTCCAACCCGTAAACGAGTTGAAAATGTGAGAAACTGGTGGCAGTATTTACAGATGTTCGGTAGGCCCACAATGTCGATTATAACATCAAATGACAATTTGACTTGGCTGAATTGATCATTCGCTGCAGAATATTCTTGAGGGAATTATTCACAGCTTCCACCTGACCATTCGCTTGTGGGTAATAAGGTGATGAGTGTTATTTCCTCAACCCTAGATTTGACGTTAACTTAGACATCATTTTGTTCTGAAATTGACTACCATAGTCAGTGACAATCTCCTTCGGGACGTCGAACCTTGCTATTATCTGATTGAACAAAAAGAGAGTTGTTGTCTCGCCATCATATTTGAACATTGGCATAGATTCGACCCACTTTGTAAAGTAGTCTACTGCTACAATGATATAACTGTGCCCCCTGGCTGAAGGGGGTTGGCATGTGGTATAATTAATCCCCCACTTAGTGAAGGGGCCAACTGTAATGACGGGAAACATAGGAGTGGGGTGTGCCCTCATATTTCGAGAGAAGATCTCACACGGGTGGCACTTCTTGACCGATTCAATGCAATCTTTGATTAACGTCGGCCAATAGTAACCGACTCATAGAATATTTTGGGTTGTTGCCAACCCAGAAAAATGACCACCACATGTTCCAGTGTGGCAGTCGTTAAGCACGAGTTTTGCTTCTTCATGAGTGAGACACCAGTGAAGGATGCAATCTACACCTCGACGATACAAAGTGTCCTCAAGTATGAGATATTTTTTTGCCTAATGGTGTATACATCGACGCTCATCATGAGAAGCAAAGGCAGGGCACTTCAAAGTCTGGAGATAGACTAGTATATCTCCATACCAGGGGTCCGAAGACGAAATCAAAAAAATATATCCCTTAATCGGTAATTCTTCGAGCGTAACATCACCTGACTCGACCGAATGTTTTGAGATAAGTTCCGCAAAGACCATCAAATTTTTAGATTTCGCGGAAAGAAAATCTAAGTCAAATTCCTAGAGGATAGCAATCCATCTACTGATATTTCCGTCGATTACACATCGTGTCAACACATATTGGAATGGATTCACAACAGCAATGACAGTGTTCTTGTGAAACAGGATATAGTGACAGAACCGTTGGACAACATGTACTGCTGCCAACGCAAGTTTCTCAACATGGGAGTAGTTGAGTTCTGGTCCAACCAGGCCTCAACTCAGGTAATAAATCACATTTTCTTCAAGTAGATCATCCTCTTGAACCAATACCATACCAATGGTTGACTCTGTCGCGACTAAATACAATAAGAAGTCTTTATTATAATTGGGTGGCTGAAGCAGAGGGGCAGACATGAGGTCATGTTTCAACACTTCGAATGAGCGTTGAGCGGCTTCATCCCAAAGGAAAGGGACACCCTTCTTCATTAAACGCATAAACCTTTTAGTGATCTCGACATAGTTTGTGATAAAATGCCGAAGAAAAATGGATTTTCCCTGTAAACTCTGAAGCTGAGGGACTGTGCATGGGGGAGGAAATTGAACTATCGCCTCAACCTTTAGAGGATCGACTATGATCCCTGTTATCGAAACTATAAAACCTAAAATACGACCCGACATCAAGAAAAAACTACATTTGTTAGGATTCAAGCGAATCCTATAGTAGCGACATCGCTCAAAGATAAGTCGGAGGTGTGTGGGATGATCAGCTCCCTTATGAGATCGTGATGCTAAATCATTAAGATAGACCTCTACTATGTGTTTGAGATCATGAAAATCAAAAGACATGGCCCGCTGAAAAGTGGCTCCAGTGTTCTTAAGGCCAAAAGGCATCTTCCAATAAGAAAATGTACCCCATGGATAGATAAAAGTTGTTTTATGTTGGTCTTCGGGCTTAATCTGTATATGATTGTATCCCGAAAAACCATCCATGAAAGAGAAGGCCTCACAACCTGCGCATTCATCGATAATCTGGTCAATGAATGGGGTGGGGAAATTATCCTTTGGACAGGCCTTGTTCAAATAACGAAAGTTCGTACATACATGAATCGTTCCCTACTTTTTGTTAATTGGAATGGGATTTGACACTGATTGAGTCAACTGAACAGGGTAGATGAAACTAGCTTTGAGTAGTTTCTCTACTTCAACCTTGATAGTTGTTTCTTTCTTAGGATTAACCAGATGAAGCTTCTGCTGGACCAGCTTGGTGTCAAGGTAAGTCCTTATTTCATGTTCGACGATTCTTGGATCAATGCCTGGCATTTCCTCGTAAGACCAAGAAAAAACGTCGCAGAATTATTTAAATAAATCTATATAGATTTGAATCTCCTCGGGGGAGCAGTCCACTCCAACAAAGACATTCTCCACGATGCCAGGGGTTCTAGAGATGTTGATAGGTATCGTTTTAGCAATGGTTTTCATATTACCCTCAGCGTAAACTATGTGCATAGCCAGAGGATTAATAGGACAAGACCTATCTCTTGTCATAGTCAATAGAATTCAACTGCCTCAATTTTTCCTAACTCCGAGAGAAAATAAGATCTGTGATGGATATCATCCTAGGGTTTGTCTGGACTAGTCAATGACTCTATAATCACCTCGTCAAAGGGAAATACCAAGTCTAAGGAATCGGTAGTGGCGAGCAAACCTTGATCCCAGGAAGGCTCAAAAACTGGATCTAACTCTTGTGCGGGAGTCGAATTGGGGTTGACGAAAGCTTGTTGGACTATAGAGTATGCAACCTCTATCACGGACAAAGGCATGGCCATGCCATTATGCCCTATCCCTTCCATCGTAGCTGATGGGGAAGGAAGATTCCACCAATCATTAAAGTAAGTTGTGCGGAATGACGACACTTGAAAGATTTCAGCCTTAGGCTAGTCAGGGACAACCGATATCATCTTGATATCGCCGGAGGGAGGCAGGGAATCAAAAGTACCCATGAGAGGTGGGCACAAAACACCCCCCACGTTGACGACGTTGGGTTGTGGGTTATCAATCATTGGGACCGTGGATGCCCCTAATGAAGGGTTAGGCCTGGAGAAGGACAATTGATCAATGGTCATGATTCCACCCTCGTGTGGAAACAACAAGACTCAAAAACCTGTAGCAACCACTGCATGCATGGCATATGTCCAACTCATTCCTAACAGGAGGTTGTAGTCGAGAGGCGCATCGACCACTTCAACTTCGATGCACATGGTCTTCCCTCCTTACTGCACGAGGAAGGAAGGGATGATTCCATGTGGTCTGAATGAATGACCATCGAAATCCATAAGAAGAGTAGGTGAAGGAGACAAAACGGGTTAGCGAATGGCCTTCCAACACGCCAACGACATCACGCATGTTGAGGCACCCTCATCAACCACCGTACGAAAAATATTCCGGGTAAAAATTTTCATGGTGTAAACCACTACTATCTGAAACGCGACATGATATGGGAGACGAGGCTTCAATTCGGTTGTATCAAGTGTGATAGTTCCTGGATTACATGTCTCAGCAGATCCTAAGGCAGCTAGCAGAGCCTTTCTCTATGAAGGGAAGCTCTGGAGGACCTATAAAGAAGACATCGTGCAAGGGGTTTGTGACAAATACTCCACCACAGAGTAGTTCTAGGAGGCCCTCACGTTTGGATTATGTGAAGCCTTCTTGAACACCCCTTTCGAGATGTGTGCCATTATTTCTCCCATTGTTCTCTTGATTTGGAGAGGAACATATGGGTTTTCATCTTCTTTACCCTTTTCAGCAGTACTTGGCATTTCGTAAACGTGTGCCCTAGTAGCTATGTGAGATTCACCTTTCAACATATAAACATTCGAGGTTGAGGGATTACTAGATAGTGAAGGGGGTCCCTAACTGCCCCCATCTACGTTCACAGAGGCTTGAGTTAAATTTTTCCCATGTGGAAATGGGTTCATTAACACAGAAGGTTGTTGCTGCGCCACTAACTTTTGGGCCTCCTCGAGCCGAGGGCACAGGTTATTCAAGCGGTCTTCTATGCAAAGGTTACATGGATACTTCAACTTCTTTCTCTCTGTGTTTCCCCCGCCAACATTATTGGTGGGTTTCTTATCCCCCTTACCCTTATTTCGTTGTTTCTTCTTCCCAATGGCCTACTGGTTGGCCTTCGGGTTCATCGATTGCACACTATGTACATCCAACGTCTGAGTAGGGGGAACATTCGAACTAGAGGTTTGGTTGGCCGCTATCTACTATATCGACAATTGTTGCAATTGATTTGAGGGCTGATTAGCGGGATTCTCTTGTGTTGAACCAACAATGCCATCGACATGTGGTCCCGAATTCTGTCTAGTCTTGTCAAGTATAGACCTCGGTGCATCTGGAAAAATTTCATAAAGTAAACTAGACTGAGATTAAATCATCTCTAGTTGTTAAGCTCTCATTATCGCTTCTTCTTCTTAAAATACCCCCGACGTTGTTACGTCTATGGATAACTGAGGGACAAAAGACTTGATGAACCACTCTAGAAGGAAAGCCAATGGGATTGGTACCTTTATAAAACTCTTCCGACGTCTCCATTCTCGGATGTGATCAGAGATATGGTCCCCCTTTGTCTGCTCAAATTTGGCCAGCAATTCGGTGTTGGCATCGTATCTCATAGGTAATTGAAAATGGTTTAAGAAAACCATTGCCAATTCACCAAAAGTAGAGTATCTTGAGCGGTCGAGCTTGATGTACCATTTCGCAGCACTCCCAATGAGAGTGCATTGAAACCGACGCAATTGTACGGAGTCATATTTTAATGAGTTGGATGAGCACCATAGGTGAAAGGTAGTCACATGATCACCTGGATCTTCATTAAGTTTGCCTTCAAACTTTGGAATGTCCGAGGGTAACTTGGTCGACATAGGAGGGAAACATGGATCATGACAGATTGGGTCATTTAATAATATTGAAAAGTCTGGAAAATGCAAAGTTGCCAGAAAAATGCAAAGTTGACTATGTACAGGAGGATAGGGGCCTGGGTTTTGGCTGGCACCAGGTTGCTAGGAAAAGTTAGGTTGTTGACCTGGGTTCTGGTAAAAACCATGGCCTAGGATAGCATTCAGATATTGTGCTTGTTGAGACGTCATCGGCTGACTCCCGTAATAAGATGTTGAGGGTTGGGAAGGGATTGCTCCCAACGTTGTGTTCCAAAGATTCTGGAAAGGGTTTCCCCCTGTCGAAACGACGGGCATAGGTACTAAGCCTTGCTTGGGGTTCCATTGACCATGGAAGGGGTTTCCCCAGGTCAAAATCCATGATGAGGGAATTGATCCTTGCCACGGATTCCAAGGTCCTTGAGAAGTGTGTGCCCCATGTGTAGGAATAGTACCCTATGCAGGATTTTGTGATCCAAAACCATGGTTGGCCCCGGCCGAGATGGCAGCTGACGATAATGCGGTGTTACCAAACGCGTCGAAAAAAGAGAATGGAAAAGAACCCACCAGTGTGGTACTGGAAGAAGGTCCTTGACTACCTGCTCTGAATGAGTTGTAGTTCATGTTCGGCCAGGCGGGTTGCTAAGAAGCACTGCCGAGCGAGGGGGACGATGAAGGTATATGACCCCCACCGTAAGGGAAAGCATTATAGGGGGATGAGGTGCCCCCCATGGATCCTTGCAGAGGAGTGTTTGAGCTCCCTGCCCCCAGACCCATGGTCTATAGGGTGGAGTAGGAGAGGATCGAGTTTGTATAAAAACCAGGCATCCCGTATGAAAATGGAGGGCCTGTCACACACTACGTGAAAGGTGCAGTGATCGCCACCATAGACGAAATCGGACCACCGCCTGAGGTAGAGGCGATCGAGACCATAGTGGGTCGGACTTGCGAAGGTGAGTTAGGAGGCAAAATGCCCCCAGTAGTGGTAGTCGTAGAGGGATTATGAGGACTCCCTGACGAAGTAGCAACATTTGCTTCCATTGTTGGTTGCAGGACTATCTGACGCTCGTGATGTGTTACCCTTGGAGGGGCAAGCTGTATCAAAAGTGGCACCGACAAGTTAGTGATCGGAGGGTTGTATGGACCGATAGCTTCTACTCCAAGGTCAAAAATATTCGATTCCTCCAGATATGAGTGTTCTCCTCTCGAAGTTGGATCAGGTATAGTTTCTTATGTCCCAATTGCCTCAAATGACCCTTCCTGGTCAAGTCTTCACCTTCACGGTGGTGGTGGTGGCTCCAAGTTAACCGGTGGTAGGCCCAAAAGCCTTCGCGACCGGCGGAGATCGTGATCTTCCATTGTGAGAAAATCAATGACACATTCAGTATTTTCTAACGTTGAAGACCAAAACACACACTAGAAAAGTTCCTATGAGATATAGCAAGCAAACCACTATAACTAGTTGGAAGAATAGTTACACCAGCCAACACTAGAGAAACTTACTGGTGAAAGTGAAACTCGAACATGGAAGCACCCTCCGGGTATACACTGTAAAGAGTGGCCCGATGTCAGACCTAAGTATTGCGGCATACCCCCACAGTCACTTATGTAAGTCCCTAAAAAAAGGCAACTAGGTTGCCAGCTCGTGAACAATTACCAGGTGGGTATAGTCGACAGTCAGGTGGACTGCAACGAGCAGGGTATCAAGCCCGAAAACTATCGAGGGTATCGAAAGCAAGTGTTCTGGAAGACGACTGAGGACCTCAAATGGATTCGATACCCACGAAGCTCCGTGGCAAATGTGATAAATGGAATCCCAAGATAAGTCCTCTATATGTGTTCCCCACTACACTTGTTCCAGCTTTGGAGGGGTTATCTCTACTACCTTTCTGCATGCGACCTTGTGTTTAACCCCTGTGTTAGAGGGGGGTCCCGGATAATTTCCACGTTACTAGACTTCTACACTCCCTAGCCCAAACTTGTATGTTTGTTTTGTAGCCTTGAAGAGTTTCCTCTCCAACCTAAATCAAGGCTCTAGCCTAGTCTAGTTAATGGACCCTACAAACATAAAGTCTGATTAATTTTAATTAATCGTTAATTTTAAGTGGTTTATCTTAAGTCAAAGGAACAGAAATGAAACTGGTGGTGTTTGTAAAGAGACGAAAGAGAAGAACAAATGTTGGAAACAAAATTACTTCTTTT
The DNA here is from genome assembly GCA_009831015.1 of Picea engelmannii. Taxonomy (NCBI): domain Eukaryota; kingdom Viridiplantae; phylum Streptophyta; class Pinopsida; order Pinales; family Pinaceae; genus Picea; species Picea engelmannii. The sequence goes on along the minus strand of ML789039.1, from coordinate 238,070 downwards.
TCAAAATATTTGCAAATTGAAAACTCTTTAACCAACTTTTCTAACTAACTTCCTTTCCAAGATATTTTAAAAGAAAAAACCTAAAATTGGATTTCGCTCGACTATGAGCTACTTAAAGTCCTAAGTATTCAGTAAATAACTTAAGAAAGCACTCTTCTTCTTGATAAATAAATACAACTAACCTAACTACTTAACCAAACAAGAAAATGAAATATTTTTATTATTATTATGCTTCAAAATAAGAAACTTGAAAATGAATTATTTTCTTTTCTTCTAAAGCAAGTAAAAGGGAAAAGTTCAGACAAGGCAAGACCAATGAAACTGACTTCTGGTCTACTGTGGATCGCAGTGAGTCACTGAAATGAACCATAAAGGATAAAACAGAAAAGACTCACAGACTCATCCAAAACCCTTTCAACGAAAAACACAAGCAATCTTGAAAGATAAAGGAACTGACGTCAAACCTAGACTTAAAGACTGTAACTACAGAGACCAAAACTAAATCAAGAAACCCATGAAAAGTCAGACTTCAATCAGGGAAGAGGATGACTACCTCTTCTTAAGAAAAAGGCTTCCTGACACAGGCACATTATTGACACTAAAGCAACCTGCATATGTACATTGGTTGTCAAAAGGTAGGGTGCGTATGTACGCGTCCAGTCCCACTGCAGGCCGCGTACACCTCTATAAATTCTCAAAAAATAAAACTAACAGTCAAGCTGACCAAGCAGGGTGTACTGGTATGGTAGACCAGAATCCCTTGAAGACTCAGTAACTTTCAGAGAACTCAAAGAGGTAATTAAACCAATTAAAACACCCAAAAGCATCCCCTAAAAACCCTAGAGGCTCCCCAGTACGGTCGCCAATTCTGCTATAGCGGGAAAACCCCCTATGGACTACACTAGGGTTCAATCATGCAGGCATATCTAACCGTCTAAAGTCTCCTACTTTTAACAACTATCCCGACAATACCCCACATTCATGCATAAAATACAAAGTATAAGGATCCGGTAGTCTTACCTTAAACTCTGCATCCGGTGTCGATCCTTTTGCGTTTGATCGCTCCTCGACTGCAAGCCTCCTCCCAAGGCTGACTTGCATTCACCAAAAGACAAACAAGAAACTAAAAACATGCATATTATATATGAATTAGTAGGTTAGATGTCATAACAAAATGTAAATCAAACATGGAGATTGAACACATCATATGGCAAGACGGAAAAAGTACTTCTTTATATTAATCTCACAAAGTCACTTACAAAATGAGATCGGCGACTGCTCCTCGAACCCGGTCCTGGGATCCTCTTCACCAAGCTCCAACTACTTCCACGTATCCTTCTTCTCTCACACTTCTGTCTAGAGAATGGGCATATGCTTATGAATAAGGGAAAAGGCAAGAATAGGGAATTCTGGCTCAAAACTCACAATGTGGCTGCAAATTCTTGGGGCAAGGGGGGAAAGTGAAATGGGCAGAGTTTGACTATAGCTATATTTCTCCTTGGAATGAGACCCCAACACCTCCTTTTATATGACAAAAGGATGGTTATTCGGTTGGGTGTCGGGCTATAAGCGGTGGATTAGTTGGGAAACTACCCAATAGCCCGTAATATCAACAAATCCCTTGCAATTTTTTATCTTTTGCAACTTTTGTGGGTATACGCGGGTTGTAATGGTGCAGCTAGCGTACGTACGCGGGAATTAGTGGTGCAGGGCACATACATATTCAAAATTTGTGTTTTTAAGAAGATTTGTTCAGTGTTGGCTTGGCAAAAATAGTAAGTAAGATGGCATGATGTCAGGTATGCATGTATGGTGCAATTTAGGGTTATAACACCAACAACACCGAAATATGTAATAAAATATACCAGGGTAGGAGAACACATGCAGTTCATGAAAGACCATGCCCTAATTGGAAATTTTTTAGGGATCTTGCCTTCAGAGAGAGATCTCATAAAATGGATCAAACACTGGTGGAACCTGAAAGGGGACTATGAACTGCAATTGAGCTCCAAAGGCTTCTTCACAATCATATTCTACAGCTTGGAGGACAAGGACAGGGTTTTTGAGAACGGTCCATATTTCTACAACTCGGTAGGGATTTATCTATGCTTCTGGACAGATCATTTCAGCCCGGAGAAGGAGGACTTTGCCTACGCCCCAGTCTGGATCCGTTTGTATTCCCTCCCCCAAGAGTTCTGTCTAGAGGAAATATTAACGGGCATTGGCAACACGATAGGAAGATACGTCCAATATTTAGAAGCCATGAAGCATAGGAAGCACACCTCCTATGCTTGAATCTGTGTCTACATGAATATCTCGAAAGCCCTCCCAGGATCGGTTACCATATAATATCAGGCTGAAGATTGGACACAGAGTATAGACTATGAGCACATCCCCTTTTGGTGCCAGAAATGCCATGAACATGGGAATCTCTTCAATGACTGCCCTCTCAATGCCCCAACGCGGTCGACAGCAAAGGAACCACAACAAGATGGGTTCACCCAGGGGAAAAGGCTCAAAAAGCATGCAACAAAAAAGGCATTGCCGACAAGTAACAAACAAATCCCGACCAAAAAATCCTTTGATGCCCTCAACAAGCTATTGGAATCAAAGGAAGTGGAAAACCCACACAGAAAGAAGGAACAAGGCAAGGGCACTAGTAAGGAAAAGCAAACCCTCAAGCCAGTCCTAGAGAAGATACTGGGACAAAACCCCCAAACCTATGCTTGAACAAAAAAAATCCCAGACTAGGAACTTGCAGACATTGACCTAGACGAGCCAGACGATGCCTTCAACTAGAAAGAAATACAATCCATTCTAGTAGAACATCTCAAAAAATTCCACAATGTCTTCATTGATTCCACGACTGGAGCCACCTCACGACTTGGTGTAGAACTGGAGCCCAACCCAAATCCCAAGCGTAACCTGAAAGAAAGCAAGAGAAGGGGTCGAGAGATGGCACAAAATCTCATCAAAGAGGTAGGTAATTTCATGATCAACTCGGGGAAAATCCAACGCCTTTTAGAAGGCTTTTTCCACCCCCCTCCTGCAGTTAATTATGATGAATATCATCACTTGAAACATTAGAGGTCTCAATGGAATATGCAAGCAAAGGATTCTTCGAAACTATATTCAATCGGAAAATCCGGATATCATACTACTTCAGGGGAAAAAAGTTCGGGAAGTATCGCAAAGGATACCCTCAGAAGGTGTTGGAGGCACTGAAACTTTACCCATACTGACTCAAGAGGGGCAGTTGGAGGAATATCCATCCTCTGTAATCCAGCCACCATTGACCTGGAACCGGCCTTCTCAACGGTGGGAATGCTTACAGCTAAGTCCAGAGTCATAGGATCAAGTAAAGCAAGTGTCTTAACAAATTCTTATGGTCCTCAGCTTAACCAGGAAAAGGAATACTTCATCAACAAATTGGCTACATCAACACTCTTCGGTGGAAAGATCGATGGATATTGGGGGGCGAATTCAACATCATCCTCACCTTAGAGGAAAAAATCGAAGGCACAAAACGCTTGGAACAGGATAGTCACAAGTTTAGGCATCTCATAAATAGCCTCAACCTAATCGATGTAGAGACCGGGAATGGACCTTACACTTGGACTAAAAAGTGCACAGGGAATCAACACATCTCCAGTCGCTTAGATCACTTTCTAGTTTCCGAGAACATAATGCTTGAAGGACTAGTTATTGAGGAAAACATACTACCCAAAGTTGGCTCAGATCATTGCCCGGTCCAGCTTTGGGTGGACACTGTGGCTACGCCAAACATCAAACCCTTCTGCTTCGAGAAATTTTGGCTAACCCATCCAGGCTTCTAGGAACTCTCTCAAACCTGGTGGACCAATTAAGAAGTAGCGCATGGGACATGAATGTACAAATTCCAATAGCGCCTGAAGAATTTCAAACAACAACTACGGGACTGGAACAAAAACGTTTTTGGGGACATATTCCTCACTAAAAAAGACCTAGAACAACACATGGAGGAGGTACAACGAGATTCCATGGTCTCAAGCTACTCAAAATCCTTGCTACAGGAAGAAACCATCCTGAAAAAGAAGCTTGAGGAAAGACACAAACAGGAGAAGATCCTATTGAGGCAAAAATCTCGGGTCGAATGGCTCAAGGAGGGGGAAAAAAATACAAAGTTATTCCAATGATCCATGATGCACAGAAGGAATATCAATCACATAACAAAGCTTGAGGACTCACAGGATAATACTCTCATGGGCCATGCAGACATAAAAGGGGAACTGGTAAGATACTATAAAGAAATTCTCTCAGAACCACTGGTGAACAGGACGCCATCCATCAGAAAGGTCACTCAGCACATCCCCACCCTAATCACTACAGAGAATAATGCAACCCTTATGATACTGATCACGCAAGATGAAGTAGACCAGACCATCAAGGAAATTTCGTCGGGTAAATCCCCAGGACCGGATGGCTTCACCACACATTTCTTACACTACTGTTGATCAATGGTCCGCGAAGAGGTCTTCCTAGTGGTGGAGGAATATAGAACCTCAAAGCAGGTGCTCTCTACTCTTAATGCCACTTTTCTTAGTCTGATTCCCAAAGAAGAGTGGGTCACCAACCCGAAGTAGTTCTGACCAATAGCGCTCTATAACACCATATATAAGATCATAACAAAAGTCATAGCACTAAGGCTCAAACCTATACTCCCTTGCATCATCTCTAAGGAGCGGTTAGGTTATGTGGAGGGGCGACACATCATGGACAACATAATCCTTCCACATGAGGTCATCCACTCTCTCGAGACTACCCACACACCAGGCATGCTCATTAAACTTTATCTTTCTAAAGCCTTTGACAAACTAAGTTGGCACTACATGTACTCAGTTCTCTCATCCTTTCGATTCAGTTTAGACTGGATATAATGGATCATGGGACTCACCTCTTCTTCTTTCTTCTCCATCCTAGTTAATGGGGTTCCCTCGAAACCTTTCTCCCCCTCATGAGGCATTCGGAAGGGAGACCCACTCTCACCTTTCCTCTTTGTGATCATGGCGGAAGGGTTGGGGAGGTATCTCTCAGCCTCTGTCGTGGATGGAACCCTACATGGCCTCTCTATTCATGGGCTCCAACCGACCATTTCTCGTAGCCAATTTGTTGATGATACCCTGCTCCTGAACACCCCCACTACCAGGGAAGTGGCCAAACTTCACACCATACTCTCAGACTTCAGCAAAGCCTATGTAACCACCTTTAATCTGGAGAAGTCACCACGCTTCTTCTTCAACATGCCAGCAATAGTCCAATGATACATCTCCCGTCTCCTGGACATCCTCGAGTGCTCCTTTTCATCCAAATACCTTGGCCTACCCCTCACAGACACAGTATCTCGCAATACCTCCTGGAACTCCCTTCTCCTTTCAATATCCAATCGCCTTAGCTCTTGGACCTTCATAACCCTTAACCTCACTGCGAGGCTTGTCCTCCTGAAGTCGGTGCTTCAAGCCATCCCAACCTACATGTTCTCGGCCATGGTGGAACCATAAATGGTCATTAAAATCATAAGGTATATTCAGAGGAACTTCCTTTGGAATGGCCATAAACAAGGCAAAACATGGGCCTTAGACAACTAGGATAATCTTTGCCAACCCACATTCCTAGGGGGCTTAGGGATCCGCGACCCTGGGAAACTGAATAATGTAATGGGAGAAAAACAATGGTGGTGATGGCTCAAATATCCTCAAGAACTTTGGGCCCAACTCTGGCAGAAAAAGTACACTCTGGGCCTGCAACAAGAATAACTCATAAGGTTGGATGATCAGATCCAAGGCTCCAACATTTGGAACACAACAGGGTGCAATCGCCCACTCATTCAGAAGCATGATTTCTGGGAAGTAAGAAATGGTCAAATTGCGCAGTTCTGGACAGATACTTGGCAACAACTCCCTCCCCTACATTCACTGGAAAACCTATCCCCGTATCAGACCTACCTTCCGGACCTAAAAAATATCAAAGTGGCTGACCTATGGCTTAATACCCAGAATAATACCCCCAGACACAGCTGGAAAGTGCTACCTCAAGATCTTCATCTACCAGACAATGTCGAAATGCAGCCTTGGAAAGAAACATTGGGTAGCTGGAAAATACACATCAACGGGGATAAGGATATACTCCATTGGGGGTACTCAACTACGAGAACTTTCATGATCAAGGAAGCCTATAATATCCAAGATAACTTCCAAGAACAGGAAAAATATCACATCTAGCACATAATTTGGAAGACCAAACTCTAGCCAAAGGTTTCTACCTTTCTATGGCTCCTGGTCCAAAATAGGCTCCTCACCTGGGACAACTTAATAAAAACGGGATTTATAGGTCCCTCAATTTGCCATCTTTGTCACCTGCAGGAAGAAACCATGGAACACTTATTCAATCAATGTCAAGCCAATAATCAGATTTGGGACCAAGCCACTATCACCATGAGGAAAACAATGTGAGACAACACTAACATCCCAAACACCTTAAGAAATTGGGGCCCTGGGACATATCAAAGTTTGATTCTAAAAAGAATCTGGCAACTCCTGCCAGGGTTTATCATTTGGCAACTATGGAAAGAAATAAATAGGTGCATCTTCCACTCTCAACCCGCCTGCCTCTCGAATGTTTGGGACATAATCACTGACAACATTTGGGAAACAATTCAAATTCATCCTTGGAATCCAGAGGACTTCCCAGATGCCTCTCTGGAATTAAACATTCTCGCCACTTGGAATAAATCCAACCCAAGTTTGCATCTCAGTCTTCCCAAACCCTCAGTCCCTAAAGCCCGCTCTTCCACTCGTTGGAGTTTCCCCCCTTCAGGGTTCTAGAAGCTAAAATTCGATGGATCCTCTAAGGGTAACCTAGGACAAGATGGATACAGAGCAGTCATTAGAGACAACGAAGGGAAAATCAATTTCCTCAAAGAAGGATTTTTGGGGCATGACACGAGCAAATCAGATGATCTTTGGGGCCTCATACAATACCTCCAACTAGCCCGTCGTCTTAATTTGGAGCCCCTAATTTTCGAAGGAGACTCACGGCTGATCATCTCTTTGGCGACCAAAGTTCTCCAAGGCTCGGATCCGGGAAAAATCACTCCCAGCTGGCGCCTCACAGGTCCTCTCTCCCTACTAGAAACTTCACTACTTCCTCCCTTCACTATCATTCCCTCACACGTCAAAAGGGAGGCCAACAAAGTAGTTGACCAACTAGTCAATGAAGGTGTCAACACCTAAGCAGAGATCCTCATCTTGAACACCCTAGATCAGCAAGACTCGCAACTCCTACAAAAATGCCAGGAACTGGCTTTACAGGACTGCCTCTCCCCGAATGGGGTGACATATGGGCCACATGGGCCACACATGCCATTAGACGGGGTGATGACGAGGGAATTTAAAGCCTCTCGTCGCCACCCCCCCCCTGGTCCAGTCGCGATGGCTATCATGCTTGAAGGCCAATCCTTAACGCGTCGGACCTTAATGGAAGCATGGACTCAGCTCCTCGGCTTCAGTACGGTCCTTGAGATCGACATCACTCCTACACTAATGGCTACCAGAGCCATCAATGTCTTTGTCCTTCTGGTCTTTTCACTATGTTGGAAATGTTATATGGGGCATTTTCACCTGGAACCCAGCATTCTTATGTCGATCCTACCCCGAGACACAACTTGCTCTTACGGTTTTTTCGCTTGCATGGTGCCCTGCGCAACCATGCCAAGAGAATGGGGCAAGCCCCATCAAGGGCCAGCCTATTATAGTAGATTTGGATGGCACAACCACCCAGGGATTGCCTCTCAAGCGCATATGCTAGGCAGAGACCAGTCGGGATCTTCGAGGAAAAATTGACCTACGTGGGCCCTTTCAAAGCTCTACCCTCACCACGACCAGGGACTTACCTCTCAAGCTCCAGTTCCGGATGAGGTCCCTCCAGGTCTCTCGAGGCTCAATTGGTACGAGCAGGCTCAGTTGTAGACATGTCCTCCCAGCACTGAGAATATCCAAGGTGGTTTCCCAGTGGAAGAATAATTTCCGCCCAACGGGGCATAATTCTTGCCTATCCTTCCCTCGACCATCCTGGAGTATCAGCCTACTACCTGCACCACCAGTCCACTACAGGAGTTAGTCGCTATGGGATGCATAGTGGAAGAAAAGGCCTTACCTCTAGAGGGCCACTCGGGATGCAATTCAGCTGCCTGCATGGAAGAAGACCCCTTCACGGACTCGGTTATTTCCTTCAACTCCGTTGCTTCCACCTTGGAGGAGAGCCAGGATCAAGAAGACTACCACTTAGCTCCTAAATCTCACCGACTCATGGACGACCACCTGGTTTTGATATTTAAAATGAGGAGAGACATGGCTGAGCAACAACATCGCTAGAGTCTCTTTGGCAAACACTTGGATTCCCTCTATGCTTCCATGTCAAGCATTCCTGAGAAGAGTCGATTCCCGACGTGTTGTCAACCCTTCATCTTCAGACTCCGTCATGATGGCCCTGGCTCGCCGCATGCATATCTTCTTTCAGGTTTTTTTCTTTGGGTCAATGGAAAAAAAATTGCAATTTTACCTATGTCAGTCTCTGGTTCAGTCTTTGGCTCGGGTTCGATTGTCTTTGGTTCATGTCGGGGCACCTAGTCCACTGCTTGTTTTGGTTTCCACGAGAGTGGCAGAACAAGTGGCAAGTCCCCTGGTTGTATTTTGACAATTGTCGTCTTTTTTTCAAAGTCGTGTAACTATGGACATATGTCATGCCTTTGCGTTCTAGTTTCCACCTTGGTGGCAGAACAACTGGCTTGCTCACATGTATATCTGGACATGTAAGCTTTTTTTCTTTCGCAAGGTAATATAATTATATATATATATATATATATATATATATATATATATATATATATATATTTATTATAACAATGTTTTAAAAATTAATAATAATTTTAAAGCATGAATCTTGTGATTATCATTAAGCAAACAATTAGATATAATGATTGAAATTAACTAGTATTTTATTTATTTTTAATCATGGGAATTGTTGGAGTTATCAATTTAGATGGGAATTGTTGGAGTGATTAGTCTAGATCTGAGCATAAACTTATTGGCTATCACTATAACACTATAACCTAAAAGTATATCCAACAACCAACAAACCATATATACCAACAAGACTTAACAAGAGTTGAGACATCCTAAAACACACTTAAGTAGATAAAGAACACGTATATTACTTCCTTATCCAATGAAAATTGTCTCTAAACCAAATATAAACTTTGTCAAAAATCAAAGTTCCATCCTATTATTGAAAACTTTGACCATAAAACTTTATTTTAAAATTTTAACCCACTTTTAAAAATCCAAATTATAAATTTTCTAAAATAAAAATAAAAAATATGAAACTTCATCCCAAAAAACCATTTCCATACCCAAAAAAAAATGAATTTAAGACGTATCATGCAACACCACAAAGAATAATATTAAAACCTTAAACTATTTAAACTCAACACCAACACCAACATAGAAACACGTGGACCCAAGCCCAATGTAACTTAAAAGTAGAGACAAAATAAAGTAGTTAAGTTAAAAGTAAATGGAAAGAATAAACTATAAAGGAATGGTTCCAAATACAAAAGGAAAAACATAGAAACCACTGAAACCAAGCCCAATGTAAATTAAAAGTAGAGAAATAATAAACAAGCTAACTTAAAACTAAATGGAAAGAATAAACTATAAAGGAATGGTTCCACATATAAAAGACATATAAAAGGAAAAACATAGAAACCACTGGACCCAAGCCCAATGTAACTTAAAAGTACAGACATAATAAATTATAAAGGCATGGTTCCAAATTCCAAATATAAAAGGAAAAACCATTATGACCCATTTTTATGACCAATTTTTGAGACAAGTGTAGGACCAATTATCACTTTCATGGCAACAATACACATCCATAAGATTATATGCCCTATGTTGTTAAAAAGTACGTATAAGTTTTAAGGTTGTTTGTGTAATGCCAAATTTTTATTACATGTTTTATTCAACAATTTTATTTTATCAAATTAAACAGAGTAATCAATATTTATAAATTTGTATTAAATATTTAATTTATTTATGATATAATTATTGAAATTTGTAAATATTTTATTTTATTTTATTTTATTTGTTAGGATTATTTATTAGGGCAAGGTGTCCAGAGACACACCCACGATGGGTTTCACTTATAGAGGGTGTCTACTCTTTAACCTTATCATAGTGAGCTAAAATCTCATTAAAGATTTGAACTCGAGTGAAAAGAGTGCTAGACCTATCTCACAACTATTTGAGCAAACACCCTCAACTTTGCAAGCATTCTATTAAACAAAGAATGAGATGTGAGATAATGGTACTATATTGCTTCTTTATTAGATAAAAAAATGTCTTAAAAGTAGCTAACTTAAAAGTAGATGGAAAAAATAAAGTATAAATAAATGGTTTCAAATAAAAAAGAAAAATCATTATGACCATTAAGAGGAATCTAGACTACGTGTTTAAGTGAATAAGAAAGAAGTATTAAACACTGATTAGCTTTGTTAATTAAAAATCTAATTATAATTTTTTAATTTTTTAAATGATTGATTATCATAGCGTTAGGTTGTATCAAAATAATTTTGCATAAATAATTGTACAACATACCTATGACCATAATTTTGCCAAACTTCCAAAATCATTTAATATATAATGTTTAAGCTTATAATATTTTTTTCAACCTTTAAAAGCATGTCCCTCTTATGGGACTCATTTAAATAGATTCCCATTCTATGAGTGGTATTTTTAAAGTGAGACTAAGATCTTGATGCTTTTCTCGGGGAGGGTAAGAAGTTCGGGTCACTTTAAGGTAATCTATTTGAGCGGTAGAGCTTTTTGTTTGTTATTTTATTTTTATATAGGTTCAATTATTAGGTAGATTAAGATTTTTAAGTATATTTATACAAAATGTGTTGGTGTTGGTTAAACGTTTTATCTTTTGTGTTTTTTTGGCCGGAATTTGGTGATGTAAATTCAGACAAAATCGCTATTTTTTTTTAGTTTAAATTGCATTTTTGAATGCATAAATGGATTTGGGGTGCTAAAAAGCCCTTGAGGCACTTGGATTATACAAACTTAGCCACTCAAATCTACAGATCCAACCATTCCTCACCAGATTTCAGGCAAAATGAAATGGAAACAGTCATTAGAAAACTGTCAAAAGGTAGAACATTTAGACTACGCTAAATGGGTTTACATCAAATATCAAATTTGAATTAATTATAATAAGTTTCTATTAATTTAAAAGGTATATAGAGAGAGTGTGTTTAAGTGGTTGTGAGAAAAAATGTTACTCTCTTTATTATAATTCAAATTTCACTTTGTAACATGTTGTTTTATTTATGATTTGTTGATTTAGATATTGTGCTCTAAAGAATTTAAGGTTTACCTAAGGT
>ML789039.1:189317-200525 GCA_009831015.1 Picea engelmannii | reverse complement strand
CAGATGCCTCATATGCTTCCTTAAAATCTGGGTCATCCCTATACATTTCTTTGAGGTTATCAAAACCCAAAGTCTTGACTCTGAATTCCTGCATAAGCAAACATTTCCTGCTCAAAGCATCAACAACTTTGTTAGCAGTTCCAAAAATATGCTTAGTCAAAAAAGTAAAATTCTGCATGTATTCAACCCATTTAGCATGTTTTTGGTTCAACTTCTCCTGTTGAGTCACAAATTGTAAAGCATGATTATCACTGTACAAAACAAACTCCTTGGGAACCAAATAGTGTCTCCATTTATTCAATGCTTGTATGACTGCATATAATTCTTTATCATATGTGGAGTACTTAATTTTCGCTTCATTCAGTTTTTCACTGAAATACATGATCAACCTATCGTCTTGGCTCAAGACTGCTCCAATTACAAATCCACTCGTGTCACACCTGACCTGGAATGTCTTGCTGAAATATAGAAAAACCAGAATTGGTTGCTTAGTAATCCTTTTCTTCAACAGATTGAAACTCTTCTCTGCTTCCTCCATCTAGTGAAAAGATTTATGTCTTTTCTTCATCGTATCCATCATTGGTGCGCTAATTCCACTGAAGTTTCTGATGAATTTCCTGTAGAATCTAGCCAAACCATGGAATCTTCGAACTTCAAATACGCTCTTCGACAATGGCCAATTCTTAATCGCATTTACCTTTTCCGGATCCATTTTCAGTTCATTTGCAGAGATTACAAAACCCAAATAAATGAGTTATGTCCTCATAAATGATGATTTCTTCATATTAATCAGCAACTTCTCTTTCTATAATCTCCTCATTACTGCAGCTAAATGCTTTAAGTGTTCTGCTTCTGTCTTGCTAAAAATTAATATATCATCAAGATATACAATGACGAATTTCCCTATGAAATCCTTCAGGACTTCGTTCATCAATCTCATGAAAGTACTGGGTGCATTCGTTAAGCCAAATGGCATGACAAGCCATTCATACAACCCCTCATTCGTCTTGAATGTTGTCTTCCATTCATCACCTTCTCTCATTCTAATATGATGATATCTACTTTTCAAATCAATCTTTGAAAAAAAAATTGCTCCACTCAAGCAATCCATCAAGTCGTCCATCCTTGGCAATGGAAATATGTATCTGATGGTAATCTTATTGATTGCCCTCAAGTCTATACACATCCTCCAGTCTCCATATTTCTTTGGGTTGAGCATTGTCGGAACAACGCATGGAATCAAGCTCTCTCGAATCAATCCTTTGTCCATTAAGTCCTGGATCTGTCTCTTAACTTCTTCATTTTCCTGCGGCGTCGACCTGTACACTGCTTTGTTCAGTAAACTGGCTCCAGGTATAAGATCGATATGATGGCTTATACTCCTGATAGGTGGAAACTAACAAGGTAGTTCATCCACTACTATATCAACAAACTCTCCCAACAACTTCTAGATTTCTTCTGGTAAATCATCTATTCTCGTACTGGTCAAAACAATTTTGGGCTTCCTGACACACAATAAATTGTGTGTCTTCCTTCTTCTTAACCTCATTAAGAAGTTCCTTCCCACTCATGAGAAGTACAGTGTTTCTCATCTCTGTTTTCACCTCTTAGTTCTTAATCGGCAGCAACATGTGAGTTCTACCATTTTTCTCCAGGGTGTATGTGTTCTTTCTCCCATCATGAATCACATTTATGTCACATTTCCATGGTCTACCCAGCAATAGATGACAAACATCCATGGGAATGACATCACATAATATTTCATCTTTATATCCTCCTATTTTAAATTCGACTAAACATTGTTTAGTGACATTTACCTGATGTCCTTTTTGTAGCCACGAAACTCTTTATGGGTTTGGATGTACAACAGTTTCCAGCTCCAACTTTTCTACCATTTCTGTAGATACAAGATTATCTGTGCTACCGCTGTCCACTATGACCTTGCATACTCTATCATTAGTTTTGCAAGCAGTCCGAAACAAATTGTTTCTTTGGTCTAGGTTCTCGGCCTCCTTCTCCGGCTTCAAGAGAACTTTCCTCATCATCAAAGATCTTCCACCCTCAGCGTCTTCTGCCTCAACATTCCATCCTTGAGCTTCGGCAATGTGAGTTTCACCACCATCTTTCTTCTTATCGGGACACTCATAAGATTTATGTCCAAATTTTCCACAAACAAAGCATTTCACTTCACCTCCTCTAGCTCTTCCTCTTCCTTTGGCTCGAGGAAAAGTATTTCTATCAGCATACTTCCTTCCTTGTGAGCTTCCTCCTCTCTCAGGTTGAGTTTGAGGTTTCTTCCCCTCTTCTTTAGGTTTCTGAGTTATGTCTTGGACAATTGTTTTGCCTCTGGCTTGACTTCTACCTCAGCCTCTTTGACCTTGCTTCCGGCTCAACTTCTCTTCAGCTTTCAGAGCTATCTGATAAGCATCTTCCACATTTAGAATGGTCATCATGCTCATATCATATTGAATGTCATATCACAGACTATTCATGTAGTTGACAACTTTTTCATCATCACTTTCCCAATGACCTGCTCTGATGTTTATCCTATAGAATTCTTCAATGTATTCTTTCACTGACATCAGCTTCTGTCTCAAATTATGCATCCTCCGAAATAGAGTGATTTGATAATCCCTGTGTATAAATTTGGCTTTCATCTTTGCAACCAATCTATCCCAGCTCTTGATTTTCTGCTTGCCCTTGCAGCGTCTGTCAGCCTGTAGTTCATCCCACCATAGTGTTGCATGCCCTTTAAGTCTAGTAATGGCATGTTTGACTTTCTTGTCTTCCTCGACATCCTCGTAGACGAAGTATTTGTCTAGAGCTCTAATCCAGTCTAGAAGCTCTTCAACATCCAAGTTTCCCTCATACGTGGGAATGTCCATTTTTGCTCTGGCACCTATCCTTGCAACAACCCTGAATAGGCGTTCTTCTGTAGCATCTTCGACTACAAATTCTTCCTATTCAGCTTCATTCTCACTTTCAGCTTCGCTGATACCCCCAATGTCAATTGTGCGTCTCTGTGTTGTCTCCATAGCATCAAGCCTGGCACGTAATTCGCGCATTTCCCTTTCCACTACTGGATTAGGTAATTGCTTGTCTCTTCTTCTCGATAGCATGGCTGTAAAATTTTCTCCCTTCTCTCTGCTACAAAAAGCAAAGAATTTGTTCTATGCTCTGATACCAAATGACGTAGACCCCTGACCCTCGGGCCAAGATCCACACATAATCGTTCTAAATCTTCCCCTGAGTCTAATTGACTCTCTGATTTCCTCACAAGGAATATCTCACACACACAAGGGTGTATCCACAGGTCCTTATAAGTTATGCCTGCGTGATCAAATCCCAGGTGCTAACTCTACCCACTTGACCAACAAATATGATCGCGACCTTTTTCGAAAAGGAATTTCGGATTTCGGGACTTCGAGAATCCTGATGTCGAGTCTCTAACTCTTCAATCCTCCGAAACCCGAAATGCCGAAATCTGAAATCCGTGACCACAACCCTACTCCAAAGGCGTGTCACATTTCATGAATTTGGGACTTCCAACACAAAGTGTCCCAACTCCTTGTCCTCGGGATTGCCGAAATGCCGAACCCCAAAATACCGAAATGCCAAAATTCCACCCCACAGGGGGATCAACGGCTGAGATCTTCCTCGATCTGACAGCTCTGGATCTTTCGGGATTTCATGAACCGGGAGTTTGAAACTCTTGATTCCAAAATCACAGCCTCCTATGCTTCCCAAACCCCGAAATGCCGAACCCCGAAACTCCAAAATCACGCCTTCAATGGGATCAACGGCTATAAGCCTCCCTCTATCCAACGACCTACGTTCCTTCGAGATTTCGGGAACTGAGATTTTGAAACTCTCAATCCAAAAATCACTTGTCACCCCAATCCTCGAATTCTCGAAATGCGAATTCGCATGAGATTCGACGACTCTCGTTGAATTGGATCCAACGACTGCTATCTCTCCTGAGATTATGGGTGATTGAAAAGTCACTCGCCTTAACTCCCTCACTTCTTTGCAAGATCCGATGGCTCTCGGGTCTTCGACACTTCTCCATGAAGTATTTCCATCATTCGATTACACACTTGATAATCCCTTTCGCGTTTCGGGAATGTGAGTGACCAAAGGTTTTGGCCTGCACTTCATACTTACAAATCCTGAACTCACGAAATGATCTAATGGCTCAAACTGACCACGATCAACATCCCTCATTGATTCTTGATATCAGGGTGGTGGGTTCGTCCAACTCCTAACCACCTTACAGCCCCACATGATCCTACGGTCCTCGCGATTTCGCGAGTTCTTCATAGAGAATTATGACCGCCCGATTCATTCCTCAAGAAATCTCTAGCCAAACTGACTCGGCGTTCTCCCTCCTGAACTTGACTTCTATGAGACAATTTTGGCCTTCATCTCCCTTTGACCACTTCAAAGGCTAACCCCTCCTGAGCTTTCTCTAGTAAAATCAAACTTCAAAAGGGTTCCTGCACGCACTCCTTGCGGCAAACTTTCAAATAACCTCTGGTTATTTGAGTCTTCGACTCTGTGCACTCTTTGCAATAGTAGTCCTTCAAACTTCACCTTAGTTGATAAGTTATAAGGCTTCAACTAGCCTGAGCACACCTTGCACGACTCTGTGCTTCACCTGCACTTTTGTTGGTATGAGAACAACGATATCTCTCCTGAGCTTGTTGAGATAAACTCAGACTCTTGTCAACGCACACCTTGCGGACATTCACTGCACTCCTTGCAGGAACTCTCAGGAAGAGAAACAATTG
This sequence comes from Picea engelmannii, assembly GCA_009831015.1. Classification (NCBI taxonomy): domain Eukaryota; kingdom Viridiplantae; phylum Streptophyta; class Pinopsida; order Pinales; family Pinaceae; genus Picea; species Picea engelmannii. The sequence continues at coordinate 195,735 of ML789039.1, read as the reverse complement.
AAACTCATTCTTCTTCTCTCTCAGACTTCATACATTCAACATGAAATCATACACACAACATAGCATTGAAACAAATGCATAGTATAGAAAATAAACCAACTGTAAACATACCATTCAACTAATGTAAACATTAAGCATCATAACACCATGAAAATTGAGTCAAAGCTTTATATATTAACTCAAGTGCTCCTGTACATGGGTTCTTCTCTACAGCTCTCTGTTACAGCTCAACAACTTATGAACTCTCTATCTCATACTTTTTTTTCTCTCTCTCTCTTCTAAAGATACAAGGGTGAGGGTGTCTATATCTGTTTTCCCTCCTATGCTTCTAAACTGTCTAATCTATTAAATAAAATCTACCTACTTTCATTAAACAGACTTAAATGCCTATTATATTCGACAGATGAGAGAAAATTGCTCAAGATCTGTTTACAACATCTAGATATAAATGCGAGTACGCTTCCCTTAGCTATTACATTAATATCCGCTCATTAAATTTTCAAAATATTTCAAAATGTGTGCTGCGCTTTTCCAGCTGTCTTCCACCTTTATGCTTGCTTGGCTAGCTGCTTACGATGCTCTTGCATTAGATAGAAAGGATGCAACCAAGAATCCTCCAATATGAATACTTACAACATTTTTTTGGAAACAAATATGTTGTTGGCAGTGAATACGAGGCACATCGACCTATTAATGTGACAACATGTATTAACAATCTCTAGAATATAATGCAGAGTCATGGGAAGTTGAGTGAAACACACAGAGCCATAATGGAGGAAATGATAAAAGAATAAAGTACGAATCAGGAAGACCGATATGAATCTGTAGTAGAATGGAATATGGAATGTGGTTGTTGTTTTTCTGACCTTCTTCTCGAAAATATTGTACAGTGTGCGAATGGGCATCTATTTTGTTTTGAATGTCTACGGAGGTAGGTAGAAGAAATCGTATATGGAAATTACAAAGCACGAGGCTCATTGTCTTGCATGAATATTGATAGCTGCAAAGAGTTAATTCCTTTGTCTGAGGTTCATAGGGTTCTTCCAAATGATTTCAATGAAAGGTATGAAGAGTGTCAGGCCCAAGAAGCGATAATTCATGCCAAACTAGAAAACTTGCTTAATCGCCCATTTTGTGGCATTCCATGTGAAGTAGACAAGTATGTAAAAGTTATGGACTATGCAAACCCTAAATGTTTAAGGGATTCATGTATCCAATGTAAGGAGTCAAGTCATGTACCATTAATATGTGAAGAGAATGAGAAGATAATTGGGACCACTCCTCAGAAAAAAAATTGAAGAAAGAATGTCAAATGCCATGATAAGAGAATGTAAAACTTGCATGGTCGAAATACCAAAAATACATGGATACAATAGGATGACCCGTAGTAGGTGTAGAACTGCAATGTTTTACATTTTCCAACAAACCATTCCATCTATCTATGACAAGTTTCAATATGTTAGTGGTAGTGTACATACTAATGACCTTGAATACGTAAAAAGGAAGAAAAAAGGGAAGTTGAAAGCATTTTTTTAAAGCATGTGAACAATTGGATCACTAGAATATACTGCAATAATAAAGTGTTATGTTTATCAAGTACTACTCAAGATCCTCCAAAATCCATAGTCTACGATGTGCATGATGTCAACCCCAAATTCCTTGAGATTAGCCAGAGGAAAGTCACTGGAAAAGAACACGGTCTTAAGATTTTTCTAAAGGGAGCATATTACAGTGGGAAAATGTTGTGGGTTAAAGGCTATAGAGAATTGTTGGACTTGTTAGCCATGCATAAGAATGACTTGGAAGGCCTTCAAGTGGATGTCTTTGGAAATAGGGAATATTCAAAAGAATTCTAAGAAATAGCTCGTAAAATAGGCTTGGCTATAAATTTTAATCAAGGGATTGATCATGCCGATGAGTCGCTTCATGGATACAAGGGATTCAAAATAGTTTGTAGAGAAGGTAAAACAGACCTTGTATACCGAACCTTTGCCACTAATCAACGATCAACAATCTACAAAAAATTATCATATCGTCAACAAAAGTTAAATACATAGATACACAACCTTGCTTGAGCCCGACGAGAATCTAATCTTGAGCTATTAGTTCCTATGGAGAGAGGTAGAAGATTTAGCAATGCGACAAATTAAATGAAAAAACAAAATTAGCAGAAGATGAAGCTACTTGGGAAAATGATGAGTTAGATCTAAGCATTCGTCCTTACCTATGCTTCGAGGACGAAGCTTATTTTTAGGAGGAATGACTTGTAATATACCTTACGTATATTACAATATTCATTAATTACTAATTAAATCATTAAATGTTGTAACTGTACTTTTAATGTAAAGTCACACATTTTCAGATAAAAAGACGTGACTCTACTCATGTACGTGTATTTATACACATTTGTATCCATTGAACAAGACAACAAATAATAAATTTATTAAATATTAAATATATATTTTATATATATCAAGTATTAAGCTTCCAAGTTTCACATGGGATTAATATCTTCCAAACAATTGTTGATGAAGGAGCCTCCACTTGTATTATGTCTTTGTCATGTTGGTTAGCCTTAGGTTCTCTAGAGCTTGTGCAATCGAACATCATGTTAAAGGAATTCGATGGTAACACTTTTAAGCCTCATGGAATCATTGACACCTTTCTTGTGGAGTTAGGTGGAAATATCGTGTATATCAAATTTGAGGTAGTCAACACCCCATTAGACTACAATATTTTATTAGGGATTAGTTTTTTATACACGATGATGGTTGTAGTGTCCTTGGTCTTTAGGGTCCTCCAATTTCCCCATGAAGGGAGGGTGGTTATTATCAATTAGTTGTCATATTGAACACTTGATTCTAGAACTAACATTGGTTCAAACGTTCCATTCACCAATGGTTCCTCATGTTCATATGATAGTTTCAACGTGGGCATGATGTTCAAGGATTCATCATTAATGTTTTCCTCCACCATTCACTACACCCAATACAACTCTTATGTGTATGATCTCTTCAGGAACTATTGAATCATAGGGTTCTTCAGATCCTTGGGTAGTGCCCAATCCTTTAGAAATTGATTCATTTAGGACTAGTATGCCACTGAGTGTGGTCAAGATTTCCTATCAAGTGGTTCATTCGGCATTAGTTGATGATGATCATAAATTTCATTTTGATATGGAATAGGATTAGTAAACCTCACCCATTTAGGCTGTCAATTCTCCTAGTTCCCATGATTTCCTGGATATTTAGTTGCCTTTGGATAAGGCCATCCTAGAAATCATGTCTACGGTCAATAAACCATGGGAAGATCGGTATCATTGATCGTTGTTTCTTCCTGAAATGGAATAGTTGGTGGGTGACAATGAAATTATTGATTCATGACAGGTGGCACTTCTTCGGTCATTCAATTAAGTGTTAAGTCTTGATTAGATTGAGTCTCGGGTTTCTTTTTCAGAACTTGCCATTGAATTCTCCACTCTAATCCATACTGAATACAAGTATTTGTACCTTTATCAGGTCTTGATGGGCATCTTTAAGGAGCCACGATGGCTTGTAAGAATGTTAATTGTGTTTTTCCTCGTGTAGTTCCTGACAATGACTTGGTTCTAGTTCAAAACCAAAATCATGAATATTTAGGAATGTTGAAATTTAATTGTATGTGATGTGGCCCTGACATGGTGTTCCATATGATGCCGAAAAATGGCCCACAAGTTCATTGATGATGATAGGAATCCTTGGTTGCATAAATTGTAAGGAATCATAGTGCCTTGTACATAGGTGTGTGATGTGAGTGATTTTTACTTTTACTTATGGGTTGATTTGGTTTGATGCTTATCATGTTTGGTGCTTGATTTGCATATGTTAGTAGGACCCCCTTGGCCCTCATCATAGACACATGCCTAGATAGACCAGGAGGTTACATACATTAGTTCACTAGATATGTTGGCATGTTCCACATTAAATTAAACATTAACAAAATTATGCATGTACATAAACACATGGATTTCTAATCACATAATTTGAAATCGTGAGTAAGAGCGAACCATATGTATATAAAACACATAGCCAGTACATCATGTCTAAAAATCCATTTTTTTTTTATTAAATTCAAAAATCATACACTTGGTCATGTTCTTACTTGGTCAAGACAAAATGGAATTACATCGATGGAATCTCTCGCAATATGCACCAAAAGTTTCAAGAGGTGAGAATTTCAACAAGGTAAATGTGAAAACAAGCCTTATTTGTTCATAATCGACTATTTTTGGGCCTTTTCAAGGTCCAAAACAACCATTTTTATGCCTGCACTAAAACAATGCCTTTCATTACTTCTAATTTATGAGTGTTTATTGTTTTCATGAGATTCTACTATGCAATTTAAGTTGGGATCTTGTGTTTCTTAATGTTTTTTTTTCAAGATCTAGTAACATTTTGCTTGGAATTGTTTTTGGAAACATCTAGTGAACCTTGTGGTATGTGTTCTACATTGGCATATAGCGATAGGTTTTTCCTTGCATCATGTTGTTGCATTATTAATCGTCACTTTTTTGTCACTATGCCTCAGGTTTGATCCTGTTAGGTTGTGACATTAGACCTTCTATTTATTGCATGTCGTAACTTGTGTGGTAGTGCCTACCCTTCACGGGAACCCTAGTTAGCATTTTGTTTTCCATTTAGTGCCCATGCTACAATCGTCCGTAGGCCCAAGAACCCTCATTAAGATATGCCATGACTAAAATTTCAGCCTCATTCTTCTCTCTTAATCTTTTTATGGCCATGTCCCAAAGGGGTTATCGTTATCATTTATGTTTCTTTATGCTTATTTATACTAATTTCCTAGTGCAAACTATTACATTGTTGTTTGCTTTGATCCTGCTTATCGTCATTGCAATCACTCTTGACCTCTTGTTTCTTAGATTACTTTGCCTCCATTTTTCAACCTTTATCCTTGGAGAAAATTGTTGTGAGTGGACATCACTTTCCAGGTACCTTTTTTGCATTCCATTTGCACAGGTCAGTTCCACGCTCTTGCAACATTGTTTCATCCTACTAAGCCACTCATTTTATCCAACGAGCATACTTTTATCTCTTTTTCGCACTCATAAAACCATGAAAAAGACACTATAGAGCATACTTTTATCTCTCTTTTGCACTCAAAACACAAAGGAGACACCAAAAAAATAAAAAAAGAGGGAGGAGGGGAATAACCTAGATCTGTATTCAGCAAAGTGGTAGTTGTTAGTCATTTTCATCGTTAAACATAGCACCTATTTGTGTAATTGTCTTACAATTGGGTTATAGCTTGCCTAGGAGTCATACCATGATGATGAGTCATACTCCTCCAACTAGTTACTCTTCTAGTCGCTATGGAGAATGATTCAATGCCTCACTCATTATTGCACTATATCATTGGTGCTCTTGAGTAAGTGTTGCCAAGTCATCAGTATGTCGTAGGGAAGTGAAACCTGAGTCAACCATTTTACAATATTGTTGACCTTTCAAGTCAACCATCCCTGTTTCAATTGTACTCGATGTGTTTATTGATGGGGGATACATTAAGCTCCTCCTTTGATGGATCTCTTCTTATCAACACCAACTCAGTATCTAGGAAGTGGATCTAGAAACCAGTTACTACCTTGGAGCTTTAGTCCTCAGTGGAAAGATTCCTCGCGATTGATAATAGGTTTACCTCATTGACTCTTTCTCAATTGATTCTACAAGTGCTCGACATCAGCTACTCTATTCACACTCGTTAGAATTTACTAGGTACCTTGGGGCCCATTTTCAATATTAGCGGCTCCCCCCACATTTGTTAATGATATTCATCAATGAATGATAATTATATGGTTTCTACCATGCTTGACATCGGGTCATCCATTCACATGTTGTAGAATCATACCATCGACGAGGTTTGATCGAAGACCTTGGGCTCGGGGGCATCACCCATTTATGCTACCCCTCCCAAGTTGCGATGGATTATATCACTATTATATGAGTACTTTGAAGACCACATCGACACTCTCATTAGTGTTGGATGTCTTCCTGATGTATATTGTGACATAGATCTACATTGTATTTGTTCATGGCTATGATCCCTTTTATGACATGGATCCACCTTATACTTTTTCATGGCCAGGGTCTTACATATAATTTCATGGATCCGCAGAGTATTGTGTTGGCAGCCATGATTTTTCCTACATTTGAGCATGGGTATGCATTCCTCAGGGATGATCTATATATATGTCTGGTTGCCGATTGTTTATAGGTACTTCATGGTTCCTTAATCTACGAGCTCCTTCCTTATGCCACTCCAATACCATGTACTTTGATAATCTATTTCAGCCTTTAGTTCCTCTTCTAACCTCATACATTAGGGGGAATATGTTACACTTCTATCTTTCACCCTAGGCCTTAAA
>ML789039.1:137961-151341 GCA_009831015.1 Picea engelmannii | reverse complement strand
TCATTCAGGCAAGACCAATTGGTCTACCTGCAGAGGTGCAATGACATACTATTATTAATTTATTACATAGCTGGACCTGCATTTTCCAAACACCTAACTTCCACCGTGATAGATTTTTAGTTGATGATACAACAGCAAGGTTCCCCACACCCTAGGGATAGGTCAGTCCTTTCCAGCATACCCGGGAATAACCAAGTGGCATGCTCACTATGGACCCTCTGGCTATTCAAACCGTGGACCTGGGCTGGCTGTCATTCAGGCAAGACCAATTGGTCTACCTGCAGAGGTGGAATGACATACTATTATTAATTTATTACATAGCTGGATCTGCATCTTCCAAACACCTAACTTCCACCGTGATTGATTTTTAGTTGATGATACACAGAGCTGAAATGCCCACCCTGCACTTATTAGGTGCCCCAGTTATACCATGGCTTGTGGGAAATGCATCAGCTGCCAAGACCGTGGGTGTAATGTCGCTTGTCTCCATGGGAAATTCTCCAAACCAGTCTTTGACCTGCTAGTACAAGTGCTCAATGGATGCACCTCTATTTGCTTGGACAACAGACAAATCTATGTTGGAGAGGAGCAACATGGAAGACGGCCTGAACTTTATTCCTTAGCATGATAGATATCAGGCAAGCTGTGACTACAGAGATATAAATACAAGGAGTGAACAAGACTTGCTCCATCCAGTAATGTAGGCATTTACGCTTTTACCTCCGTTGTCAAACCTCTCAATACCAGTCTCCTTGGAGAAGGTGCAGTAAGGGTTTATAATCAGCCTCCATTCCAGAGATAAAGGCAGAACGCAACATCCAATTAGCCAACTTCTGCAACTGTTAAAGCAGAATTGGTGATACTTTGGAGAACCATGTATGGTCCTAACCATCAACCACCAGGGAAGCAAACTCTTTGAGAGCCTTTTTTCCCATAGAGGAAGATAGACGAGCACTAAATTTGCCCCTGAATAAAGTCATGAAACTAATGAGAACTGTCAAAGCAGCTTTTTTGTTTATTTTGTACCACTGTAGAGTTGCAAACTAAAGGCAACCATATCATTGAAGAACAGAACTAGATGAATATACCACATGAGAAAGCTTGAGATCAATGAATATACCACATGAGAAAGCTTGAGATCAAGGTAACAAGTGTATAGATATTGTATCAAGTCCAAACATAGATTTGTGTAAGTTGTATAGAGGGAAATAACTAATATTTCATTGTTTTAAAAAAAGATTATAGTTTGCTATTAAAACACTATGTTTTTGTTGATGAATGCAGCTATATGAGACATCCTTCAGCTTACAAACTTGTGAGATGTGGAATATAGCAGACATGTGAAGTCTTACTCTCAGCGTACAAACCTGAGAGAAAGCCCCTAATAAAGGGTTCGTGGTTCCAGCCTGGGACAGGGGCTAGGAATGTATATGGTCTCCTCCATGACATGAGAGAGAAGAACTCCAGATGATTATCTGATGTAAGAGCGATCTGTTGAGTTAGGACGTGCTTGTGGCTGAGCACAAGGTGAACGTGGGAAATCCCTAAAAAGCATTGGGCACATCATCATGTGAATATAAATGGAGATGATTTGATGGCCTCCTCTGAGTAGCAACATAGTTGATTAGAAGACTTCAGATGATCCCCCTGTTGGTGGCAGTAGATCTGTGCATAGATGTTCCTGTGGACGAGCACATGCACATGTGTGAAGACCTGGTTCATTTGTGTGATGCAGTGAAACAGGTCCATGACATCCCTATGGATGTGCCCCCAGTGGATGAGCACTAGTGGGTGTATCATATCCTTTGCTATGTGTTGTTCGAGAGTCAAACCTACTTGTAACCCTAATTATTGTGTAAAGGGTACAGGTCGGCCCTATCTTATTGTGTCTAAAGATTAGTTATAAAAGATAATTAATATTAATATTAATTATTATAATAATAAATAAATAAATATGTTTAAGTGAGGTCGGCCCTATTGTGCCAATAGACACTTTAGTTGATAGGACAAGTCTAATATAAGTAAGATGAAATCTTTCATTTGTAGACACATACACACTTGTGAGTTTTGCAAATTTCAGCAAGTACACTTCTTGATCAAAGTTGTGCACCTCTCTTGGGCGCTAGAGTTCTAGGGTTTTGTGCACCCTCTTGTGTGCTAGGATATTCTTGGTGGTAAAGGTCTTTCTCTTGAAGATTATAGCAAATGATTTCGCTAGGTTTTTCTCCCTTGTTTGAGAAGGGTTTCGCAGGATATGTCTTGTGTTCTTGTGCATGGTGCTACTTCATGTGATTTTGGTTGCTGCAACATTTATGGTTATGGTTAATTGATAAAATGGAATGAACTTCATGCTTAACCTAATGCTATGAAAAATTAACAGTTTCTTTATTATTGGTTTTGTTGTTACGGAGTATCAACTAGCAAGGGTTGATTAGAAGGAGGTTAATCTTGGGGGCAACCACATGAGAAAGCTTGAGATCAAGGTAACAAGGGTATATATATTGTATCAAGTCCAAACATAGATTTGTGTAAGTTGCATAGAGGGAAATAACTAATATTCCATTATTTTAAAAAAAAATTATAGTGGTAAAACATGTGAGGAGAGGTGTATGCCAATGTCTAACTAAACAAAATGCTAATAGAGCTTCAAATAGGGTTGAAACCCATCTTAGTACAAGTATAATCAAAGAGGTGTATGTCCATGTCTAACTAAACAAAATGCTAATAGAGCTTCAAATAGGCTTGAAACCCATCTTAGTACAAGTATAATCAATAGATAAAGAAAACCATGGAAACGAAAAGGGTTTCCTTGTAGTTACAAATGTGAATGTGATGGCCACATTGCTTTGGTGCTATAGGGATATCCATTAATGTGGCTCGATGTGCACAATTTACAAGTTATTGTTGGTGTTAGTCTCCGTGCATTGGTTGTAGATTACTACTATGTGCATTTGGTAGAAGGTTGATTGTCATATATAGTCAATCACCAATTAATCATAACTTCACCTTTTAACAAATACAAACTATCAACATGTATTCGTCATATATAATTTATTTATGTATTTCATAATTCCAACGATATTTTTATCTTGATATATTTTGTATTTTGACTAGTGGTACTAGAGTTTACCATGAATTTCTACCTATAAATAAAAGTTAGTTGCACCATGTCAAGAACACCAAATCATCAACTGCTATTGTTGTGCATTGATGAGAGATTGTCGTTGTTAAAACTCTATATCTTTTGTGTAGGTTTTTACATCTCCATATTTGCCACTTCTCACATAAACTAGGTGCATTCAATTTAATTAAGTAATTTCACAAGATGCTTAAAGAATATGTTGATAAAAACCAATTATTGAAGACATTGTGATTTGGGTGTAAAGCTACAACACATAATAATAAGCATACACATCTTATCTAGGGCATTGTAGAAAAAATGTCGATAAAATTTAGTTCAAGGCATTGTGATTTAGGTGTAAAGCTACAACACAACGATTGACATATACATTTATCTAGGGCATGTTTTTGGGCGAATGCCGTGGTTGAAAGTGTATTTCGTAGTAATAATATCAAATGATTCTTACAATGTTTAAGTGTGTCTAAGGTCCATTGTGATCATAGATTAAGTAAGTTTATAACATGTGGTGAACCATCACAAGAAACAATAGATTCTATTAAAAAAGTATTGTTAATAAATTAAAAAAGAATATTCCAATTATACACCAATGTGTGTTAGTCATTCTAAAAAGATAAACTATCATGTTATGGATAAAAAACAAGAAAACAAAAATTATAAATACAAAGTGCACGACTTAAAGAAAGTTTATGAAAGAAGGAAAAACTAGCAAAAATTAGTATTCAAACCTTATGCACTTAGAAGAATTTATGTTATCAAACACAAATTTCAAGATGCAATGTTATTAAGTGTGAACACACTCTTTTTTTATCTAATGACCATGGTTATGCTTATTGAGTAATGTAAAAATATAAATGTGTGAACACACTTATCTTTTTTATTTAATGAACATGTTTATGCTTATTGAGTAATGTAAGCATATAAATAGGTTTATGAAACATGTTGGTAGAAGAGATACTTCATATAATGATTAAAGTTGGGAATTTGATCATGTTGAACCATTCTTGATGTATAAGTAGAAGTAACCTTTATGAGATTAGGTTACATACTTTTGCATACCAATATTATGATTTGGGAACTCAACATCTAGTGATCAATGGCATGGAAATTGATTTTTGTTTTATTTTTATTTTGAGTAAGTACTTTGTTTCATTTTGTAATAGTTTTTCTCATGTTATTTTGGTTTTCTTTTCCCACTTATATTTTGTGTTCCATGATGTGTTATGGTTTTTACTTATAAATCCCATGGATTGTGCTATCATTTAGATGTTGTGTTCCATGATGTGTTATGGTTTTTATTTATAAATCTCATGGATTGTGCTATCATTTAGATGTGTTGCTTTGAGGTTAATTGTTATTGATAGATCATTGTAGCATATGGTTAAATTATTGTTGTGGCTATTCATTAAGGTTATCACTTTTACTTTTATTGTTGATTTAGTTATTGCTTTTCAATGTTTTGTTGTTATCACAAATTTTGAAAGAGTATGATCATGTAAATTAACCAATATAAGTTTTAAGGATATCTTTTGATAGTTGATTGTTTGTTAGTGATAAAGCGTTCAAGTTTATTAACTGATTCACTTGATCAAGGAATGTGTTGATTGTTGTTGTGTGTTTTTTAGGTTGGTGTCTTTTTTAGACCTAACATTTGGGGGGCATTCCACAAGAAAACATAGAGGAGGAACTCAAGCACCCCATAGAACCATTGAGAAATCCAATAATCTTTAGAAGAATCGAAAGAAAACACACACACACACACACACACACACTATGAGAAGTGGAGCAATGATCAAGATAAAACATAGGCCAATGATATCAAGGTTTCTTACTTTTCATAGCCCAAGTAGTGTGAAGAACATTTGTTCACCCTTAATACCTTTTGAACCATCGAAAAATAAAAATAAAAACCCTTTAACTAGATGGGTAGCATTCAAAGACACTCTAATACATGCCACATTGAAGTGGTAAAGGAGCTCTAATCAACAACTAAATTTTAGAACCTTAGATGATGTGATGATGATGTTCTAGGATTCATATAGGTATCCCAACACAAAATCCTTAGCTACCACAAATCTTGAAGGAACTTGAAAGATATAGGGAGAAGAAGTCCAATAATGTGACTCCCTACTGAAGAAGTTTTCTGACCAATGAAAGTATCAAATTTTGGACCCTGTACACATGCATTGGTTCATATCAAGGCTTTGGTCTACTCTCTGATCACAAGTTCAAGGGAATACATTGAAGTCATATCAAGGAGCCCTCAATATGGCCATTAAAATGGAAGATGCTATGGACCCAAATTATTCCCAAGGTAAGGAGCAAAAAAAGAAGATTGGCCTTATAAGCAGTTAAATGAGGCCAAGCAACATGAATTGAACCAAGGAAAGGAGGGAAATATGTGATCATAGAAGTGATGTTGAGAAAAGAGACACGTGCTTCAAGAAGTTAAATGTTTTCAACTTTTTTGACCCATGTAATATCAATAAGAACTTTTAGCATAATTGTATGTTCAACCTAAAGGACCAATGTTGATTCCCTAATCAAAGAGAGAACCAATGATGATTCCCTAATTAGAAATGAAACCAAGGTGATCAAATCTCTTTTAAAGGAAGAGACTAACACTAAGGGACACACCAAGATTATAATGTTTTTTGAGCTTAGGATTTTAGAGGTAACTCTTTTATGGTTACCATGGTTGAAAGAAAAAAAATGCTTTGCACGCAGAGCATGAGGACACATGATTGAAAATTATTATTTTAGCATTTTGAGACAAGTTTGTTGTTACCTTTGTGGTCTAGAGACATGCGATCCAATAAATTATTCCAAATTTAAGGGGAAACCAACACAAAAGTGCTAAATGATTCAAGTGGCAAATGAATATGAGCACACGGAAGTCTTTATTGCAAATTGATCTAGGCTTGATGGATATGGATAACTCAACTCTAACAAAGAACCAATACATAATAAATATGACTAAGACTTTGTTGAACGGAGGAGAATATAGGAAACAACTTGGAATACGTGAATGAAAAAAACCATTTTGCAGAGGATAGATATTGAAGATCATACTTCAATAGATATTGAATATCATACTATGATATAAGGAACACACAATAATCAAAAGGAAAGATAAAAAAGTTAACCAACTAATGGAAAGGGGTTTGCACAAGATAAGAAACGTTTAAGGAAAATTGATGAGGTCCTTTGTTGTTTACTCCATGTTGACGAGATTGAAAACTCAAGTACTGGTGTCTTCAAAGTAAGAAAGTTAAGCACCTTTATTCGAAAACACATGTAGGTCCTTGTGACTATCATGGAGAAACATATATTTGATGTAGTGGTTGTCAAGATTAACATATTTTTTTTCCATTTTTGAGGAATAAGTTCTCATTCGACCACCTCTAACACACAGCTTGATGGTCATTTGAGCATCAAATCACACAACATGAAACCCTATCAGGGTGCTAGTTGCGACTAAAATGATATGTTATGGGATCAAGACATATGTTAATTTTTAGGTCTTCAAACTTCGAAGATAAGCATATTGAGTGTTTTTCAAAGAGCTTTGAATTTACTCCATGAGAGGCATGGGTAGTTCTTGTGAGCTTGCACTAATGTTTAGAGAAGCAAAGAAGAAAGTAATCATTCCATTTGAAAAGTGCACGCAAACAGTTGAAGGAGAAACAAACTAAATCAACAAATATGAGTTGTTTGGACCAAGGCTTGATATTGGTGACCTATACACAACAAACCAAAAGGAAGATGATCTAGAGATCGATGGCTAAGGAATTTCACACATGGAGGTTCATTGAGGGAATATTTCAACATAGTATTGCAGGAATGGGAACATGAAAACTATGGAGTCTACACTAGTTATGTCAAGAACCTATTCAATGTAGAAGTGCAAAGCGCCAATGCGATGTTTGACAAAACATGGTATTTCCACATAAGATGAACACCTTAAGAAACCACTCACACAACCAAATCAAAGATCATTACACCAATGCTTTTATATGGTTAAAACCCTCAAAGAGGGAAATAGTCCACGGGCCCAACAAACATGATCACTTGAGGAAATATATTAATGCGAAAGAAAAAATTGTACATAAGAGTTTCTCACAATTGATTTTCAAAAAATAACCCTCCATGCTCCTTAAATAGAGATCATGGACCAATTGAGTGTTAAGCCATATATCAATATAGTTGTAAGTATCGAGGAGAATATGAGCCATCGGATCATTTTATATTTAGAACATATCATGACCATCAGATCACATAATCACAAATGCATACTAAGTCATACTAAAAAAACACACTTTTACCTAAATACACATTAAACCAAGTTCATCTTAACTAAATCCTAAGTGTCTAAATATTCTAACATCTCTCCTTAAGAACAACTTGGGATATGATTGAAGAATTTGCAAAGGTGACATAATATGATAATGAAGGAGACATTAGAGTCTATCCCCCCTCGACGACAACTTCCTGAACTCTTAACATAGATTAAAGATTGGAAAACTTCACTTTTGTAAGAGACTTTGTGAAAATGTCAGTAACTTGATCATTTGTAGGGAAAAAATGCACTTTGAGAACATGATCTTGAATGATCTTTCTGATGAAGTGTATGTGTAGCTCAATGTGTTTACAATGATGATGTTGAATTGGATATTTGGCGAGCTTGATGGCGCTCTAATACTATGTTTTACAAAACATGTTTTTTCCACACAAGACGAACACCTTAAGGAACCGTTCACAAAACCATATCAAATATCAATATGCCAATTTTTTTATGTGGTTAAAATCCTCAAAGAGGGAAACACTCAATGACTCCAACCAACACAACCACTTGAGACAATATATTAATGCCAAAGAAAAATTTGTACATAAAAGTTTCTCATAATCGATCGTCAACAAATGACACTCCATACTCTTCAAATAGAGATTACATACCAATTAGGTGGTAAGCCACATATCACTCTAGTCATTAGTATCTGTAACGAACTTAGGACCCCACTTGGGCAGCGTCACTAAAAACTTGACTTTGTCATGCATTGAATTTTTGAATTTTCTCCAATTCGTTCCATTAGTTCTCTAATACCATTTAATTCATTAAACCAACCCTATTGAAGGCTCATGCCCAGATCCCTATCCATGCGTCTGGTTCTAATTGTAGGTTTTAACCTTGTACAATATTTACTACAAACAAATTTTCAGTAAAAGAACAAGAAATATACAATGGCAAACGCAAACATTACATAGAGATTTTTCCCCTGGAAACCCAAATTAGGAAAACCAACATATTCTATATTCATTCATAGTGATACATTGTTTACAATACAATATACATATAGGAGCCAACGACATCCAAAACCCTAACCCAATGACCTGGATTAGTCAACAACTCTAATTCCTTAACCGAAAATAGAAAACCATCGGCAAAAAACCATGTGTCGAAAAACCGTCAAAAAATGGACATGAAAATCGAGACAACACGAAAAACGAGGCAAAAATGTGACTCATGCAAAGAATATAACACATACCCAATATTCTCCCACTTTTTTTTTTCTTTGCATACATGGGGTTAATGGGTTACATAGTCAATGATCCATGGAAACAATTCCCATGGATCCTATACACCAAGAGAACTTCTCAGTGCTCACAGATTTTGTTAATGAATTTGCAACATTCTTCAAAGTGTCCACCTTCATCAACAACACTTTATTTTCTTCAACCATGTCTCTCACAAAGTGATATTGATTATCAATATGCTTTGTCTTTGAATGATAAGCCAGGTTCTTCATCATAAAAATTGCACTATGAGTGTCACAATCTATCCTTACAGCTTGCTGTACCAACCCAATACCTGAACACAATCTTTGTAACCATACTGCTTCCTTACTTGCATGAGTGGCTACCATGTATTCATCTTATGTAGTTGAAAGTGCCACTACAACCTGTCTTTTGCTCATCCAAATTATTGCTCTTCCAAACAGGTTAAACACATACCTGCTTGTAGATCTCCAGCCCTATCTGCATCCACAAAGCCATATATATCCAACACTCTGTCTAATCCTGGTCTTCCTTGGTAGCACAATCCATAGCTAGCAGTGCCACGCAAATACCTGAAAACCCTTTTTATTGTCGTCAAATGCTCCTTCTCTAGTTTTGACATATACCTGCTCAAAACTCCTGCTACATGTGCAATGTCTAGTCTAGTACAGACCATTGCATACATCAAACTTCCAATTGCACTCGCATATGGAACACAAGACATGTACTCGTCCTTTTTTTGTGTCTTGGGACACTGATCCGCAGATAAATTTACACCAACAAGAATAAGAACCTTGACTGGTTTACATTCCTGCATATTAACCCTCTGCAATATTGTCTCGACATATTTTCTCTAATTTAACCAGATTTTCCTCTTTTTTCGATCTCTTTTAATTTCCATTCCCAAAATGAAATTTGAAGCACCGAGACCCTTCATGTCAAATTTAGAGGACAACTGAGTTTTCACATTCTGGATAATCTCTTTGTTGTTTCCTATCAACAACATGTCATCCACATACAAGACCAAATAAATCAAATGACTACCAATTAATTTAAAATACACACAATGATCCTCTTTGCTTATTGTGAAACCAAGTCCCAACATAAAAGTATCAAATTTTTGATACCACATCCTTAGTGTTTGTTTTAAATTATAAAAGGACATTTTCAGCTTGCATACCATCTCCTTCTTTCCCTCCACAACAAATCCTTCTCGCTGCTTCATATAGATTTCTTCTTCCATATCCCCATGTAGAAATGTTGTCTTCACATCCATCTGTTCTACTTTAAAATCAAATGCAACAACAATAGATAACATCAATTTTATAGATGTTAACTTGGCAATAGGAGAAACAATCTCACCAAAATCAATTCCATCAACCGGGGAATAACCTTTTTCTACTAACCGAGCTTTGTATTTCACCACTTTTCCTTCTGCATTCAAATTATTTATAAATACCTATTTTCTTCGAATGGACTTTCTTCTAGTCGGAAACTCCACTAGATCCCAAACCTCATTCTTATCCAAGGCTTCCATTTCTTCATCCATGACATTTTCCCAGAGATTTCCATCCTATGAATCCACTGCCTCCCTGACAATTCTAGGATCATCATCAGTAATAGACAAAGACAAATTTGAACGAAAATAAAATGGAGTATACATTTTTGGTGGCCTTCTTCCTCGAACCGATCTCCTCAATACTGGAGTATGAGGATATTCTTTTTCTGATTCCTGTTCTTTTGTAGAGTCTGATTCATCATCCTTTAAATCAAACTCTATTTTCTCTGGTTCTTCCTTACTTGGTAGGACTTCCTGTTTAACAACATCCTTCATTTCTCTAAATTCCACAACTTAGCTATACACAACCTTCTTAGTTTTTGGTTTCCAAATCTTATAACCTTTGAGACCATATTTATATCCAATAAAGATACACTTTTCAACCTTCTTATCTAGCTTACTCATGTTTTCCTTTGGAACATGAACATATGCATCACAACCAAATACATTGAGATGTGTGAGAAAAAGTTTCTTACCAATCCATACCTCTTGTGGAGTCTTGTCATCCAACACTGATGAGGGTGATCTGCTGACCAGGTAACATGTAGTGCCCACTGCCTCTGCCCATAATTATTTCCCTAACCCGACACCACTGCGAATACACCTTGCTTTTTATATCAGCGTCCCGTTCATCTTTTCCGCAACTCTATTCTGCTGAGGTGTATATGGAGTAGTCTTCTACCTTGCTATACCACACTTCTTATAGGATTCTTCAAATTCATTCCCACATAACTCTTCGCCATTATCTGTCCTTAACACCTTAATTCTTTTCTTTGTTTGATTCTCAACAAGAGCTTTAAACTCTTTAACCATGTCAAAGACTTCAGATTTCTTCCTGAGGAAATATATCCAAGTGTTCTTCGAGAATTCATCTATAAATGAGACATAGTACACAGATTTTCCCAATGATGGGACCAATACAAGTCCAAAAACATCACTATGAACTAGCTGTAAAATTCCTTCTACCCTCGATGCACCAGAGGATAATCTTACTCGATTCTACTTCTCATATACACAATGTTCACATAAATCAAAATCTAGAGAGTAGTTAGACATACCTTCAACCATACCTTTATTGTGTAGTAGTCGAAGACCCTTCTCTACGATATGCCCCAGTCTTTGATGCCACAATATAACATTTTCTCCAAACACTATAGAATTTATTTATTCTTCAACTCCAATATCATGAACAATGGAACTGTTACACCCATCACTAATAGTGCTTCGTTGTATCTTATACATAGTTCCAAATCGAACTCCCTTCAACAACACCATTGCTCCTCGAACCATTATGCAGGTTTCCTTTTCAAATATTGTTCTTACCCCTGCATTTTTCATTTTGCTTATAGAAATCAAATTTTTGGCCAATCCTGGGATGTGCAGAACACCAGGTAGTGTTCTAATCCTTCCATCTATGAGCCTCAACTTGACTTTTCCTCAACCTATAATTCTGGCTGTTGAGTCATCACCTAGGAAAACATTACCTCCATCATACTTTTAATATTCACAAAACCACTCCCTGTAGGGAGTTATATGAAAGGATGCACCTGAGTCAACTAACCATGCCTCATGATCTTCATGTGTGCTTGAAGAAGCCAAGTACACATCTCCTCCTTCCTCGGAAGTCTTTTTTTCTGTAGAAGGAGATTCTCTAGATCCTTTATTTTTTCTCAACTTTAGATCTACACTGTTTCTTGTAGTGCCATTCTTTTCCACATCTCCAACATACCTTTACAAACTTTTCGGGAGATTTAGATCTACCCTTAGACTTAGATCTCCCACTTGAGAATTTAGATCTATTTCTTTCCTGGGAAGGTCCTCTTGCAAATAACATGTCTATGCTCCATCCTTCCATGTTCTTCTGTCTCATCTCCTTCGAAAACAAGGATGAGACCACTTCATCAAAATTCAAAGCAATTGTATTACTACCTATGGCCACAACCAGACTATCCCATGAGTCTGGTAAAGAACATAGTAAACTGATACACTTATCTTCATTTGAAATTCTAATCTCAATAGATACTGACTGACTTACCACAGTAATGAAGGTGTTCAAATGCTCTGCCACCGAGTCTCCATCTCTCATCCTCATATTATACGTCTTTCTCGGGAATAATTTATTTACTAGAGACTTAGACTAATACAACTTCTCCAACTTATCCCATAAATACTTGGTTGTAGCTTCCATTGACACATTCAATAATACTGAATCTAAGAGACACAATCGGATTTCTCTCTTCGCCTTCCGATCCAACTTTTTCCAGTCATTTGCTGAACTTCCTGTAGGTGCAGTACCTGAATCTACCACGATCCACTGATCTCTATCCACCAACAGATCTTTCATCTTGAGCTTCCACAACTCAAAACTTTTCCCATTAAAATTTTTGATCTTCATTTTCTAATTGCTTGCTATTTCTTTTCACCTGAAAAATCAATACCATGGATATCCCACTATAACAAGGCTTATCACAACCAAACCCTTGACCACAAAGACATCCCCATGAAGCCAACAAAGCTCTGATACCAAATGTAGATTTTAACCTTGTACAACATTTACTACAAATATATTTTCAGTAAAAGAACAAAAAAGATACAATGGCAAATACAAACATTACACATAGATTTTTTCCCTGGAAACCCAAACCGGGAAAACCAACATATTCTATATTCATTCATAGTGATACATTGTTTACAATACAATATATATATTGTTAGAAAAATAGGACCGTGGAGTAATAAAATAAAACAAATGCAGAAACAAAACACAAAAGATACACAATACAATAGAGACATAGATTTACGTGGTTCACTCAATGTGGGCTACATCCACTAGAGAAATTGTCAGTTCCTTCCTTTATTATTATCCAGTATATAAAGGGATATAACCTACAACAAACCCGTTATAACTTTCTCTTCTTTCTCTCACAGTCTCCTATTTTAGAATACAATATTCGCCATCCACCATAGCCGCAATATATTTCCCTCATAAAAGAGGGTTGCCTTCTAGGGAAAAAAACCCTAACATAATCTCTATTGTTAGATCTGCGACCTTATAATGAACGGTCCAGATTTACAATGAAATTACAATATACATTTACAAGACAATTTTTCCTTCTGGGGCTTCGCC
>ML789039.1:123705-133928 GCA_009831015.1 Picea engelmannii | reverse complement strand
CTTTTACATAACTTAGTTGATTAGTAACCGTATTAAAATCATTTAAATGATCTGCAACAGACCCACCTTCTGACATCTTCATATTAAATAATCTCTTCATTAGAAATACCTTATTGGACGCCGAGAGTTTTTCATACAATTTAGCCAATGCGTCCATCAAACCCTTCGTTGTATTTTCTTTGGAAATATTGAAAGCCACCAACGCTGCCAGGCTCATCTGTATCGTTCCTAGAGCCTTTCTGTCAAGAATCTCTCATTCTTCATCCTTTGTAGCTGCCAGCTTCTTTGCTATTCCACCCAATGGTAGGAATAGATCCTTCTGATATAAATAGTCTTCCATCTGCATCTTCCATAATTGGTAGTTTTGGCCATCAAATTTCTCAACCCTAAACTTTCCATCTTCCGACATTGCTCCCACTCGAACCATGAACCCTTTTTTCCTGCGGGTTACCTTTCGCTCTAATACCGGTTGTTAGAAAAATAGGACCGTGGAGCAATAAAATAAAACAAATGCGGAAACAAAACACATAAGATACAAAATACAATAGAGACACAGATTTACATGATTCACCCAGTGTGGGCTACGTCCACCAAAGAAATTTCCAGGTCCTTCCTTTATTATTATCCAGCATATGAAGGGATATAACCTACAACAAACCCCCTGTAACTTCCTCTTCTTTTTCTCACAGTCTCCTATCTCAGAATACAATATTCTCCATCCACCATAGCCGCAACACATTTCCCTCATAAAAGATGGTTGCCTTCTAGGGCAAAAAACCCTAACATAATCTCTATCATTAGATCTGCGACCTTATAATGAACGGTCCATATTTACAATGAAATTACAATATACATTTACAAGGAAATTTTTCCTTCGGGGGCTTCGCCCCCGAACCCCCACTGGGGGCCCGCTTTCCCCCGGACCCTGCAGAGGGGTACCCCCCCTTTGCACTCCCTCGCGTGGAAGAGTGTACATACTTCTGGGGTGTAAATATTTCATGGGGTATAAACATGGCTGAAAGTAAAAGACCTCTGAATCAGGAAGATAATCAGGCTCCACAACCAACACATATAGGAGCCAACCACATCCAAAACCCTAACCCAATGACCTAGATTAGTCAACAACTCTAATTCATTAACCAAAAATAGAAAACCATCGGCAAAAAACCATGTGCCGAAAAACCGTCCAACAATGAACACAAAAATCGAGGCAAAAATGAGACTCATGCAAAGAATATAACACATACCCAACACTAAATACATTAATATTCCTTGCATATGCAACAATTATGCAGTCCTCAAAACATACATTCCAAGCATAATTATGTACAATTACAAAAAACATAATTAAATATATTACACACAACAATGACCATGTAAACAAACATAAAATAACACTTATATTTTGCAGTAAATAACCAACTGCATGCAGACCTCAAACGTTTCTCCTAGCTGTAAAATCTGTTGTTCATGCACTCTCAACAAGTCATCTCTGAGCTGGGGCTATGACTCCACTAGGGGAAAGATATTCTCACGAGTGTCACTAAGGTCATACAACACTAAAAAAAACAAGACAAGGCCAATGATACAAACTTTAGCATTAGTTCCCATTCACAACCTCTCATTCCACACAACCTGTCCCACCCAAGGAAGTGCACCCCTTTACTACTCCACAGTCCTTCAACCGTCCCACTTCCCTTCTAGAGCTTCAACAATAGGATGAATAAAAGGTCTCAGGGAGCTATGACACTTGAAACAAAAGGATGCTCTGAAAGAGTTATGGCACCAAATAGGATAGCACACATGGAAACATATTCCCAACAATTCTGTCACCTAGAGAGGATGCTCCATAGGCATAAAAATATACTTCTTCAACCCAAAGTACCGAGGATTTACAGAGTAAAAAAAAATTCCTAGCTCCTCCTCTCTAGGAAAGGGTACGAATGATGGAATGGAATGGATGACCAAGCATGGGAATTACACTAAATTCCCCCTTTTAAATATGTGCCCAACTTGACACATGGCACACAAATACCTACCTTTTCCTCCACTTTTAATTCATTCCCCTCACTTAGGAACTTTGGATAACATCGTATCATAATAATTAGAACTTAGGAATAATATTATTTTATTCCTTGGCGTAAGCCCCCCTTGACTTAACCCCTTTTCCTCTCAAGTCCTATCCCCCTTCCCCTCTCATGGAGTCCTATTCTCCCATACTCTTTTGTCTGACTTGGTATGCAATAGTGATGTATTTTGTTAATATATTTGAATGTGATTACATATTAATTTTGTTAGGCTCATCAACCTTTCAACAAATAAGCTCCCTGACCTAAATCACACAGGCACACTGGCCTCAAAACCTATATAGAAAGACACTCTGGCCTAAAACATCTTGGCTTACCAGCCTATAAAACATATCTACATATCAATTTGAGATTCGGCCCAGGGTTATTAC
The DNA here is from genome assembly GCA_009831015.1 of Picea engelmannii. NCBI lineage: Eukaryota > Viridiplantae > Streptophyta > Pinopsida > Pinales > Pinaceae > Picea > Picea engelmannii. The sequence continues at coordinate 131,470 of ML789039.1, read as the reverse complement.
ATTTCCCTCCCCCTTATTTATGCCTTGTCCTCAATGCATTATATACACATGTACAATCAAAATTCTTTAAAAATCTCTAAAAAGATGCAAGTATTCTTCTTTGCATGACATCCTCATGTTTCTCATGTCGCATCTGCATGACTGTAATAGGTCCCCTGGACCTCACTTTCTCTAAGACCTCGTCATTAAAGATTTTTTCCTTTTGGTGCTCTTATTTCCAAGTGTCCACTTCATGTTTTCATTCTTCAGCTGCATTATGATTATTTCTCTACCTCACAGAGTTGCTTCAAGAAAGAATTTAACTGTTCTCTTTTACACACCTTCATGATTCTAGCCACCATGCCATATGAATTTTTGAGTTGTTCCTTCCTTGTAACATACCTAACCACCCAGGCCGATTCATGCCACCGAAAATCTTTCATGTTCTGATACCATATTGTAACATCCCCAACATCCAATTGGGTCATGCCACATAAAATTTCCGAACTGTATGCAAATTAAAACATATACACACAAAAACTCTTGCGAAACTTTATATATAAAACTTAAAACAAACAAATACATTCTGTAAATGCACAGATTCATACGTAAATAACAATAAACATATACATGCAACATATACAAGCAATACCCATAAATATAAAGACAGGTATAAATCACACAGGGGAAACACCCATAAAAATAAACACATAAATAATAATGCAACATGTAATTTAACACACAATTGACACTTATCTTGGTAAGAATATCACCAACTGCATGCAAACCTTCCACAAACCTACTAGCCTTAGACCACATTGCTCATCATTCTCATCAGTGGGTCACCAATGAGTTGGGACTAAACTCCACCCGGGTAAAGGGATTCCTATCCAGGATGATGTATCTCAGACAACATGAAAGAATTCATCATAGGTGCCAACTCAAACTAACAGTCTACAGTCCATCATTACCCACATACCTGTCCCACCCCAGGAAGTGTGCCCCTTCTGTGCTCAATAGTCTTTCGACTGCCCCACTTCCCTTCTGGGGCTTCAGCAACAGGCCAGACAGGAAGTCTCAAATCCCTGTAGTTGTAGTTTGGAACCTTCGGGAAATCAATTCCCAATAATTCTCTCACCTAGAGAGAAATTGCTCACAGGACTGACAACTTGCCTCTTTAATCTTCCATGGGCCTAAAAACCCGCCTCTTCAATCTCCCACATGATTGACAAGCTGCTTCTTCATTCCAACTCCTGATCTAACCAGGTACATGTACGATTGTGGTACATATACATATACATGTACGATAAGGTACAATGACAGTTACAAAAAGGTACAAAGGAAAATTGAATGAGTGAGTGAATGATGATGGAGTGAATGAATGAATGAATGAATGAATGAGAAAATGAACTAAGTCCAAGCTATATGTATGCATGTTCCCAACTTGACACTTGTCATGTTGAGAGCTACTTTGGTTCAATTGTCCCCATCCTTAGAACTTAGGATAAAATAATTATCCATACTTTATACTTTAAGGAATATTAATATAATATTTCTTTTTGGCTTAAGCTCCCTAGTTTAGCCCCTTATCCTTAAATTTTAGCGCCCCCCTTTTCCTAACTAGTGGAGTTTATTCCCACATACTCTTTTATCATGGTCGGTCTACACACATCGAGGTATTATATTAATGATGAGACATATACAAAAATAGGCTCACTCGCCTTTAGCATCTAGGCTCTTTGGCCTAATTCAACGCATAAGCCTCCTAGCTTATAATAACGGGCTCACGAGCCTATAAAACACAACATATACACAAAAGACTCTCTGGCCTCAAAATCATGCGCACTTAAGTTTTCTGCGCGCCGTATCCTGGAATGTGCACACTTCATCATTTTAGTGTGCAGTACATGTGCGCACTATATCATGGAAGGTGCACACAAAATGATATAAAACAACTCACCAGCTTAAATACATTTGCATTTACAATTTGGGGTTCATCTTAGGGGTATTAGAATCCCCTCCCCTTATTTATGCAATGTCCTCAGTGCATTATATACCATGTACCATTCAAATTCTTTAAAAAAAAATCTCCAATCTTTCACTATTGGAAGTTTGATATCCATCTAGTGCTCTAATTTCCAGCACCAATTTTGGTATTCTTACTGCAGCTGGAAGTCAATTGCTCTATTCCATAGAGCTACTTCCGGAAATAATTTAGCTCACTGTTCCATTTGACACACCCTCCTTATGGATGCTACCATGCCATAAGAATCCTTGAGTTTCCTCCTCCTTGTTGCACTCACCCTTCCAGGCTCAGGCATCCCTTCACTACTACACAGTCCTTCAACAACCCATCTTGCCAAGGCTTTCACACACAAGGAGAGCGCCAACCCATTACCATAACCCCACCAAGGTTCGACAATTATAGGGATTTAGTGTCCTCAACAATAGTTGTTCTTTCCCAACATTCCAACTTTAATCAAGATTATCTCATCCACATCACACACATGTAGTTATCATGAGAGAACATTTTAAAATTCCATTTTATAAATAAAATTAATTTCATAAGGAATTTGACTTTTCCCAAAAAATTAAATTCTATTTCATAATTTTTCATCGTTGTTGCAATAATAGGATGTAGTCTTCTTTCTGGCTTTCAACAAGCATCGTGTTGAATACCATTTTTCCTGCAATAATTCTATATTGCATACAACTAACAGATTGTCAGCATTTCATGTAAATCATATTTTAATTGCAATATGTACAAAAACCTTATGCAGTGATCTTAAAATTTCCTACACCTAGCATGATCCGGATTATTTTCGGCACGAAATGAGAGCGGAGAAGTAATAAAGAAATGCAGAGAGATATCGCAGATATCCAATAACATAATAGAAATGTATAAGAGATGAAACCATAAACACAGAGATACAGTAATACACAATTTCTATTAATGAAATAAATGTACAAAGACTGTAAAAATACAGAGTGAAGGACTCGCTAGAATGGTGGCAACTTATCTCTGAGAAGAGATGTGACAGATACTCGCATTCACAAGAAGATGATCGTTACAGTGAGGCTCCAAAGGCCTTTTTAACATAAGTAAAATCCAAAACCCTAACCCCAGAAGATGAAAATCCAACAGTTTTGTGGACCCCGTTTTGGGTAGTTTGGTGTATCAACTTCCCGGGGGCATAACTTTGACATACGATCTCCGTTTGGGGCACACGATAGATCATTAGAAAGATCTATTTCAGGACTACAATAGTTGGTAGAAAATATCATGGCAGTTAAGATTTATATGATGATATTTTTTGACCGGACCATGCCCAAAAAACGTTGTTTAGGGCCTCAAAACGGCTCTGAAAGTTCAGGACCCGAAAAACTCCTAAAAATAGCAAATTACCAAAATTGCCAGAAAATTGTTTTGAGCTAGTTGGAAAAGGTGGGTGGCCACCAATATCCACCTGGATCATAGCAATCCAATCAAAATTACCAAACAATTTATTAGATAGAATGACTCATCATTCTATGTATATGTCTGTTCACAATTAATCACAATAAGTTCATTATTTCAATTTTCTGAACCTTTTTTTTTGTTTGTTTAAATTTGTCTGTAGTCACTATTCCTGTGACTATCTGGCTTGCAACTTTCCTGCTGCAATGTCTAACAGTTCCTGAAATGTTCTCATCTCCATGAGTTAGTGACATTTCTTTTATTAATATAATTATTTCCATTCAAAAACATATATACATGCACTCACAAAATGCATTCAACAAATGTATTTAGGTATACAATTTTATCATGTATGAATGCAACTCTGCCACTTACTAGACATGAGTGCAACTCTCAATGACTATTTATTCAAAGCACATTTGTATTGATTTTCAAAATGATCTTTATTCAAGTCATGTCTTTCACCATCCATAAATTGGAAATCTGACCAATGTCTTGACATATTCTCGACACACTTCCCATTGTCTTCTCGATTATTTGGATGCAATCCTTTTCGACCCGAACACTACACCAAGAATATAATTATGTGGTGTTCATTAGTGTTAGCAAAAATGTTGTAGTCCAAGTTTTACTTAAAGGTAGGAATCTCATTGGGTATTTGTGTGGTACATAACCTTTCTATATCCATACCTTTCCATATCCAACCATGTCTTGGTCTCATACATGACTAGCTTTCCTGACATCATTCCTATAACAAGTTCTTATATTTTATTTCTTTGGTTATTACCTCATAAAGTACAAATATTTGATAACTATAACATGCCTCTAGCCTTTACCACACCTAGTGGTAACTTATTCTTGTTAATGCACTTAAACAATACCATACTGCGTATTATAAAAAATCAATTTGGGGAAATTCTTACCTGAATTTTTCATTGGCAATTATGCAACATAGTTTCAAAAGAGAAATACTTGTATGGCTGCCATTAAAAAAATTTAATGCTACATGATTAGCTGATGATAGTAGAATCTCTCATGCCTCTTTATCAATGCTATAATCAACATTCTAGTTTTCTATTGCTTCCTTCCATATGCAACAACATTATCAACAACACTCGCAAACATGCAAGCATTCTCACTTTATGGCTGTCCCAACAAGCCATAACATAATTGTTGCTACAGTAATTGCAACAACTTCTTTCGTCCTGTATCATTTTCCCTTGTTTATCTCAGAAGTATTCAATTCTTCCAGATTCCTAAATCTTCATGTGTTCTTCACTATAACCATTGTGCATGATTATTTCTGACATGAGCACTTTCTAACCAAATTACTCTTGGCTTCCTTTTCTTTTCCATCCAAATACTAAACTGATATTGACCTTCAAATTTTATTTAATTCCTGGATCCATCTATCCCAACTCATACTTGAATGAATTATAATTCCAATCATGTTGTGTTATAGACATTGGATCCTCAACATCCATTTACTTTTCAGAATGAACTACTTCATCTCTTCCTTGACTGAATACTTTAATATTTAAGTTTTTTTGCACTCTTCTTTTCTCCTTGCCAACTAGCCTCAAAATTGGATTGCATAGCCAATCTCTAGCATACTGTAAGGATGCACATATGCCTCATTCTCTAGATGCATATAATTAATTAAAAGTACTTAATACTTCTTTTAATTTACCATCATAATTTCAAGTGATACTTCCATCCCATGGAAATGTCACTCATGGATCTATGCCTCTTGAGATAGATTCTTCTCAGGAACCATCTCTTTTGCATTCAAAACCATGCATATATCCATTTTCTTCTTCATGGTTCCTTACTGACTCTCTACAGAGATTCATTTCACTTTCAAGTCTTTCTTGGCTTTGACATCTCCATGCTATTGTGAAAATATCTTCAATACCTTTGGAATGCATCAACAATCCTCTACTATTCTTGCTTTCCCTCCTGGAGTGTTGTCCTGCATTCCCATTAGCTTGATATCTACCTCATGATTTCTTCTTCCATTATCCTAGGATGTTCATGGACTTGCAACTATATATTATGCTGATTTTAATTTTTAGCATTCCACTATTATTTGGATTCCTCTGATCCAATTCCTACATGACCCAATTATATTTCGAGTCATGTTTTCTAAGTAACCTTTGATAGTTAACACCAACTTTCTTCTTGAGGTACTTGATTTATACCTTCCTTATTTGATCATATCAACACTTGGATTTGCTTGATGACTATTACTTTCTCTAGTCTTGACCAATCTGATTTCAACCTGACTTGCATAATCCCCTTCCATCATGCCATATTGATACACCTATGCCTCAACCGACACTCCTTACTTATGTGCACCTTCATTTCTTTACCCTTGAAGTGATTCCCTTTATACCATGTTTCCACTGCGCACTTTGATAACCATAAAGGAAGCGTTACTTTATAATTGCATAGCTAATCCCTGGATATGATGCACTCTTTATCCATATATGCGTTTAAGCCTCATTCTTTATCTGATTACTATCATTATGATAATCAATTCATTTTATGATAGATCTGAATCCAATGTATTTCTTAATATGTATATTGGTTTCTTTTGGAGTGAATGTACTTTCACTAATTCATTCACTACATGATCTATTCCTTTGCCCAGATTCCATTGAGTACTTGACTAACATGAGAAGACTTCCTGTAGTGGCTTCCCAAGACTATGGCTGCTCCAAGATTCATACCTTAACATTATGTAGTCTTGGATTTTGATCATCTTATGAAAGATTTTGTCATAGCACTCTTCCCATGAGTACCCCTACCTATATTAACTAAATTTCAACCTTCTCACCTCGTAATAACTAAAAAAATTTAACTCTACAAAAATGTGTGGCCAACAAAATTTGTTAGGCTAAATAATTTAACAAATTAATGAAATTATGTACAATTTTGTTCCAACAATGCATCATAATTACTTCTTATGCTCTCCTATGGAGATTAACCTCCCAAAACAATTTTCTAGGTGGATAATTAGACTCCTCTATCTAATATGATTTCTCCCTTGCTCAATTTTGAGTCTTGAGTAGAAATTTATGGTCATTTGAAAATTGTCCAATAATTTTTCTGTTCACACTTCAACTTGGTGCAAATATGCGTTGTAATTATGCATTTTTGCACCTACTCCATTGGATTTTTGGTAAGAGCTCAATTGTTTTTCTTCATATATATATTTTGGACAGTCTCTTCAAATTTCACCTCTTTCTGGTTTCTAAGCTTCTAGTTACAACCTATTGAAATTCTAGGCCAATTAGTGTTTTTGGTCTGGGTTGCTACACGTACCTTCTTTGCCATCTTTAACATTTTTAACATGCCCAAAATTTTAATCCAGCTCTAGAACTATCTTCTATGGTTCAATAGATTTCCATAGACTACTCCTGCACCTCAATCTGATTCAAGAGCAGAAAGTTATGGTCCTTAGAAGTTTGTTGGGTCTTAAAATTTACCCTCCACTGTTTGTGCTGTAACTTCCTCATAAAAGATCTGTTTGATGAATGGTTTACACCATTAAAAATATCCCTTTGTGATATTTCATTTGAGCTGCAGAGACAAAGTGTACCTTAGTAAACTCTGTGGTACACTTTGTTCTCGGGGTTTTTTAGTAGCTAAAAACGTTTTTTAGGGCCTCAAATAGGCGCTGCAAGAAGATGACCTTCAAACAATATAAAATATCACATAAATTCATTGGTTTTCTGCTGTTGTAGACCATCCAAACGACTTTGTGCACAAAAAAATGAACATGTACAACCATATTTAGCATGTGAAACAACACCATAAGGTAGCACATGCTTAGCCCACCTATAAACAATGTGGATCACTTCTTTGTCGCGCCAATAACTGGTGCACACTATTTTTGTGTTGCGTGCCAATATCCACCACACACAATTTTGGTTCATGCACTAATACTTGTTGTGCACAATTTTTGTGTCACGCGCTAATATTCCACGCACATTACACTCTATGCGCTGCACCATGCCAAAGTTTAGTACGCCCCCACTGCGCGCCAATATTTCACGTGCACCCTTAATTAAATTGTCACGCGACAACATATACCCACATTGCGCGTGCACCAACAAAATTCCTTTGCGCTCTGTCAATACTACGCACACCACGTGCACCATTATTATGCATGCGCACACCAATATTATGCACGCGCCACTCAATCTGCATCGTGCAATGCTAAATTTAGTGCGCACACGTGCACATCAATATTTTCTGCGCATTACCACTCTGCACCGTGCAACGCCAAATTTAAGTGCGCACACCCATGCGCCAATATTTTCC
>ML789039.1:104276-121488 GCA_009831015.1 Picea engelmannii | reverse complement strand
GCGAAGATCCATGTCAAGTAAGACAGGTCATGGCCACCAAACATACACTGTGGATCCATGCCAATATGACTCAAATCTGAACATAGCCACCAAAAATACACTGTGGATCTATGTGTTAAAGACTCAAATTTGAACATAGCCACAAAACATACAATGTGGATCTATGCAACAATACACTGAATATACTCCAACGCAACCTGGATTTGTCAGAAAAATATCCAGGGTCTTCATCTCTATCACTCTATAGTATGAATCTAACCATGCGAATACATGTGTTGAAGTCGAACATGGCAGAAACCACTTGATTACCGGTCATTAGTGTATACCGTTAACAAATGCGAGGGAAATCACCATTAATGTCAATGACTCCCAAGGTACTCTAGTACAATCCAATGAATGTGAATAAATGAACTGAAGTCGAACACTCGGCGAAATCTCCTGATCAGGGGTGAATAATGAAAACCCACTGTCGAAAGCGAGGAAACCTGCCATTAAGGCATGCAAGTTCCAAGGTACCAATTAGTTTCTAAGTCTAATTCCTGGATAATGAGTTGAATTCGACAGAAAAAGAATCGTCACGAGAGGGCCTTAATATATCCCACATCTAGGCTCTCCAACCTAATTCAACGCATAAGCCTCCTAGCTGATAATAACTGGGTCACCAGCCTATAAAAACAAACATATACACAAAAGACTCTCTGGCCTCAAAATCATGAGAACTTAAGTTTGTTGCGTATAGTATCGTGGAATGTGCACACTTCATCATTTTAGTGCGCATTACATGTGCGCACTATACCATGGAAGGTGCATGCAAAATGATATAAAAAAACTCACCAGCTTAAGTACATTTTCATTTACAATTTGGGGTTCAGCCTAGGGGTATTACATTCCTTGTTGCACTCACCTTTCACGGCTCAAGCATCCCTTCTTTGCTACACAATACTTTGACATTTCATCTTGCCAAGGATTTCACACACAAAGAGAGCGCAAATTCATCAATATACCTCCACTAATGGTCTGCACTCTGTGGAAATGATAGGGTTATGGTGTCCTAACAATGGAATTTCTTCTTGAGCTTCATGAGTTTTTCATCTTCAATAACCATCATCTCATATGTATCACACACATACAATCATCATGAGATAACATCATAACAATTTCACTTATAAATTCAACTTGTTTTCATAAGGAAATTCAAATTTCCCTAAGTATGAGATTCCATCTCATAATTGATTGGATCTTGCAGCAACATACATCAATATTTATTATGGATTATAACAGTTCCATATTTGAGACCACTCTTACCCGCGACACTCTTAATATTTCATTCAACGAACATATTGTCAGTATTTCATATACAATGTACTTTTATTGCAACAATTACAAAAGTTTACAAAGTGATCTCAGAATCGTTTACAGTTAATAATTCAATCACTTCCACTAATCCATCTATTAACTTGAATGAATCTATCATTATATACACATGCATTATCAACAACCAAGATTTTGCTTCTTCTAGCCATCAATATTTTCATTATTTTGTTCCCACGACAGATCTTTCTTGTAGTCCATCCTCATGTGACTACTTGAACCTACAACTCTTTCATTGCAATATCTAATAGTTCCTGAAATTTTCTCAACTTCAGGAGTTAGTAATAATTACATCATTTTAGCCGTTAGCATAATCATTTCTATGAAATATAATATATGTATACATTCACCAAATGCATTCAATAATGTATTGAAGCATACAGAAATCCATCTTAGCATGCATGTGTGCATATCTACCACTTTCACACTTTCATGATTTATTCATACATACCTACTCAATGCACCCTTGCATTGATTTTAGAATACCATTTTATCTAAGTCATGCATCCCACCATGGTGAATTGGAAGGTCTAGCCAATGACTTGACACATCATCCATGCACTTTCCCTTGCTTGTTCAACCATTTGGATGCCTTCCTTTTCAACCCAAACACAACATCAAGAATATAATTCCTTTGTGCTCTTTAGTGTTGGCAAAAGGGTTGCAATGCAAACATCAATTATAGGTAGGAAGTCCATTGGATACTTGTGTGTCACTATAGAATTTCCATATCCAACCATGTCATGGCCTCACACATGGCTAGATTTACTAGCATTCATTTCTATAACAAAGATATATCTCTTGACCTACTTTGGTTATTTCCTCATAACCAACATATTCCTGACATGATATTGTGTCATATGAATGCATTTTAAAACCAAATAGCTTTTGTAAATATCCCAGGCCTTCATCCTTTACCACACCTAGTGGTATATCATTCATTTTAATGCATTTAGTTACACAGAATAATATCACTTCAAATGTTAAATTCTCTATGAGGGAATTCTTATCTAAATTCTCTTCAGTATTTATGCAACATAAGCACATCAAATTCATACCTGCATAGTTGTCAATCAATTTATCGATGCTATCTAATTAGTTGGTGATCTATAGAAGCTTACATGATTCCTTTATGAGCCTTATGTCCATTATTTAACCATCCTCATTTGTCCTCATACGGATGGATATAAACAACAACATCATCGTCAACACTCTCAAATGTGCGATAAATTCCCTTTTCTCCAGGGACAATAATCACGATTAACAACTTTTAGGAATCATAACCTCATTTTTCCATATATTACAATAGGATATTCTTAGTCTACACCATGTTATATACACTCTCAAACATTTTTCACATGCACGAATGCATATCTATATACACTAAGAATGCATCTTTAACATCCCCATGAGTGCATATGCATTCTAGCTTCCTATGTTATATATGGTTGTTCAACAGACCATATCATAATTGTTGCTACAACAATTGCATCAACGTCCTTCATCATTTACAACTCTCTTTGTTGTTCTTCACTATCCTCAAATCTCATTGGAGTCTTGTAGCCTTTTTTTCTCTTACTGTAATCACTGTGCATGATTGTTTATGCCCTGAACATTTTTCCAGCCAAACCACTCTTGGTCACTTTACATTTCCAGACATGTTGTGTTGTTGAATTTGAAACTTCAACATCTAATTTTTTTTCTAAATCAAACTAAATTAACTTTGCCTTGTTTGAACACTTTAGATCTTGTGGCTCCTACGCTATTCTCTTCTCCCTCCTTAGAAAATTGGTTTCAAACTTGACTTCCATAATCAATTTTCTAACATACTATAATTATGCACAAAGGTCTTCTTTTTCAGCTTCATAGAGACTAATTGGAAGTAGTTAGCATTACCTTTACTTACCATCCTAAACTTCATAGGTACTTCTAGTATTTTAGAATATCACCAATGAATCTTTTCCACTTGAGATGGATTCTTTTCAGGTGCCTTCTCTTTTGTAAACAATATCAAGCATATGAATATTTTCTTCTTCATGGGTCTATTAATGATTTCCCTTCTCAAAATCACCTCCCTTCTTGAATCCTTCTGACTTGTCATCATGTTCCACCTTGGAAATGCATTTAGTACCCTTGGAGTGCACTCAACCTTCTCTATATGCATCAACAATTCTCTTCTATTGATGTCATCCTTCCTTGAGTGTTGCAATACACTCCAATTATCTTGGAATCCCCTTCATGGTTCCTTTTCCATTATCTCAAGATGTTCAAGGACTTGGATTAGTCCTATAATCCTTCTTCCATTTATGGAATACCCTTTATTGAAGTATGATTGTATGACTGCATCCTTCTAAAGAATTTCTTTACATAATGCTTACTGTATGCATCAATTGACACTCATTATTATACATGCACCTTCATTACTTCACCATCGAAGTTCTGACATTCATACTATGCTTCCACTGCACACTTTTGATAACAATAATGGAGGTACTACTCCACACTTGCATAACCGATCTCTAGAGAAGATGCACTTTATCTCCATGTATACACTATGTCTCTCTTTATCAAAAGAATAGCTTCCTGAATTCTAAATTTACCTGGTTGAACTTGGATTATATATTAACATTATTCCTTCCTAGTATTTTCTCCTCTTGTGAATAATCATTGACATAACACTCTTTCTTCAAGTTCCTCTGCTCATCCTTAATACCAAGTCCAAACTCTTTCACCTACTATATAGACCATCCTTCTAGATTTCATGTTTTTTAGCTACACGTGTACCCACTACTCATGCATTATCATAAATTGTTGATGGTCTCTCTCTTATTCAACATCCCCATTTGGTATATGCACATTCATCTGGAATTATTTTCCCAAAAAATAAATAAATTACTAGAAGTCTTCCATATTGCTTATTGAACCCAGATGTCTAATCCTTGCAACTTCCTAAAGAAACCACATGCTCATTTTGAAGAAATTCTTTTGTCCTTTTTCCTCATGTATCTAAATTTACCTTTCATCTTGCACATATATAAAACTCATTCTAAACATGTCCAGTCCTATCTGCAACTGTACAGGAACAAATTCTGTTAGCTAGGAATAATTTTATAATTACGGACATTAGACATGCTTTCCTCTTTTTAAGCTTGAAATACATCTTACTTCCGATTACTTGGGAAATCTAGTGCTAGAGTCACAATTATGAATGGGTAACTGGATTCTTCTATCTAGGAGATTTCCAATGACAACTCTCTTGCTCAAATATGAACTCTAAGCATAAACTTATAGTCATCTGAATAATGCTAATTCCCTCTTTTGTGCACCTTTTATCTGGTGCAATTAATTCTAGACACCCACTCCCTTGTAATTTTGACAGAATCCTTATTGTGTTTCTTCATTCCTACATTTTAGGAAATCTATCCACATTTCACCTTCATCTGAGCATCCAGGCTGCTAGTTACAACCTGCTGAAGTTTTGATTGTTTTCCCCTTTTAACATTGAAGGCTACATGAATCTTCTCTTCCATCCTGCACAATTTCAGCTACCTAGATTCCAATTATAGGTCCATATATGTGTTCTATGGTCCATGATATTTGCATATACTTCTCTTGTTCCCCAAACTGACTTCTGAGCAGGGAGTTATGCCCTTTGGAAGTAAACTGGTAATCAAAATAATACCTTGTACTGTTTACGTTGTAACTTTCTCATATAAGCTTTGTTTTTCTCCCAGGATAGCTCATTGAAAATATCTCATCGAGCTCTTTCATTTAAGAAGTAAAAATTGTATATGGTGCCTTTGGATCTTATAGTTTCATGAAATTCAAACTCCTAAAAATGTTGTTTAGGGCCTCAAAATGCCCCTGCAAGATAATAACCTTCAAAACCCTCATAATTTTATAAAAAATTAACCTGGTTACTATTGACATGGCTGTTGATGTGGTATTTTGGGTCCACATGGCACCCCGAGGTGACATGTTGAATTATTGAGAGGGGGGGTGAATCAATAATAGTGTAATTATAATCCTTATTCTCCAAATAATCCAAGTGTTATATAAATGTAGAATTATTATCCAATAATGATCAATAAGAAATGAACAATCACACACATACATAGTACACCAGTGTTTTACATGGAAACATAAATAAGGAGAAAACCACAAAATGCTTTATCTTATATGTCTTGAATAATTACATTCATTGGAAGCACCAAATTCCTTTGTTTTCTAGTTGCAACTAGAAGGAGGCTCCAACCCCATAGTTTCTCAGGTTACAACCTGAGGGAAGGTTAAAACCCCCCAATTCTCTGGATACAACCAGAAGGAGGCTACAACTCCCTATGTTCTCTGGCTACTACCCCCTATGTTCTCCGGCTACAACCAGAAGGTGTCTACAACCACCTGTCCTTGCCCAATCCAACCGCCCTGAAGTAGAAGTAGAATGATGGAATCACTGTCACACTATCACTGTGAGATATACCACTATAAACATGTACCAATAAACCTGAACCATGCATCAACCTGTACATCAACCATGCACCAACCTGTACTAAACAATCTATAATTAACCTGTACCATAAACAAGTGAAACCAACCATGTACCAAGTATGTACCAATTATGTGTCAAGTACTCATCAACTATGACTCATCAATATGTACCAATATCATCAACTATACACCTCATGTATGTGCCAACTCATCAACTACTTGTCTCAAGCATGTACCCAACTTGTACCTCAACCAAAAGACCTCATCAATTCCATCATCCAAATATGATTTGTAACTCTCTAATAGACCTAGTGTATATGATCACATACCTACAAACCTTCATTTACTTTAAAAACAAGAGACTAGCATTTTCATCAAACGTTTCTTTAGTCTCACAAGACTAGTTTTGGATCAGTCAACAACCCTAACTTGAAATAATTATAACTTTGTAATTGTAATGAATAAAGATATGAAACTGATACACAATGTTCTTCAGTGTGTTTTATACAGTTCCTCCAGGTGTCACTCCTTGGAACCTCTTAGAAAAAGGAGTTGTGGAAAAAATGGCACACCTTGCTAAATACTGGATTATTCTAGAGAGTGACCTTGTAGAGCGTGCCCCACACAGAATATTTGTTGAATTGATATGAAACTATTACAAAGAATACTAATGACTGTACTATAACCAACACATTTGTTTGTACTAAATTTGGATATGTTATGAAGAAGTTATGACGTTTTTACCCGAAACACCTGTTTTTGACTAGTTTCAGGACAAACCACAAACCCTATTTTACACAGAGTGTAACTCCAAAAATAAAATGACCCAGAAGCTTGATTTTTTACCACAGATACTTGGATATGTTTCCTCAATGGAATAGAAATTTCATGGTCTGAATCATTCTAGAAAAAAAAGTTATTGCGAAAATGGTGAGATGACCTGAAAAAACATACCTTAGAAAGCATCATCAAAAGAATTTATCCTTCCTTGAATTTCAGCCTTCTTTTATTCACTTTCCCCAAAACTTCAGCTTATATATCCTTTGGTTACCTTAGAAACCTATAGGTATTCAATATTCTCAAGTGTGTCTTAAATGAGAGAGCCCTACCTCTTATTTATACTCTCCAAGTATCTTCCCTAAAAACATCTTCTAGGTCACTTTGCCCACTTTCTTTATTTTAGGGTTAAACCACTTCAAATTTCTCCATTAAATTTATTATTCAATTAATTTATTTTGTATTCACTTTGAATTATAGTACACTCATAACTTCACTTTATTATTTACCTTTTAAAATCTCTTAAACCACTTTGACTACTTTGACCTTTTGGGGCTTCTAGATGACATATGAGGGTCCTCCAACTTCGTAAGGCCATAACTCTCAAATCGTGAGAAGTTATGTAACAATCCACATACCACCAGAAATGGAATGACATGTAATATCCATATAGAGTAGTATTACCTGAAAATATATCAAAAATCATACCGTTATACATCAAACAAACTTGGGTCCATTACCCAAACCCGGGTTCTCCAACTTCTCATGGCCATTGCTTCCATTCTGGCAACTGGGGAAAATGTCTCTTCAAAGTCGATTCCTTCGATCTATGCATATCCTTTACATACCAATCTAGCTTTTTTGCTTGTAACTTGTCCATCTTCATTTAATTTATTCATGAAAACCCATTTTGTGTTGATCATATTCTTATTCTTTGGTCTTGGAACCAGTTCCCAAGTGTCATTTTTCTCTATTTGATCCAATTCTTCATTCATGGCCTTATTCCAAAATTCATCTTCATTGGCTTCTTCAAAACAGTTTGGTTCAATTGTAGATAAGAGTGCTAGGTGTGTTTGTTCTGGTGAACGGATTTTTCTTCTAGTCTCAACTCCTGCATCTTTGTTTCTAATAATCTGATCTGAAGGATGATTCTTCTGTACTTTTTTGCTAGGTGTCTTTGGAGATACTTGCTGAAATTTCTCTTCTCTTTCTGTCAGATTCTCTTCATCTTCCTCTTCTACTTCATCTTCTTCTTCTTCTTCTTCTTCGAAAAGTTGTTCCATTGATTTGTTATCTTCTTCCTTTGATTCTGGTCTGCCTGTTTCATCAATTGTTACGTTGATGTTTTCCACAACTTTGTTCAATCTTAGATTGTAACACTTGTATTCTTTCCTTGTAGTTGAGTAACCAACAAGTACTCCTTTTTCCACACGAGAGTCAAACTTTTTCATTCTTCCATCTTCTCTTTTGATCTAGCATTTGCTTCCAAAAACTCAGAAGTGCTTCACATTTGCTGGTCTTCCTTTCTATAGCTCGTAGGGAGTTTTATCAGTGTTGTTCCTGAGCATTACTCTATTTTGAATGTGAATTTTTGTATGCGCCATCTGTGTCCAAAATATATCTGTCAATTTGGAATCCATTAGCATTGTTCGAGCCATTTCTTGTATTGTCCTGTTCTTTCTTTCAACAACTCCATTCTGTTGAGGTGTCCTAGCAACGGAGAATTGTCTTTTTATTCCATGAATGCTGTAGTAGTCCATAAATTCCTTTGAAGTGAACTCTCCTCCATTATCAGATCTCAAGCATTTGATTCTTTAATCCATCTCATTTTCAACCATTTCCTTGTAGATCTTGAAGTTTTTAAAATCTTCTGACTTGTTCTTGAGAAAGAAAACTGCAGTCATCCTTGTATAATCATCAACTAATAACATAAAGTATTTCTCACCTTTTAAGCCCTTTTTTGTAGTTGGTCCAATTAGATCAGTATGCATAATTTAAGTGGTCTTGTTGTTGAATATTCCTTTGATTTGAACCTAGTCTTTGTTTGCTTTCCTTGTTGACAATGCTTGCATAAAGTGTTGGTTGGTTTCGTGATCTGGGGCATTTCTCTGATTGCTTCTCTTTTGCTGACTTTGACAAGGCTATAAAAATGCATGTGACCCATTCTTCTACGCCATAGCCAACTTTCACCTTCATTTCCTAAAAAACACTTTTCATTTCCAATTTCACTTAACACATATATGTTGTTTGAAGTTCTTGCAGATGTACCAACAAATTTCCCTGAACCTTCTCTTCTTATCTCACACTTTTATGAATCAAAAGTAACTTTATGACCTTGGTCACACATTTAACTCACACTTAGAAGACTGATCCATTTCTTTCCTTTCACAATGTTAGAAATTTGTCTCTATCACATGTCATGTGTTTTGAACACCCACTGTCAACATACCAACCATGTTTCTTCTGCTTAGCTTGTAGAGCGACTGTGCATTCTTCATTGCTATACTGATCTTGCTTTCTTATCCATGTCATTTTCTTAGGTTATTGTCTGTGACTGTTGTTATTCTATTGAGGTTCTTTAGGAGGGACTGTCATTCTGCAATTTTTGGCCACATGTCCAAAATTGTTACATTTGTAACATTCCACTTCAGTGCTCAAAGATTCAAACTTGTTGTAACTTCTTCTTTGTGTTTCACTAGGTATTCTTAAGTAACCCCTTTGTGTATGACTCTCAAAGTTGTTATTGTTCCGGTTGTTAGCTCTGCAATTCACATCTTTATGTCCAAAATTATTACATGCATAACATAAACCAAAAAATATAGTTTGATACCTGAGAGTTGAAGATCTTCTTAAAGAAGGTTCTCTTATGAATCCTTGTTCTTCTTGAGGCCTATCTACCTGTTGTTGATTCTAAAATCTGAATCTTCTCGGTGGAGGAGTGTCCCTGTAATCTTCCTTGTACATCTTCCTATCCTCTTTGATTGTTTCTGCATAGCTTTTTGGATTTGGTTCTTGCTCGGTTGTTTTGGAGCTTGATCCCTTTTCTGTATGATTGTATCCAAGTCCAGACTTGTCAAGATGAGATTTTTGACTGCTGATAATGTCATCTAGAACTTTTGAGCTATTCTTCATATTTTTCTTTTAAATACCCTTTCTTAGTGTGACAATCTCTGCTTCCAAGTTTCCAATGATCTCGTCCTTTTCTTCTAGTTGTTCTTTGAGTGCTTCTTCAATTCTTTTATCTTCTTCTATTTGAACCTTCAATCTTGTGATCATTTGTTCTAGTTCTCGAGTGTCCTTTTTCTTGTTTAGTTCTTCTTGTAGTTTCTTGTTTTTATTCTTTTCTCTTCTGATAACTTCTATGGCACACATTAATTCTTCTCGATAGTCAACTTCTGCCTCTTCAATTTCATATTCGACTTCTTCATTTCCTTATTCGGCTTCTTCATATTCTTCTTCGAAGTCTTATTTGTCAAAATCTTTTACTGCCATGAATAGAACTCTTCCTGTCTCATTGTCACTGATTTCATATTTATCTGATGATGAGATATCTTCTTTGAAGCATAAGCTTTTCTTGAAATATTTCTTTGTAGTTCGTTTGCCTTTATATGTGTGTTTTCCTTTTGAGTAACCTTCATCATTTCTCTTTTTCTTATGAGGACATTTGTTAGAAAAATGACCAATACCATCACAATTAAAAAAAATTAAAGGAAGCTTACCTCTATACCTACCATTGGTTCCCTTGGTCAGTGATTTGACGAAGTTGGACACTTCTTCATCATCTTCTGAGATGTCGTTGTTGCTGCTATATTCTTCTTGTTCCTTTTTCTTTTTCTTTTATCTTTTGGATGCTTTGAAGGCTGCTTCTTTTACATCTGGATTTTCCTATCCAGTTCTCATTTCATATGTTGTGAAGATTCCATGCAGTTCGTCCATGCTTATTGAGTTCAGATCTGATATTTCTTCTAGTGCTAATATCTTAGGGTTGAATCTCATAGGAAGAGATCTTAGTACCTTTTGAACAATTACAGATTCTTCGATTTCTTCTCCCAATCCTATGATTGCATTCACTGTTTTGTCAACTCTTAAGAAGTAGGATGCAATATTCTCATCTTCCTTCATTTTTGGTTGTTCGAACTGACCTCTGTAAGTTTGAAGTTTTGCTGCTTTGACTTTTGTATCTCCTTCATAAATATTTCAAAGCTTGTCCCAAATATCTTTGGCATATTTACAATGTGAAACTTTGGTGAATATTGTTTCACTGAGACCATCCAAAAGTGCATTTGTAGCTTTGGAATTATTTTGATCAAGTTTCACTACTTTATCATTTGTTGGTGGAACTGCTGGTACTATGTATCCATCTACAATTGATTGCCAAATTTCAAACTCCTGTGCTTGTATATATGTCTTCATCCTTATGCTCCAAAAAGAATGCTTTTGTCCATCAAAGTGTGGTATTCCATTTTTATATGCGTTGGTACTCTCCATGATCTACCTTTCAGTGGTTAAACTGATTTCTAAAGGAACCTCCTCTGATACCAATTGTTGGATTACTAAGAGGGGGGGTGAATCAATAATAGCATAATTATAATCTTTTTTCTCCAAATAATCCAAGTGTTATATCAATGTAGAATTATTATCCAATAATGAGCAATAATAAATGAATAATCACACACATACATAGTACACCAGTGCTTTACGTGGAAACCCATATCGGGAGTAAAATACGAAATGCTTTATCTTATATTTCTTGAAGAATTACATTCATTGGAAGCACCCACTTCCTTTGTTTTCCAACCGCAACTAGAAGGAGGTTCCAACCCCCTAGTTTCTTAGGCTACAACCTGAGGGAAGGCTACAACCCCCCAATTCTATGGATACAACCAGAAAGAGGCTAAAACTCGCTATGTTCTTCAACTACAACCGGAAGGACGTGTCTACAACCACCTGTCCTTACCCCGTCCAACCGCCTTGAAGTAGAAGTAGAATGATGGAACCACTGTCACACTATCACTGTGATATATACCACTGTAAACATGTATCAATAAACCTGAACCATACATCAAGTATGCATCAACCTGTACCTCAACCTATAATCAACCTGTACCTCAACCTATAATCAACCTGTACCATAAACAAGTGCATCAACCATGCACCAACCTGTACCAAACAATTTGTAATCAACCTGTACCATAAAAAAATGCAACCAACCATGTACCAAGTATGTACCAATAATGTTTCAAGTACTCATCAACTATGACTCATATATATGTACCAACATCATCAACTATACACCTCATGTATGTGTCAACTCATCAACTACTTGTCTCAAGCATGTACCCAACTTGTACCTCTACTAAAAGGCCTCATCAATTTCATCATCCAAATATTATTTGTAACTCTGTAATAGACCTGTTATATATGATCACATACCTACAAACATTCCTTGAATTTAACAACAAGAGACTATCATTTTCATCAAACGTTTCTTTAGTCTCACGAGACTAGTTTTGGATCAGTCAACAACCCTAACTTGAAATAATCATAACTTTGTAACTGTAATGAATAAATATATGAAACTGATACACAATATTCTTCAGTGTGTTTTATGAAATTCCTCTAGGTTTCACTCCTTGGAACCTCTAAAAAAATGAGTTATGGTAAAAATGGCACACCTTGCTGAATTATGGCTTATTCTAGAGAGCGACCTTGTAGAGCGTGCCCCGCACATGATATTTTATGAATTGATCTAAAAATGTTACAAAACATACTACTAACAGTAATGTAACCAACACATTTGGTATTACTTAATTTGGATCTGTTATGAAGAAGTTCTGACGTTTTTACCGAAACACCTGTTTTTGACTAGTTTCAGGACTAGCCACAAACCCTATTTTCCACAGAGTGTAACTCCAAAAATACAACGAACCACAAGCTGAATTTTTCACCACAGATAGTTGGATATGTTTCCTCAATGGCATAGAAATTTCATGGTCTGAATCATTCTAGAAAAAAACATTATTGTGAAAATGGTGAGATGACCTGAAAAAAACATACCTTAAAAAGCATCATCAAAAGAATTTATCCTTCCTTGAATTCCAACCTTCTTTTCTTCACTTTCCTCAGAAATTCATCTTAGATATCCTTTGGTTACCTTAGAAACCTAAAGGTATTCAATATTAGATATCCTTTGGTTACCTAAACCTATAGGTATTCAATATGCTCAAGTGTGTCTTAAATGAGAGAGTCTTGCCTCTTATTTATACTCTGCAAGTAACTTCCTTAAAAGCATCTTCTAGGTCACTTTTCCCACTTTCCTTATTTTTGGGTTAACCCACTTCTAATTTCTCCATTATATTTATTATTAAATTAATTTATTTTGTATTAACTTTGAATTATGGTACACTCATCACTTCACTTTATTATTTACCTTTTAAAATCTCTTAAACCACTTTGACTACTTTGACCTTTTGGGGCTTCTAAATGACATATGAGGGTCCTCCAACTTCGTAAGGCCATAAATCTAAAACTGTGAGGAGTTATGTGACATTCCACATACCACCAGAAATGGAATGACATGTACTATCCATATATAATAGTATTACCTGAAAATATATCAAAACTCATACCATTATCCATCAAACAAACTTGGGTCCATTACCCAAACCTTAGTTCTCCAACTTCTCATGGCCATAAATCTCTAACCGTGAGGAGTTATGTGACGTTCCACATACCATCAGAAATGAAATGACAAGAACTATCCATATAGGAAAGTTTCACTGACAAATTCACTAGTGAAATTTTACCCAAACCTCTCGGGTCTCTCCCTTGGCTCATGAATCCCTTCTCCAAGAGATCTTTTCTTCCTTAAATAGAAAATAGAATCCTCATAACCTTAGGAGGTCAAATCCAATATTCTCCATTGGATTCTAAATCTTGGAGATTGGTGGCAACAATCAAATAGACAAAAATCCAACAAACTGCTAATTTTCAAGAATTTGTTGGAAGTCATTAAAAAAATGTCTCCACCTCATTACACGAGGTCTTTGCTGGAGATAAATATTAGGTGTAGGTGTATCTTGACATCTAATTGATCCTTGAGAATTCATTTGAATCCTCCTTTACAGGTGGCAACCTCCCAACAAGGCGAATATCAAAACCGTGACCGCTACAGGAAATTAGGTAGTGCCACTGTGCAGATTCGGTAGCGCCACTTCTATGTCTAATATCTCTCAAAACGTAACACATTTTGAAAAACTAAGAGAGGTTTTTTTTATTTGGAATGTTATGAACAAAAAATTCCTCCCGTTTTCAAAAATAACTTCTCAATTGTTCACAATCCAAGTTCGAAGTTAATGACTCAAAACTGGTAAAATAACTCTGCACAATTCGTTTTCTGCCAGAATTTAGGTAGCGCCTGCCTGTGTGTCTGCATGCGATTGGGTAGCGCAAATCCATGAGTGCTTTTGATGCTTGAAATTTGTGAGAGTGTTTTCAATGCTTGTTCTTGACACTTTGCACCTTAACCAATCTTGTGCTAATAGACCCCAACCAGTTCATCCAATTTACATGGCTTAGAGAGGGATCTCTTGGAAACTCTCCTTGACCTAGGGAAATATCTACCCAATAGGACACCTCGTCAACCCTCCCATATTCAATATTGACAATTCAAATAGTGTCTTTGAGAAATCAATTGTTTGATATAGTGATCTTTGATGCACATGCTAAGATGGATTATTTATTGATTGGATTCACTTATCATGATGTTATGACTTGAGATCCTTGGAGGGCATGCTCATTTGTCTTTGTAGGATCTAGTTGGTGGACAATTTTGGGAGAACAAGCCTAGATTTGGATTCCATGGGGATACAAGCCCATAGGTTGGATGCCAAGGGCCTGCATGTTGTATGGGAAAGATCAGACTTTGAACGCCTTGATGATGACTTGGCTAACATATCCCAACCCTCACTTTCCAAACGATTTTCCCAGGAGAGGAAAAAAATCCTCTTTTTGAGCTTCATGTCATGTTTGGAGGGCTAGGGCATGGTGGTGAGATGATATGCATCAACACTTGGACATTTTGAGGTGTTTTAGGCTTTGACCATGAAGGAAGACATTTGGATGCTTTACACATGGCTTTGGGAAGCCTTACTACCCTCCTACATCACCAATGACCTTCTCCTAGTGCCAAAACATCTCCTAAAGGGGTGACGTCCATATAAATTAGGGTTTTATTTGTGCAAAGTGAAATTTTAAATGATTTTTTTAATATTACTTTGTTAAGGGGGTAATATTAGGTATGTTGACCCCTAATCTTGTGGTTTACCCCTTCATTTGTGGACAAGTCACCTTGGTGACATTTTGTATAAATAAGAGATCATAAGAGATCATAAGATCTCATTTTAAAAGAACTCTCCCTCATGGTGAGAAGTATTGGTCTGAAATTTTTGTTACACCTCACTCTATTTGTCTCTTGTGAACTTGTTTGTGGCTATATTGATGAATGGTTGATGGAGGAGTGAGGCACCAGCCTTGGATGATGTTTTTCTAAATTTTATGGTGGATTATCTTGGCATCTTTCTTGATTTTGATATGGTGTTTTACTCTTATGCTATCATTCTTTTTCAAGTCAAAGATTGTTGTGCTAGGAGCTAGGTGGGAAGTATAAGGGAATACACCCCCACCATAGTATTCATCATTTTATTGCTTCATTTTATTGATTAAACAAGGGTTTTCTAAGAGAAGTATTGTTGGAAGATTGGTTGTTGTCATTGATGTCAACCCTAGTCATGGGTTTTGGACCGCAAGATTGTTGAAGGTATTTGGACATGGAGGAAAATGCACATGCAGATACAAAACCCATGGATGGATACTATACATCATGTTGTTTCCGGTGGTATGTGTCACGTCACGTGGATCCTCATGGTTGAGGAGAAATGAATTTTTGAAGATGACAAAGTGAATTGAAGAAGGAAGTACATGTAGGCCATGAAGATAATTAAAGAAAAGAATTACAAAATAAGAAATTGTCAGGTTGGCCCTAATGTTAAAAGGAAGTGACATAAATGGTATAAATAAATATCATTATACATTCATTTGAAACACAAGTCGAATTTGAGAGGAAATCAGAAGTAAAGAAGGCTGGATTTCAAGGGAGGATGAAGTGTTTCGGTGATGTGTTCTAAGGTATGTTATTTTCAGGTCATCTTACCATTTTTGCTATAACTTTTTTTATAGAATGATTCATATGCTGAAATTTCTATGGTATTGAGAAGACATATCAAGGTACCTGTGGTAAAAAATTCAGTTCTTGATTCACTATAATTATGGAGATACACTCTGTGGAAGATAGGGTTTGTGACCAGTCCTGAAGCTAGTCAATAAACAGGTGTTCCGGGTAAAACAATCATAACTTCTTCATCGAGAATCCAAATGATGTGGGACAAATTTCATTTGAAATATTACAGACTTTAGTTTCTTGTGTGTGAGTTTCAGAATCTAATGTTAAATATTGAGTGCAGGGAATTATGTACAAGTTTGGTCTTCTGAATAAACCAGAATTGAACAAGGTCTACCATTCTCTCTATAACTTCTTTTTGGGGAGGATTCAAGGAGTGAAACTTGGAGGAGTTTCAAAGAATACATTGAATAATATTATCTATAGGATTAGAGTACTCCAAGAATTGAAGAATTGCAGAAATTGAAGAAGTCTCTGTTAGAAAAACAAGACCGCGGAGCAATAAAATAAAACAAATGCAGAAACAAAACACATAAGACACACAATACAAGAGAGACACAGATTTACGTGGTTCACCTAGTGTGGGCTACGTCCACCAGAGAAATTGCCAGGTCCTTCCTTTATTATTATCCAGCAAATGAGGGGATACAACCTACAGCAAAACCCGCTGTAACTTCCTCTTCTTTCTCTCACAGTCTCCTCTCTCAGAATACAATATTCACCACCAACCCTAGCCGCAATACATTTCCCTCATAAAAGAGGGTTGCCTTCTAGGGAAAAAAACCCTAACATAATCTCTACCATTAGATCTGCAACCTTATAATTAACGGTCCATATTTACAATGAAATTACAATATACTTTTATAAGGCAATTTTTGCTTCGGGGCTTCGCCCTCGAACCTTCGCTTGCCCCCAGACCCCCCAGTCGGGGGGATAGGCCCCCCGGACCCCGCAGAGGGGGTACCCCCCCTCTACACTCCCCCACGTGGAAGAGTGTACATACTTCTGGGGTGTAAATACTTCATGGGGTATAAACACGGCTGAAAGTAAAAGACCTATAAATCAAGAAGATAATCAGACTCCACAACCAACAATCTCCCACTTGGAGATTGATCTCAACAACTCCACCGCTGCTGTATATGTTGGACTCTAAACCTTCTTGGACCTGGCAAATTTCTCATCTTCATATTCATTGTTGAAGACCAACTGAAACTGAGCAAGAACTCAGTTTCTCCCTGGTTACTCCCTTTGTTAACATGTCTGCAGGATTCTGGATAGTGTGTATCTTTTCCATCTTCAATTGTCCATCTTCCAAGGCAGATCGTATGAAGTGGTACC
>ML789039.1:74399-87687 GCA_009831015.1 Picea engelmannii | reverse complement strand
GAAGTTGGTTAACCCTAAAATAAGGAAAGTGGGTTAAGATGGTTAAAAGGTAACCCCTTGAGGAAGCTACATGGAAGTATAAATAAGAGGCAAGGCTCTCTCATTTTACATCACACTTGAGAATATTGAATATATACAGGTGAATGAGGTAACCAAAGGATATCTAAGCCAAATTTCATAGAGAAGGTCAAGTAAAGAAGGTTGAAATTCAAGGGAGGATAAATTCTTTTGATGATGCTTTCTAAGGTATGTTATTTACAAGTCATCTCATCAATTTCGCAATAACTTTTTTTCTAGAATGATTCAGACCGTGAAATTGATAGGAAATTGAGAAAACATGTTGGCATAGGGGTAGACCCAAGGTTCAATGCTACAAAAACGAACCAACAAAACCCTAACTATCGTCCCTTTCGGCAACACTTAGGAGCAGATGAAGTCTCGCCCGAGGTAGAGGTAGGGGTGGCTGCAGGACTCAGGTGTCTACAACCTTAGCTGGGACACAGATATGTGATTATAATACTTGATAAAGAACTTAGCACCATTATTTCATCATTATTTAACCAATATCTACTCCGTAGAGAAAATAGAGCATCGCAGCATTCACCCCGATCTAATGTATTTAAGCACTTAGCATATATAAATGGATCGGATCTAGCAGATTCAAGCACTAAGCACATTCATCTATGTCAGATATAGCATCCAGATTCATCATAAGAACAAATCATAAACATATCTATCTATCTATCTATATCAAGCACTTAGCAAATAACACATAAATACACCAATGCATCGCACAAAGTAGAGCAACAGAGCATATAAGTGGTTCACCCCCACCCTGGGGCTACGTCCACCAACTATTATTTTTTATTAGCTTCAATCATTCATCTACATGCACAAAGCCACAAAAACCCTACTCCACATAGGATAGGAGATATGCGCACACCTCGCCATATCCTCCTTCCCCGAGCTAGGTCTAGCACAAAGCCTTTCACAGTCAGTTACAACCACTTACACTTAGCTCTACAAGTTTCTCACATTATGCACAGAGCATATACAAACCATACTTGCACTTAGCACTTAGCTTATCGTCCAGGCTACTTATTTCACCTAGATACTTATTTATACTTTAGAAAATAGGCCTAAACATGGATAAACCCATGGGTCGACATCCCATACCCGTTACATAATCCCAAATCCCAAAAAGGACCCAAAAAAGGGGCCGAGATCCCATGATATCTACTTCGTCTTGCGCTCTGTCTTCAACATGCTTTCGAAGTCCCAAAATAGGTCAAACTTGACCAAGGATCTCCCAAAACTTGGTCAAGGGCTAACAGGCCCCCAACACTCACCTGTGACTCGTCCCGAGTCACTCTGGTTTGACTAGTTCTGCTTCAAATGCCTTGAGCTTGGCTCGAGCTGCTTCGACTTGCTATTGTGCTATGACCTCCTATTCAGGGTACTCTTGGATGACTGCATCATTGATAGGTCCCTCTAGACGTTGTTCAGCTGTAGTGACAAACTTCTCTAGCTCTACTCCTTAGCCTTCTAACTCTATAAACAATTGATAGGCCTTATCTTGTACAGGTTGGAGCCTCTAAGTTACTTCCATAAATCTGCTCTGGATAGTGTGGATCTACTACTGGGTGGTTCACTGCTCTTGGGAGCACTTCATTCTTTCCATAGCTGACAGGGGCTTCAACTGCACCTGTATCTTTTTGGCTTGATACTTCGACTCTTGGAGATGTGACTCCAGTGTCTTCAATTATGGGTTCTCCATGAGTTTTTCATAGGTTTGGGCACTGTGATCAGTGAGTTGCTTACATTCTAGGTTAAGATCCTTTATCCTTTCAATTGTGCTCCAGGCGGTTGCTTCTCTTTGGTGTCTTAAATCTTGTGGGGTCTTAGGTACAGTGTGTAGCTCCAAATCTATTATGCATTGTTGTAGTTGTTGGATGGCTTATGTGAGCTGGTTCACCTTCTATGTAACTTGGTATTCTACCTTGATTTCTAAGACTATCACGGAGTGAAGTGCTCTATTGACCGCTTCTTTTACTTCGAGTTGCTCCACGAGCAACTATTCCTTTTCTTGCTGTAGCTGTGCTTTTTCTTCATCAAACTTCGCTTGGAGAGCAAGATTTTCCTGTTATGCAGTACCGAGTTTCTCTTTGAGTAATACTTGTACTTGTGTCAAATCCTGGGTGGCTTTCTTTGTTTCTTCTTTTGCTCGTCGAAAGTGAGCTTCGACTGTATCAACTAGGCGATGGAGTTGGGTTGGCTCATCTCCCAATTCTGGTTCTCCCGGCGTAGTGGAGACTGCACGACTGTACTATAGTACCTGTTGTACCCCTCGAAGTTCAGTCTCAATTCCATCATACATATCCTCTTTATTTGCTTCTTGGTTCTTTGCTATTTCCAACAAAGCATCTTGCAGAGCTGCTATGAGGAAGTCAAAGTCATCATAGGTGAGGACAGTCTGCATCTTGGTCATGGTGGCCTTCAATTTCTTCCGGGAGGAAGGTTTAGGAGGTGAACCTTTCCTCTTCTTCAGGGGATCAACCTCATCTCCTTGCTTCTGTTTGACTTCTTTGTCATCTAAATCTTCACCATCACCTCCTTTCTCTAGTGATATGGAAGCAGTCTTCACAGATGCATTGTCTAATCCTTGGACCTCTTTGGTCTTCTTTGTCCTGCTAGGTCTAGGTGTATCCTGCACAGTTTTTGGGTTGTCAATGTCAGATATCTCCGCAGGGTCTTCTGGAATAAGGAGGTCCGCCGACCAGTCCTTAGTGATCTTCTCCAAGTCCTCCTTTGTCAGCTTATAGTAGGATTGAATTTTTTTATTATGTTCATCGGTGCACGCTATGATGTAAATAAAATGTCGATCTATGTTGAACTTCATCAAAGGCCTAAACCAGTGTAGAGTTTTCAGAGTCATGTGAGGCTCGGACTGTATGGCTATCTTCAACTAATTGTAGTAGGTATGAAAAATAGCATTTGACTGCCATTTTTTATTCATATCGCTTGAATACCAAAGGGTAGCGAACTTCATGGCCAGCGGTTCAAATGGCTCAATCTCTGGGAAGGTCGCACCTTTCAACATCTCCCAAAAAACAAAATCTATAAGGATCAAGAGCCAGCTAAAATGAATTTGATATCCTTGATCCTATGCTTCTCTGCAGTCGAGTTCCAACTAGTTCACCAGGTACTTCACCCAGTTCATCTGAAGGCCTTCCGTGCACTTCCCTACGAGGTCGACTACAAAAATGATGACTTGGGTAGGTCGATTATTTCGTACTAACTTCCCTGCAATCAACTGACAGGTGAGGCACACTGTGCCACTTTGGATAGAAGCTACCTTGTAGCCTCGCGTTCCCTTCTCAACATCACCATAAGTATCATTGATCTTCTGTGATAGAGTGCGATCCATGGATTTTCTGGGGTAAAACTCTTGTGGATCAGGTCCTTGCATACTCAACCCCATGATCTAATTTATCAATGTCGGATCAACTATTATACAGTGGTTTAGCCACAAATAGTCACCATGGTAACAAGAAAGAAGAAGCTTGACACAGGCATTGATTTCCTGTTGTCTACCAAAGTGGGGAATCTTCATGACATTCAGCAGGGTGGACTGCGTGAGGTTCATAGTCCACGACTGGGGGATTATCTTAGAATTATTCCCCTTAGTTTTGGTCAGGTACTTATGTGGAGTGAACATGTTATATATTTTTCAATCTCCAAGGTTGAAGTTGTTGAACTTCAACGTTTCAATCTTATCTTGGTCTGCTCGAAATGCATGTATCCCCTTCGGGAGGTACATCGTAACCAAGGTGTATTTGAAATATCTAGGCACGTTGTCTCAATTTACTGCATCGCTCAGAGGTGGTATATAGGTGGGTAATATGGTCGAGATCAATTTGGCATTCGCTAGATCATCTTTGTGCTTGGTTCGCTTTTCATCTGAAGGTCGGGAGGGTCCGGCTCTGTGATCAGTTGACAGAGAGGCTGGAAGTCCTCTCGTCGATGATGTTTGGACACTTGTAGACATCGACATGAATCTTTCAGTCGTGAGGTCGATCAGAACTTCTTCAATAACTTTCTCTGCAGCGCTCAACTCGTCCGACATACACATTCGGGGTTAACAATATTGGGTTCGGGGAGTAACTTAGACACTGCAATAGAATAGACAGCAAGAGTGCGATGATCATTGTATAAAATCAACTTAGTCTGCAGGCTCAAACTCTCAGTTGGCAAAAGTGTTCTCGGTGCATGGCGTGATGGGATAAATAGGTAACTCGGCAACAGGTTGCTTGCAACGGGTATGAAGCCTTCATTAACTTTGTTCTGTCCATTATGGTGCGGTCCCAACTATCGGATGGTGAGTTGTCTGTCCATAAATGTCTTTCTACTTGTTCAGAGCATTGGTCTAATGGTTATAATGTCCCCAACAACTATATTTTTTTGTCATGGCGAAGTGCCATGTGTCATTGTTCTGATATCCCGACGAAGCTCCAATTTTGAAAAAAAAAATTCTGCGAGGTTCCCTCTGGAACCTTTTGCAACTTGTCTATCTTAGCTCTCTTCTTACTTAGCTTTCTAGCCTTCTTCCCGGTGAGCTTCGTCTCGATATGCCTTTTTCTATTCTGATTCTTATCTTCTTTTGGCATAGTTATTTCGGGTTGTTGAGATTCTTTCCTAAGATTCAAGGGTGATCCTTCTTCTTTATCTGGAATAGGTACTTCAATCTTCTATGGGTCTTCTAGTGTTCTTGCAACTTCGACATCCAAGTATCTGGTGTTAAATAGCTTTGATTTGTTCTTATGTTCTTCAATCAAGTGTGTGATCCTTCTAGTCATAAATTCTTTTAACTCTTTCTTCTGTTTTTCTAAAACTTCTTCTTCTTCTTTCCTTCTGGCCTAATCTCTTTCAATCCAAGGTTTTCCTAGTATCATGTTAAATGGGGAATTGTTCTCAATAAATTTAATAATCTCAAAATCTTCCTCTGTCGAAGTTCCATTGGCATTCATAGGTATCTAGGTGAGCTTTCCACATAGGTTTATTAGCTTTCCTTTGAATATTCCTATTCCTCCTAATGAAGGAATCATAGCAGGCCTCCCTATAGCTTCCCAAGTTCTCTCTTTCATGATATTCACTTGTGTTTCCTCATCTAGAACACAATCAATGTCGAAGTCTCCTATTCTTACTTCAAGCATTCTTTTTCTTTGAATATCTTTGATAATATGACATGTTGGTGGTCATTCAGGGTTTCTTTCATCTGTAGCAATAATTTCTCTGATTCTTCTTGGGTTTCTATCATAATCTTAGTTTATGGATCTTCCCTAGGGTTTTCTTGTCTCATGTTCATTTCTTCAATCTTAGCAATCATTTTAGGACAATCCAATACTTCATGGTTCATATCTTTACAGCAAAGACAACTAGGTCTTCTCCCAGGGCATTCCTTAGCAAGATATCTCAGTCTTCTGCAAATGTAACAGAGGGTCAATCCTCTCTTTCTTTTAAATTATCCCCATCTTTTCATGTACTGCACGCAAGGATAATGGTAGCTAACCTGCAAACATTTCTTTCTAGGATCCTGCATACACTTATTAGTCCAAACATTCTTTCTATGCATAGGTATAACATATTTTTCACTATTCTTATCAGATCTACTCATATCAAATCTTCTTTCATCTATTAATACCCTAGTTTTCAATATAGGATAGAATCTATCAAACATACCTAGATCCATAATGTGGAAACAAAAATTTCCACTTATCTTACTTCTACAGAGCACAAATATTTCAGATCTAGAACTTTTCAATATTCTTACCTTGATTAGAGCACAGAGCTTTCAGATCTTACCTCTTTTAATAAAAAATTCTCACTTTTACCTTTCTCAAAGAAAAAAGATTTCAGATCTTACCTCTTTTCTTCAGATCAGACTTCTTTTCCTTAGCACAGAGCTTGTCAAACTAAGTAGAGTATTGCACACTATAGAAACAGATCTACGCACAGAGCTTTCACAATTTCAGGTCGGATCTTTGCACAAAGCTTCTTCTTCCTCAGTTCCCAGCAATCATAGCTTCAGGTCCTGGCAATGGAACCATTTTTTGGCATAGGGGTAGACCCAGGGTTCAACACTACAACAACGCACCAAAAAAACCCTAACTACCAGCCCTTTCAGCAACACTTGCAAGTAGATGAAGTCTCACCCAAGGTAGAGGTAGGGGTGGTTGCAGGACTCAGGTGTATGCAAC
Source organism: Picea engelmannii (assembly GCA_009831015.1). NCBI lineage: Eukaryota > Viridiplantae > Streptophyta > Pinopsida > Pinales > Pinaceae > Picea > Picea engelmannii. The sequence continues at coordinate 81,430 of ML789039.1, read as the reverse complement.
CTTAGATGGGACACAGATCTGTGATTATAATACTTGATAGAGCACTTAGCACCATTAGTTCATCATTATTTAACCAATATCTACTCTGCAGAGAAAATAGAGCATCGCGGCATTCACCCTTATCTAATGTATTTAAGCACTTAGCATAAATAAATGGATTAGACCTAGTATATTCAAGCACTAAGCACATTCACCTATGTCAGATATAACATCCAGATTCATCATAAGCACAAAGAATAAACAGATCTATCTATATATCTATATCAAGCACTTAGAAAATAACACATAAATACACCAACTCATCACACAAAGCAGAGCAACACAACATATACATGGTTCACCCCCACCCTGGGGCTACGTCCACCAACTCTTCTTCTTTATTAGCTTCAATTAGTCATCTACATGCACAGAGGCACAAAAACCCTACTCTGCAAAGGACAGGAGATCTACGCACACCTTTCCATATCCTCCTTCCCTGAGCTAGGTCTATCACAAAGCCTTTCATAGTCGGTTACAACCACTTGCACTTAGATCTACAAGTTTCTCATAATATGCACAAAGCATCTACAAACCATACCTGCACTTAGCACTTAGCTTACCGGCCAGGCTACTTATGTCACATAGCTACTTATTTATACTTTACAAAATAGGCCTAAACATGGGTAAACCCATGGGCCGACATCCCATACCCGTTACATAATCTCAAATCCCAAAAAGGACCCAAAAAGGGGCCAAGATCCCGTGATCTCTGCTTCGTCTTGTGCTCCCTCTTCGATAGGTTGTCGAAGTCCCAAAATAGGTCAAAATTGACCAAGGATCTCCCAAAACTTGGTCAAGGGCCAAAAAAACATATCCAAGTAGTTGTGGTACAAATTTCAACTTGTGGGTCATTGTAGTTTTTGGGTTACACTCCGTGGAAAATAGGGTTTGTGGTTAGTCCTAAAACTAGTCTAAAACAGGTGTTTCGGGTAAAAATATCAAAACTTCTTCATAACAGATCGAAATTAAGTAGGACCAAAAGTGTTGGTTAGATTACAGTCTATAGTATTCTGTGTAAAATTTTCAGATCCATACAACAAACATTTTGTGTGGGGCACGCTCTACAAGTTCACTCTCTAGAATAAGTCAAAATTCAACAAAGTATGCCATTTTTGCTATAACTCCTTTTCTGAGAGGTTCCAAGTAGTGAAACCAGGAGGAATTGCATAAAACACATTGAAGAACATTGTGTACTATTTTCATATCTTTATTCATTACACATACATAGTTATGGTTATTTCAAGTTAGGGTTGTTGACTAATCCAAAACTAGTCATGTGAGACTAAAGTAAATTTTGATGAAAATGTTAGTCTCAGAGAACTATGTCTGCATCTTTGTGACCAACGCTCCCCCTAGAACCATGCCTATGTCCTCTGTATCTTATAAATCTCTCCCCCTTTGTCATTAATGGAAAAGGTATCTTTCCATTCGGGGCTTCTCCCCCTAACTGACTCGTCTGATCTCCCAACCTGAATTGTTCTCTTTATGGTGCTTCCTCGTGTACATATAAGACATATAAGATATGCATTAAAAATCATTCATTTTGGAGTATAAATAACTTAAAGTCTATGGTGAAGATACTCAAAGGCTTCTCGTGGAAGTGGTTTTGTAAATATGTCTGCCACTTGTTCTTTTGTGCCCACATATTCAACTATGATGTTCTTTTCTGCAACATGTTCCCGTAGAAAGTGATACTTGATTGGAATATGCTTCTTCTTGGAGTGCATCACCGGGTTCTTTGAGATACTGATGGTGCTTGTATTATCACAATAGATTGGAATGGGCTTGTCATACTCAAACTGTATATCTATCAGAGTTTGTTTCATCCATAGAACCTGTGTACAACATGTTGTCGCTACAATATACTCTGCCTCGGCTTTAGATAAAGATGTTGATGATTGTTTCTTGCTTAGCCATAATACTAAACACTCACCCAAGTAGAATGATGCTCCACTGGTGCTTCATCGGTCATCAATGCAACCTGCCCAATCTGCATCTATGTAGGCAATAAGTGATATATCATTTTATTTTGGATACCATAATCCAAACTCTTTTGTTCCTTTGAGATATCTGAAAATCCTCTTCACTGCTAATACATTTGATTCCTTTGGTGCTGCTTGAAATCGTGCCACATGTCCAACTTCCTGCATTACATTTGGTATGGATGTTGTCACATATAGTAGGATACCAATCATTGACCTGTATTGTCTCTAATATATAGACTTTGAATCATCATCTTTGCTCAACTTACAACTGGTTTGCATGGGATTGATAACTGGTTTGAAATCTTCCATTCCAAACCTCTTTAGCATTTCTCTGATATACTTGGTTTGAGAAATAAAAATTCCTTGGTTTCTTTGATGTATCTGAAGACCCAGAAAGAAGGATAGTTCTCCAAATAATGACATTTCAAATTCATTATGCATGTCCTTTGCAAATTTCTGACTTAACCTGACATCGGTACTTCCAAAAATAATATCATCAACATAAACTTCAATTAATAAAATACTATCCTGAGTTACCTTGATGTAGAGTTTGTTGTCTGCACTTCCTTTTTTGAACCCTACCTGTTGTATATATTTATCCAGTCTAGAGTACCATGCTCTAGGAGCCTATTTTAGACCATACATGGCCTTCTTTAATTTACATACATAATCTACATTCTCTGACAACTAAAATCCTTATGGTTGTTCAATATAGACTTCTTCTTCAAGTTCCCCATTTAGAAAAGTTGATTTTACATCCATCTGATACACTTTAATATTTTTGTAGCATGCATAAGCTAAAAGCAATTGGATTGCTTCCATTCTGGCATCTAGGGAAAATTTCTCTTCAAAGTTGATTCCTTCAACCTATGCATATCCTTTACATACCAATCTAACTTTGCTCCTTGTAACATGTCCATCTTCATTCAATTTATCCCTATATACCCACTTTGTGCCAATCACATTCTTATCCTTTGGTCTTGGAACCAATTCCCAAGTGTTATTTTTCTCTATTTGATCCAATTCTTCATACATGGCCTTATTCCAAAATTCATCCTTGTTGGCCTCTTCAAAACAGGTTGGTTCAATCGTAGATGACAGTGCTAGGTGCGCTTGTTCTGGTGAACGGATTCTTCTTCTAGTCTCAACTCATGCATCTTTGTTTCCGATAATTTTATCTAAAGGATGATTCTTTTTTACTCGTCTGCTAGGTGTCTTTGGAGGCACTTGCTGAACTTGGTCTTTTTATTTTGTCAGATCCTCTTCATCTCCCCCTTCTAGTTCTTTTTCATCTTCTCCTTCTTCTTCGTAAAGTTGTTCCATTGATTCATTTTCTTCTTCCTTTAATTCTTGTCTACCTGTTTCATCAAATGTTATGTTGATGATTTCCACAACTTTGTTCAATCTCAGGTTGTAACACTTGTGTGGTTTCCTTGTACTTGAGTAACCAACAATTACTCCTTTTTCTACACGAGAGTCAAACTTTCCCATTCTGCCATCTTCTCTTCTGATGTAGCATTTGCTTCCAAAAACTCTGAAGTGCTTCACATTTGTTGGTATTCCTTTCCATAGCTCGTAGGGAGTTTTTTCAGTGTTGTTTCTGAGCATTACTCTTTTTTGAATGTGAACTATTGTATGCATTGTCTGTGTCCAAAAGATATCTATCAATTTGGAATCCATTAGTATTGTTCAAGCCATTTCTTGTACTATCTTGTTCTTTCTTTCAACAACTCCATTCTGTTGAGGTGTCCTAGCAATAGAGAATTTCCTTTTTATTCCATTCCTACTACAGTAGTCCATAAATTCCTTTGAAGTGAACTTTCCTCCATTATCAGATCTCAAGCATTTGATTTTTGAATCCGTTTCATTTTCAACCATTTCCTTATAGACCTTGAAGTTTTCAAAAACTTCTGACTTATTCTTGAGAAAGAAAATTGCATTCATTCTTGTATAATCATCAACTAATAACATAAAGTATGTATCACCTTTTAAACCCTTTGTTGTAGTTGGCCCAACTAGATCAATATGCACAATTTCTAGTGGTCTTGTCATTGAATATTCTTTTGATTTAAACACGGTCTTTGTTTTCTTTCCTTGTTGACAATGCTTGCATAAAGTGTTGGTTGGTTTCGTGATCTGGGCCATTTCTCTAATTGCTTCCATTTTGCTGACTATGACAAGGCTATCAAAATGAATGTGACCCATTCTTTTGTGCCATAGCCAACTTTCATCTTCCTTTCCTAGGCAACACTTTTCATTTCCAATTTCACTTAATATGTATATGTTGCTTGAAGTTCTCACAGTTGTTGCAATCAATTTTCCTGAACCTTCTTTTCTTAACTCGCACTTTTGTGAATCGAAAGTAACTTTATGACCTTGGTCACACATTTGACTCACACTTAGAAGATTATGTTTCATATCTTCTACTAGTAGAACATTTTCTACCTTGGTATTCTTGTTCCCAATTCTGACTGTGCCTTTTCCAATTATTTTAGTTGAATCATCATTTCCTAAGGAGACTCATCCATCTCTTTCCTTTCTTAATGTAAGAAACTTGTCTCTATCACATGTCATGTGTTTTGAATAGCCATTTTCAACATACCAACCACGTTTATTTTTCTTAGGTTGTATAGCGAGTTTGCATTCTTCATTGCTATATTGATTATGCTTTCTTATCCATGTCATTTTTTGAGGTTCCTGTCTGTGATTGTTGTTGTTATGTTGTGGTTCTCTAGGAGGGACTATCATTTTTCAATCTTTGTCCATGTGTCCAAAGTTGTTACATTTGTAGCATTCCACTTCAGTGCTCAAAGATTCAAACATGTTGTAACTTATTCTCTGTGTTTCACTAGGCCTTCTTGGATAACCCTTTTGTGTATGACTTTCAAAGTTGTTTATATTCATGTTATTAGCTCTGCAATTCATAGCTTTATGTCCAATATTATTACATGCATATCATAAACCAAAAAATATAGTTTGATACTTGGGAGTTGAATATCCTTTGAAAGGAGGTACTCTTATGAATCCTTCTTCTTCATGAGGCCTATCTATTTCTGTCAGTTGTTGATTCTGAAATCTGAATCTTCTCGGTGGAGGAGTGTCCCTATAATTTTCTTTGTAGACCTTCCTATCCCCTTTGATTTTTTCTGCATAGATTTTTGGATATGTATCTTGTTCTATTGTTTTGGAGCTTGGTCCCTTTTCTGTATGATTGTATCCAAGTCCAGACTTGTCATGATGAGGTTTTTGACTACTGATAATGTCATTCAAAACTTTTGAGTTGTTCTACATATTTTTCTTTTGAAGATCCTTTCTTAATGTGACAATTTCTACTTCCAAATTTCCAATGATCTTGTCTCTTCCTTCTAGCTATTATTTGAGTGCTTCTTCAATTATTTTATCTTCTTCAATTTGAACCTTCAAATTTGTGATCATTTGTTCTAGTTCCTGAGTATCTTCTTTCTTGTCTAGTTCCACTTGTATTTTCTTGTTTTTCTTCTTTTCTCTTCTGATAAATTCTATGGCACACAACAATTCTTCTCAGTAGTCAACTTCTGCCTCTTCATATTCTTCTTCGGCCTCTTCACATTCTTCTTCGGAGTATTCTTTATTAGAGTCTTCTACTGCCATGAATATAACTCTTTATGTCTCACTATCACTGACTTAATCTTCATCTGATGATGAGATGTCTTCTTTGGTGCATAAGATTTTCTTGAAAACTTTCTTTGTGGTTCTGTTGGCTTTATATGTTTGTTTTCCATTTGAGTAACCCTCATCATTTCTCTTTTTCTTATGAAGACATTTGTTAGAAAAATGACCAATACCATCACAATTAAAACAAATCAAAGGAAGCTTACCTCTATACCTGTTGTTGGTTCCCTTGCTCAATCTTCTGACAAAGTTGGTCACTTATTCATCATCTTCCGAAACGTCATTGTTGTTGATATGTTCTTTTTCTTTTTGTTTTCCCTTTTGCTTTGACCTTTTGGATGATTTGAAGGCTGCTTCTTTTATATCTGGATTTTCCTATTCAGTTCTCATTTCATATGTTGTGAATATTCCATGTAGTTCATCCATGATTATTGAGTTTAGATCTTCTCTTTCTTCTAGTGTTGATATCTTAGGGTCAAATCTCATAGAAAGAGATCTTAGTACCTTTTGAACAATTACAGATTCTTTGATTTCTTCTCCCAATCCCAAGATTGCATTTACTATTTCATCGACTCGTAAAAAGTAAGCTACAATGTTCTCATCTTCCTGCATCTTTAGTTGTTTGAACTGAACTCTATAAGTTTGAAGCTTTGTTGCTTTGACTTTTGAATCTCCTTCATAAATATTTCGAAGTTTGTGATCTGGATTTGATCCGGATTATTTTCGGCACGAAATGAGAGCGGAGATATAATAAAGAAATGCACAGAGATATTGCGGATATCCAATAATATAACATAAATGTATCAGAGATGCAACCATAAACACAGATATACAGTAATACACAATTTCTATTAATCAAAGAAATGTACAGAGACTGTAAAAAATACAGAGTGAAAGACTCGCTAGAATGGTGGCAGCTTATCTCTGAGAAGAGATGTGACGGCTACTTGCATTCGCAAGAAGATCGTTACAATGAGGCTCCAAAGGCCTTTTTACAATATACGGGAATGCCAAAAGTCCTAGACATCCAAAAACCTAACCCTAGGAGATGAAGCGCCAAGAGTCATGTGGGCCCCGTTTGGGTAAGTTGGTACATCAACTTCCCGGGGTCGTAACTTTTGCATACGATCTCCGTTTTAGGCATATAATACCTCATTAGAAAGATCTATCCGAGGACTACAACATTTCGACAAAATTTCATCGTGAAAATTTTCTACCGCAACATACCCCAAAAAGCGTCGTTTAGGGCCTCAAAATGGCTCCAGAAGTTCAGGACCCGAAAAACTGCTAAAAATAGTAAATTGCCAAAAATGTCAGAAAACTGTTTTGAGCCAGTTGGAAGAGGTGGGTGGCCAC
>ML789039.1:45360-60856 GCA_009831015.1 Picea engelmannii | reverse complement strand
AGAAATCTACTAAGGTAACTTTATCCAACCGCTTTTGAAGCTGGGATCTAGCCCTTCCAACTTCAGAGAGGGATCTCTCTATATGATTTAGCTATGGTTCAAATTTTAAATATTAGGCTAGGTAAATAAATAGGCCGGTTTTTTGTTGTCGTAGTGTTTGTCGAGTTGGTTGAGACAGTCTACACATCCATTGGGCTATGGGGTCTGTGTTTTTAATAAAATATGAAATCCGAACCATAAACGCAAAGGAAAACTTTCACAGGGCGAGATAATATAATCACTGGATTCTTTAGTAGCATAAATGATGAATAGTAGAAAAGATGAGAAAGATAATTTCAACAAAGAAGCAGTTAAGAATTTCTTTATTGAAAACACCAGAAGATAAAACACTAAAATCCTTTGAGTCAGAAACAGGGTATACGAGATAAATCCTGCAACATTCGTTACTTCTAAAGATTAGATTCAAAAAGAAATATGATAACAAAGAGAGAATAACATCCAACTTAGAGAGAAAAACATCACCAGTGAATACATGCAAGAATCTTGTAAAAGTGCCTCATTTTTATTAATGGAAGATCTCTTCAAAAATATTACAGTCTGAGAGCGTCAGGGTGTGAAGATCAACAACCCCCAATACTTCGAAAGATGAAGTATTTATAACTCAAATTACAAACGATCCTTTCATTAATGACCAGGATGTGCTCAATCTATTTTTAGCCTAACTAACTTAACAAATTGCATAAATCTAGGAACTGCTTGATGATGTGGTGTAACTGCATGTTGATTGTTGGGTGGGCCGTTGATGAAGCCTTTGCACGACCTCATCTGACTAGACAAATGACTGGACTGGGACAGCTCATCTGCTACTCAGTGAATTCGAAGGTGGGCCCTTTTGTAGTCAGTGATCACCTTTGGATCTGGTACCTGTGCTTGGAGGAATGCCATATGCATTCTGCCCTTCTCGGTGTCAAATGCCGACAGCATCCTATGTTGTGCAGTCGACGTTTGCTTCCAGAACTGGGTGCAAGTACTGTTAGTCAAGGTTTGGTTCCTTTTCTTGATCAGCTCATACTTTTCGAAGATGCTCAGCTTCGGTCCCACCTTGCCTGGCTGGGTGGTCAATGGAGAATCTGTAGATTCTTTCAGCAATGCTGAGGTTATGACCTTATGGAGGCTCGAATCGAAGGGTGGCCTATCAACTTTGGTCACTGTAGTAGATGGGGCTTCTTTTTCCTCGGTCGGGCCAGGAACTGCAAAAGTCTTACGCCTCTTGGTGTGCAGCTGGAATTCTTCTGACGATACCTCCGTGACAGGCGGAGATAAATCTTGTCTAGGCCTTTTCTCTTTCAGGACCTATGGCGTGGTTGTTTGTGACACCGTGTCCGGGGGATCCTGCTGCTCTAATTCGACCAATGTGTTAGGCTCCCATACTGTCTGATTCACAAATTTCTCAATTTCAGGCCTAGATTCATGAACATATGGGATGTTCTTGTTTTTCACCCTCATCTCAGAGATGATCCCACATGGATCGTAATGCCATGGGAAACTCATGGAGAACTTCATCTCCTTCAGCAGCCTATCTTCTTCTTCCCCAGCACCACGATTGTTGCATATGAAGGAGCCAATCTGCCCTTTGATCCTAAGCTGTTGTTTTTTCTTCAGTGACAAAAAATGGATATCATCGGAATTTATTATCTACTTTATATATTCCAAAGCAAAAATTCTGACAGACAGGTACTTGGGAAGCTTATACGGTGCCAAATCGCACCCGTATACTCTGATCTCAGTTTAATATTGGTACAAATACCAATCCCCTGTCTTTGTATTATCTAAGAGATGCAGGATCCTCTGAACTTCATCATTTATTCGAGGCTCGGGCCTGCTGCTAAGCATACTTACCACAAGGTGGTAGAATTGATCAATGAACTCCTTGAAACTGAACTCTGTGGAGTTGTACTTAAGCAAGGAGGTCCATGTTGTCACTGCCTGGGGTCTACCATCTCCATCCATCTTCTGTATGGAAAAAATGAATTTGTCCACTTGGAAGAAGACAAACAAGTACGCCAGTATGGAGGAGTATCGGAACATGCCTTCCGTGGTGAAATTCATGAACTGTTCGTGAATATTGTTCGCCAAGAATGTGCTGAAGTCAAATTAGGTGGTGGGATTCTCATCGGTAGAGAAGATGGATAAAAATCACAGAATGGGTTCATCTACCCACTGGTCTGAAAAGTATCCTAACAAGGCACAAAGGGATGAGATGATCTGGTTTCCTTTAGTCGAGAACATGGAAGAAGGATAAGGAGGATTTGTGGAGGGAAATTGAGCGGATGGGGGGAGGAAAAGCTCGAATATTTGAGCTCTTTGGGGGAAGTTCATTTTCTGGTATAATTCTGTAAGAATTTCTAGGTCGAAGGGTGATGCAAAATCGGCTCGGGGGATTTGCATCATTTGGTCAATAGATTCGGGCGTGATGAGGAAAAGAGTCTCTCTGGACGAGGAGACGACGGCTCTTTGCTTGGGAATATATTGGGCTTGGCACTTGAGGGCGAACTCTGGGAAAGGGTGAATCTGAGGGAAGAGGTAAAGAGGTAAGTTGGACTCCCAGAGTCCGATTTCATCACTCTGGTCCAGGAAGACTTCCTTGAGCCACGACTAAAGGTCTACGAAATCAAAATCACACTTTGTATCTGCGATTAATCGGTCTTTCTCAACCAGTGGGATCTTGTCAAGGTCGACAGGGGGCGGGAGAAATGGATTCTCCTCTCCTTCTGCTTGTTTGGACTTTGGCGCCATTACTGCAACAGTACCTGCAAGAAAAACAACGTTAGCGAGGTGGTTGCTGGTGGGGGCAACTGACTGTATCGAAGGAGAAAACGGTGTAATTCTCTCTTGTGCGATGAGTGGGTAAATGGTGAAAATAGGAAGGAAAAGGGTAGTTTTGAGTAAATGGGTGTCCGTTGGGCGCGGGAGACAGGTCAGCTGGTTAACAGATAGGTCATCCAGTAATAAATGGCCAACGGATCACTTAGTGTGTGAGATGGTAGGTGACGGTGACTGAGGGATATGGACAGGTGACGTGGCGACTATCGATTGGAGGTAAAGGTCGTAGTGAGGGGGCTTGCCATGAGTGAATGGGGGGGGAGGACTGACAGTAGTTATGGGACGTGACTATTTCAGGAAAGGTGGATGGTGACGTCCAGAGGTGAAGAAGGTCTGTCAGATAGTAGGAGATGATGGGACTCAGGGCCATTAGATCGCTGCCACGTATAAAGAGGGACCCACCAGAGGAAGAATATTATTCCTTTACCCCCCCCCTCAATTAAAGGCAGATTAGTCGGGGGGGTCTGAAATACATCTTGGGCCGTTGATCTACGTGCCTGCTTCTGAGCCGCAGATCTATGCGCTCTGTTTATGACACATTCCAGACCCCCCCCTCCATTAAAGGAAGAACGAACGGGGGGGGTCCGGAATCCAATATTGATTGTAGATCTGAGTGCTTGATCCTGAATCGTCCNNNNCCCCCCCCCCCCCCCCCTCCGTTAAAGGCAGAACGGTCGGGGGGGTCCAGAAAGACCTGTCCATTGTAAGATCTGAGCGCGATCATCTGGACTGATGATATATGAACGGAGCATAAGTGAGGGCACAGAAAAAACATGCACCGAGGAAACTTAGGATAAGTACTTTTTCACGGGTTTTTCTCCAAGGCTTTTCATGTCTACACCACCAAGGGGTTAGTTGAACAACATTTTAGGTATCCAAATCATGGTGCAACATTGATCATCAAACTAGTTCTTATTGAAATGAAGCAACAAAGCAACTAGCCTATATTCTAACCTAGCTTCCTATGACAATTAACCCAGATTAGACTGTTGGGTTAAGAAATTACTCTACCCTGGGGCTATCTGACCAAGATTAGACAGTCTGGCTAGATTTATTCACTAATCTAACCTAGACACTTTGGCTAAGATTAAACTGTTTAGCCAAACTCATTCACTACCCTATCAACATCAATTTAAAAAGAACTTGGCCATGCTTGAAAGGTATGGACCAAGTTACTATTATTGCATGGGCCTTTTATTGAAATTCTTTTATGCCCTCTTTTCTTTTCTTTTCTTTTCTTGTTCCTTTTCTTTTTCTTTTCTTTTTTCTTTTTCTTTTTTCTTTTTCTTTTTCAAATTATTTGCAGAATGAAAAATCTTTTGTCAACAAAACACTAGAGACAGATAATATTCCAGTCACCAATTGATCCTATAACTTATAGGGTGATAACAAAGTCAAGCAAGCAAACAAAGAGAGGAAATGTGTATGGCCAATGGGGGTTTTTTTTGGACAGTCATGTTTTTGCATGGACAACAGTTTTTACTAGCATATTTTAGAAATCAAGAGGGGAGATGAGTGTTGGGAAGAGCACCAGCCATATTGGGCTGAAGGAATCCATTTTTGTGTTGTGTTTTATGTTGAGAAAGAGGTCGGTGTGCTTGTAAATTGAGCTATAAACCTGTGAAGTATTTTTATGTTGAGGAGTAGACTCAAGAACCTTGTGAGGGATGTTGTGAGAACTCCTAGAGTAGCTAGGAGGTTTTCTAGTCAACCGAATGCACTGGAGCCCTGGAGGGAAGTGGGAATTTCTGAGGGACTGTGTGTAGTGAAGGGGGATCCCATTCCTTGGATTGTGCATATTGTGGGAAGCAAATTGTAACCTGGGTTTTGGGGTTGTTGTGTGTGGAGAGTGGATAGTGAGAGGGTCGGATCTCCTTATGGACTCATAGCCTCAGCTCGGGGTGGATTATTGTTGAAAGAAAACGAACAATAATACATATGGTTGGGAGGTTCATCCTTCGTATGCAACCAATTGGTTATATATTAACAGATAAGTTCTTTGTTGTGTGTATCATGATATTTTGTCGTGTAAATGGTTTATATGGATGTTGTGTGTTTGTTGTTTTCTCGAGCAGTTTCATTCATGTTTTAATATATATTGTTAAATGCATTTAGAACTATGGTATCAGTCAAATGGTTAAATTTTGTGTGATATGTAGTTGATAAGCTACAGGAAATTAATAAGCAGAAAATTTCATGTCTTGATGTGTATTCTGCATGTAATGTTGCTCAGTTGTTGGCTAGGTACATTACAATTATTATGCATGAATATTTTGTCCTAACTTTATTAATGTTTCACGATAGCATTTTGACATGGCATTGTGGTTTGCTTATATAGATTTCACTGAAAATAAAAAATAAATAAATAAATAAATAACTTTATGAATGAATTTGAATAGTTGAAGGATTAAAAGTTCTTATTTAGTTGTGCGCCACTAATATATGCATTTTTCTTACCATTCACCAATGTATGCATATATTACTACATATTTACAAGAAACAATTGAAAGATGTGTTTATCGAATATGGAGATAAATACAAAAAATTAAACATGTTGTTGATAGGTGAAGGTCAATACCATAATTTAGAAGACAATAGTGAGGAGAATTATTTGAAAATGCCATCAAGTTGGACATTTGATGGTTCAGATGAAAAATATAGAAATATAAAAACAATGTTGTGCTCCTTGTTGAGTCACCTGGGGCCTCATCCAAACACGAGGCATTGGTTAAAAATATTCAAATTCAAAAGACATTAGTGAGGATAATTACTTTATATTGCAATCAAGTTGGACATTTAATGGTTAATATGAATGAGATATGAAAACAAGTTTGTGTAATTTGCTAATAATTGTATTTGTTTTAGTGATTTGTTATTCGCAAAAAAATATGAATGGAACTATGTAAGTAATGACATTTTTGAAAAATTGTATAGCATATATATGATACTAAAATTAATAATTTGGTAATGTACAAATAGTCAGACTGTGTGTTGTATTTCTTTGCTTGCATGTACAAGATTATTAAATAAATGGTTGATCGTACTCAATATGAATGGAGTCTCATTACATGTTATTCATATAATATCATTGCAAAACAAATCATTGCCAAGAAATCAAAACATTGTAACAAGTACAAAGATTTGTTTCATACACCTAGAGTTTGGAGAATTATTTGAATGATGCATTAGTATTTTTTAGGTTGATTTATAGACACCTACACAATAAAAAAACTTTAATGAGTTTTTGCCATTTTTATTTGACAAAATAGTATGGCAAAGGGAGCAATTTAAAATCATATTGACATAAGATGATTGTAACACCATACCAAGAAAGGGTTATGTTGGCAATGGAAATCCAAATGTATATCTCAAACCTTTAAGTAAAATTTGGGAAACCTTGAAGGGTGTTTATGATGCTAGAAACATAGTGATTGTACACAATTTTAAAGAAAAACATGTTTGTAATGAGGAAGCAAACTATGTAATTACAAAAGGCTATAATTGTGATGATGTAAATGACACATATTTGTTAGATTGATTGTGGCCTTGCTTGCTACACTCGAATGGTGTTATTAACATGAGATCTATTGTAAAAACATGAAAGAATTTTTTCTTAATTTTATATGTGTGGCAAAGTTTTTTAGGTTAATAATGTAATACCCCTAGGCCGAACCCCAATTGTAAATGTAAATGCAAATGTACTTAAGCTAGTGAGTTGTTTTGATATCATTTTTGTATGCACCTTCCATGGTATAGTGCGCACATGTACTACACACTAAAATGATGAAGTGTGCACATTCTAGGATACCGCGCGCAAGAAACTTATGTGCACACAATTTTGAGGCCAGGGAGCCTTTGTGTATATGTTGTGTTTTATAGGTTGGTGAGCCATCTATTATAAGCTAGGAGGCTTATGTGTTGAATTAGGCTGGACAGCCTAGATGCTAAAGCCCAGTGAGCCTATTTTTGTATATGTCTTATCATTAATATAAAATACATCGTTGCATGTAGACCGACCACGATAAAAATGTATGGGAGACTAAACTCCACTAGTTAGGGAAGGGAGGGGATAAAAGTTAAGGATAAGGGGCTAAGCTAGGGAGCTTAAGCCAAAAAGGAATATTATATTAATATTTCTTAAAGTATAAAGTATGGATAATTATTTTATCCTAAGTTCTAAGGATGGGGACAAGTGGGCCAAACTAGCTCCCAACATGACAAGTGTCAAGTTGGGAACATGCATACATATAGTTTGGACTTAGTTCATTTTCCCATTCATTCATTCATTCCATCATCATTCACTCACTCATTCAATTGTCATGTGTACCTTTTTGTGTATTACATGTACCCATACCAGTACCAGTACCTGTATCTATACCTGGTTATCTTGGGAGATGGATTGAAGAAGCGGGTTGTCAGGCCCATGGGATATTGAAGAGGCGGGTTGTCAGGCCCATGAGAAATTCTCTCTAGGTGAGAGAATTGTTGGGAATTGATTTCCGGAAGGTGCTAAACTGCAGCTACAATGCTTTGAGACTTCTTGTCTGGCCTGTTGTTGAAGCCTTGGAAGGGAAGTGGGGCAGCTGAGGGACTGTTGAGAAAAGAAGGGGCACACTTCCTGGGGTGTGAAAGGCATGTGGGGAATGAGGGATTGTAGGCTGTTAGTTTGATTTGGCACCTGTGACGGAGTCTTTCCTGTTGTCTAAGATACGTCAGCCTAGTTAGGAATCCCTTTACCCGGGTGGAGTTTAGTCTCAGCTCGGGGGTGACCCACTGTTGAGAGTGATGAGAAGTGTAGTCTAAGGCTGGGAGGTTCATGGAATTTCTGCATGTAGTTGGTGATATTCTTACCAAGATAAGTGTCAATTGTGTGTTAAATTACATGTTGCATTATTATTTCTGTGTTTATTTTTATGGGTTTATCCTATGTGTGGTTTATACATGTCTTTATATTTATGGGTATTGCTTGTCTATGTTGTATGTATATGTTTACTGTTATTTCTGTATGAATTTGTGCATTTTCAGAATGTATTTGTCTATTTTGAGTTATATATATATAATTTAGCAAGATTTTCTCTGTGTATATGTTTTAATTTGCATACAGTTCGAAAAATGTTATGTGGCATAGCCCAGTTGGATGTTGGGGATGTTACAAATAAGGTCTTTGGATTTTTATATGTCTAGTTTCTATAGATTAAATTTGATTGAAAATTAAGTGTGAAATTGGTGTTTGTAAAGTACAAAATCAGATACTGAAAGTGCTAATATCGAATTCCAAAGGTGCAAAAACATATTCCTAAAGTGCCAATATCAGTTTTCAAAAGTGCAAAATCATATTACAGAGAGAGAAATATAAACACAATTATGGCAATGTGAATGACACATTTGTTAGATTGATTGCCGTCTTGATTTATACACCTAAATGATGTTAGTGATGTGAGATCTATTGTACAAAACATGAAATTAGATTGTTAAATAAAGTAATCGGTTATTTTTCTTAACATTTTCTATGTGTGGCAATGTTTTGTTGTTAATAAATCTTTAGAGTTTTATATATTCAATTGTGTGATTAATTTAGTAGTACTTGTAGATGATGTGCAACCAACTTTAAAATTTACGAATGATATAGATTAATTGTGATTGAAAATTGAGTGTGAAGTTGTGGTTTTTAAAGTGTAAAATTAGATTTTGAAAGTGCCATTATCAGTTTTCAAAAGTGCAAAATCAAATTCTAAAAGTGTCAATATTAGTTTTCGGTTAGGTAGCTAGAGAGGTAGTGGGGGCCTAGAGGGCCCATAATGATAATAGTGTAGTTAATTTAATGTAAGGTGGACTAGGTCCACTATATTATTAAATAAGGCCCACTATGGTAGTTAGATATAATAAATGTAAGAGGACTTCTTAGAAGATTCTACTTCTAGAAGATTCCTCCTCTAAAATGTTCTTAGGTGATGGTAGCACTGTATAAAGGGGTTCTAGAAATGTAATGGGACATGAACAAAATTATTGTATTTGTGAGTTTTATCTCAATAGGAGTATCCCCCCTCGAAGAGACAAGTGAACATGAGAGCATCCCTTCCATAATAGGATTCATTGTATGGTGTTTCCCTACCTCAAGGGTTTGATATAATAAAGTGTGATTTCTTCTATCTTGCTTTGTGTATTTATTGTGTATTTAGTATTTGTGGTGATTAAATTTGTATATATTCTCAGGTACTTAACAATTGGTATCAGATCACTTTCCTTGGCAAACATTGTGGGCAAATATTTTTTATTTTTGCAAAAAAAAAAAAAATCTGGAGAAGAAAAAAGAGGGCTGCGACATTGTAGACAATTTCGGTATATTTATATGAAAAATATGTAGAAACAGGTTGTATATATGAGTTCCTCTCATAAAAACACCCAAGTTTAAAAAAAAAACCGTTTGAAACGGAGTACGGGAAGTCAAGATATTGAAGTTTTAAAATCTACAATTTTCAGGGTTTTTTCCGCGGACGACGGCGTGATTTATTTTTATTTCTGTAGCAGCTGGAGGCCGAATTTGCCCAAAAAAAATACAAATCTGAGTTCCTCTCACAATTTCACTCAATTTCAAAAACAAATCAGCTGAAACGGAGTCCGGGAAGTAAAGTTATGAGCATTTTAAACTTAGCAGTTTTTCAGGGTTTTTCTAGAAAACACTGTGATTTTCTGCAGTAATTTATTGTTCTATTTTTTTGGGTTTTTTCGTGATGGCAGAGTTCATAAACTTTCATAGGGTGATCAAATGGATATTTATTCTCAAACCCTCAAATAAATTCTACATAATACTGAAGCATTCAAAGTCCAACTGTTTGACACATTAAATGACAAATTGGATGACTTTGTAGATGGCCTCACAAATGGCCTCAGAGACGACCTCAATGATAGTTTTCGTAGTATTCAAGATTCATTGGATAGCATGCAGGAGATATTTCTTATGGTGTATCTCAGGGATGAATATAATCAAGAAATATATGCTTAGTATCATTTTGAGGCCGATTGCCATGATTGGTATATGGATAGTTGTCATTTATGGGATGACAACCACTTCCATATTTTATTTGATGACTCTACTCCACATTCTGTAGAGAACATCAATGTCCCACATTATGATCTAGTTATGATTACTAGCGTCCATATTGCATATTCTACAATGGTAGTGTTCCTTCCAAATTCAGCGTTGACCCTTTCCCACTGTGTGGCCGGATATTCTTATTTGGATCCACATGATAGGTGTCAGTATTGGAAGCATCATTTTCAGTTGGTTGTTGGGTGTTGATATCTTCCCTGTGGAGTTCACATGAGCACTTGGGCATGGGACCCTGGTTTACAATGGAGATTTGACTACTTCAGCATGGTGGCTTTGATTTCTCAATGGGACCCTGGTTCTCTAGTCTACTTCATCACTATCGTTCACAATTATCCATAGGACCCTAGTTCTCTAGTCTACTTCAGCACTATAGTCCACACTTATCCATGGGACCCTGGTATATGGTTGTACATCAAGCATTGAGGACAGCACTTTCATAAGGGGGATGGAATGTTAGGTAGCTAGAGAGGTAGTGAGGTAGTGCAGAGGACCCATAATGATAATAGTGGACGCCATTCAATGTAAGGTGGACTAGGTCCACTATATTATGAAATAAGACACTATGGTAGTTAGATATAATAAATGTAAGAGGACTTCTTAGAATGTTCTACTTCTAGAAGATTCCTCCTCTAGAATGTTCTTAGGTGATGGTAGCACTATATAAATGGGTTCAAGCAATGTAATGGGACATGAAGAGAATTATTGTATTTGGAGTGGTAGCTCATTAGGAGGAAGCCCCCTCGAAGAGGCAAGTGAACAGGAGAGGATCCCTTCCATAATAGGATCCATTGTATGGTGTTTCCCTACCTCAAGGGTTTTGATATAATAAAGTGGTGGTTTTTTATATTCTTCCATATATCTTGTGTGGTTATTCTTTTTAGATATATTTGGATCTATTGTGATATTTTGTATTCAGGTCATTGGTTCTTAACAATTTCAAAAATGCAAAATCATATTCTGAAAGTGTCAATATCAATTTTAAAGGCGCAAAAACAAGTTCTAAGAGTGTCAATATCAAATTCAAAAACTGCAAAATCCATTTCAAAAGTGTCAATATCAAATCAAAAAGTACAAGTTTGAAACCCGATACTAACACTTTTGAAAATTTTCACTTTAGAACCCCTAATTTTGGACTTTAGAAAGGTTGTTTTTTCCTTGTCTTTTAAGGGACATGGACTAGAATTAATCCAAATTTAATGATATAGGGGTTTATAGAAGACAATGCTCTAGCATCAAAGAATGGTACATATTGGATATAAGGGCCTTCATGCTTTACATAATAAAGATATGGTTGAAGGTATCTTTGATTGTTACTAGATTTCAATTTATGTGAACATTATGGATATGGTACACAAAATTGGGTGAGATTTTTATTTGGTGACATGAGAAAAAAAAGGATCCTAGAACTTATTGTCATCAAGATTTGGTTATATCATTTTCATTGTATCCTTCCACATTCACATGTGTGTGTAAATCTTATGATTATTTTGTTATTGGTTAAAATCCACAAAAGGTAAAAAAAAATTCAAATCATAATGCATGAAATCATGTGGTATAATATATAAGCCTCGTCATTTAAAAAGTATTGTATTTAATTATGATTTGATGGTGAAATATTTTTCAAATGAAATTGGATGGCCAATATTTCATTTCAGAGAGAGAGAGGTCATCAATGATCAGTGGAGCTATCAAACTCCAAAATATAAAGCTTCGGCTCCTATTGAACGAAGGGTGATATTGAACAAATTATGTGATTGTTGGTTAACAGAGCTCCTATTGATGACAATTCATTGGATTGCTTATGACATTCATTAGTGCCAGAATTATTATGAGAAGAAACCATCGATATCCAGAGAAGAAACCATCGATATAAACTATGAGAAAGATGACATAGATTTCAATGCCATCATGGAGAAATATTCTCAGAGAAAACTATGAGAAAGCTCCAACGATGAAAACAACATGGAGCTTGTCGATAGCCATCATGAGATTTCAATGCCCTCCATTTGTTAAAACAATAGAATTGGAGGTGGTATAAAAAAAAAAATCTCAAAGGATGAGATATCGCTTCAACTACAGCTATCCTTGTTGCAAAATTTCATTTTGAATCCTCTCCCATTCCAATTGCAGGTATGGTCGGTTCCAGGTTGCATAATGTAATACAATTGGCTCAGAAAAAAGTTCCAGTGATTCAGAAATAATTAATGGATTTCAGTGTTGGAGTATTATGATTGAAGTGTTGGATAGTCAAATACTCGGGAAAAACAACCAATGTTATTTTATTTGGAGATAATATAATACTTGTTTCATTAATGCATGGGATTGGGGACCATTAGAGGGTCAAGACAATGCACGCTCTCATATAAATGTTGGATTTCTATTATTTGTCTTATGTTATGAACATGGTTTTCAATGTGCTTCCCATTAGACTAAAATTCAAGCTTCCTTGAAGATTCTTTCATCACCAACTTTTGTGAAGGATTAGTAATTATAGTTGGAAATTAGTACTCTATCCTTAGTTGGATTCATCAAGCTTACTCAATTTGCATCCATAGTTGGAAATTAGTACTCTATCCTTGTCAGATTCAGTGCAGGTTCCATCCAATAAAAATAAATAAAAATCAGTGGAAAGCATTACTCTTTTGCCACTATGGTGACAAAAGGTTGTGCTTAAAGTAGTTGATGAAGACTATGTAAAACATATTGCAATAGAATGTGATGTGTTCAGAGGTTTGGAGACCTATTTTCTTGCTTTAGTTTACTTTGATTACATAAAGTCATGTGATTGTAAAAACCAATTCATTGTTGTGCTTTTAAATATTTCCTTACAAAAATTATTTTGAAGGTCTATCATTAGTATTGCAACAATATGTTGGAGAAGCAGACTACATTAACAACTAGACACTCAAACCTTGGAGCCAACCAGCATACCATCCTCACACACCTACTAAAGGATAGCAAAAAGAGAGTAGAGAAGTTGGCACTCACAATTGGATTGAGTACATCAGTTAAAACTCAAAATACCCCATTGGCATGATAGACAGTAGGGGAACATTTTGTTATCACATTGTCTGTTGGTTGTTATGTGCAGGTTACACTAGAGATAGAGATCTATGTACAAGACCGATACAAAAACAAAAATTTTTAATTTTGCAAAGGATTTGTGTTGGTGAAGCAAGTGGGGTATAAGTCCATCATTTATGGATCAACAATATCCATGTGAGGAGAGTATTGATACTATATCACACAATATCCTTATGGGGAGAGTGTTGGTTTAATAACCAACATTATTTATCAACTAGTTGTTTAGATGTCAGCTTATGTGCATGATGTGTTTTTGGATTTGTCCTTGGTTGTTGAGATTGGCAACCTAATAGCAGTTGTGTGAGTGAAACCTTAGTATATGTTTGAGCTCAAGATCCTTGTGTAGGGACTTCTACAACCATGACTTAACATACAAGTATTCATTTTTTGTGTTTAGTTTCTACTTCTTTTAAATGATTTCTCAACTATTGAAAATGTTTGATTGCTTAAGTTAATCAGTACTTGATTGATTCTCTACTTATTAAGAGTTAATTAATTATGTTTTTTAAAAGGTTTTGGTTAGAGAAAGACCCTCTGTAATCGGCCCAAAAGTTTCTTTTTGGAAAAGATTGTTACATTATATTAAATGTTTATATAACCATGGGAGGACGTTAAATATAGGCACAACTTTAAAAAGAAACAATGACAAAAGAATATGAACACATTTTTATCAATAAAGCTAGAGCAACATATGCAAGGGTGATCTAGGGATTTAAATATACCATTTGATGTTTGGTAGTAATAATTGTCAGCTTATGTGCATGATGTGTTTCTGGACTTGTCCTTGGTTGTTGAGATTGGCAACCTAATAGAAATTGTGCAAGTGAAACCTTAGTATATGTTTGAGCTCAAGATCTTTGTGTAGGGACTTCTACAACCATGACTTAACATACAAGTATTCATTTTATGTGTTTAGTTTCTACCTCTTTTAAATGATTTCTCAACTATTGAAAAGGTTTGATTGCTTAAGTTAATCAGTACTTGATTGATTCTATGCTTATTAAGAATTAATTAATTATGTTTTTTAATAGGTTTTAGTTAGAGAAAAACACTTTGTAATAGGCCCAAAATTTTATTTTTGGAAAAGATTATTACATCATATTAAATGTTTATATAACCATGGGAGGACGTTAAATATAGGCACAACTTTAAAAAAACAATGACAGAAGAATATGAACACATTTTTATCAACAAAGCTAGAGCAGCATATGCAAGGGTGAACTAGGGATTTCAATATACCATTTAATGTTTGGTAGTAATAGCTAAATTTAGTGTAAGGAAGAGTTAAAATATGGTAGAATGCCTTGTATTGACCAAAAACAATGGGTTTTTTTTATATTGAGAACGATAACAAATGAGATGCATACGTGATAATGAAAGAGATCATGGATATATATGACATCAACCACCTAAGGAAAGGGATGTGTCGAGCATTGGTGAAGATGCTTAGTTTAATTTTTGAAATACAAGATGAAGTGGGTGTACCTACTCTCCAACATTGTATTTATAAAAGTACATATCGTTTGGGTGACCATAATATATGAGCATCTACACAACTAGTTGTCCAAGCTAAAATCTACTTACCACTATCAATTTTACATCTAAAAATTACGTTTTATCAATGGTAGGGTATTTTATACCCCCTGCAATTATAGAGGATGATTTACAAAATGTGTTTATTTCACTACCCTACCTCTACACATCGATGTGGAAAATTAATATCCAATCTAATTATGGAGCAGTAGAAGATAAAGTGATGAGGCGGTGTCGTATGATATGAATGTGAAAAGACAACCAAGTCAAAATGTTCAAAAACCATAGCCAAATCATTGTCGAGGCAGTCAACAATAGGTTCAAAATTCCTAATTACTCATATATTTGAGTATGGTATTTTCCTTCCTACCTAATTGTAGTTCCAAAGTTTCTCTTAAGTGAGGTGGTATTTGAGAGTTATAGTGATAAGTACTTATTGTAAATAGGTACTAAATGTTGGAAATACTAAAACAACTGAGAGGGGGGTGTATCAGTTGTTTATATGCTTAAACAATTTTACACTTTTTAAGTACTTATTAAGATTTCTTCATGTGTCATCAAGCAACATACAACATATGGACAGTAAGAGTAAAGATCATCAGTCACACATAAAATATACACAGAGACAGATTTTTCACGAGGAAACCCATAAAGGGAGAAAACCTCTTCTTCTTCGAAATGATAGGTAGTCTATTTTCAGTTCTGTACATCATCTACAATTGAGCACCAACTCAACGTGAGACTGCTACCTCTGTTTTACAAGCTGCAACTTGTTTGAGAGCTCCAACTCTCTGGTTTCTCTAGCACCCACTAGAAGGAAGCACCAACTCCCTAAGTATTCCAGCACCAACTGGATGGAAGCACCAACTTCCTGAATGTTCTAGC
>ML789039.1:0-41814 GCA_009831015.1 Picea engelmannii | reverse complement strand
ACTAAACTAGTATTAAGAAATCAGTAACATATCGATGACCATATAAATGGAAGTGAGACTATTTCTCCTAAGAAAATAAAGGTTGATGAAGCCTACATGTTGGATCCTAATTTCATTATCTCAAAAATGGAGCACTATGCCTCGTTGAATAGGTTCACAACACAATACTTATTGAAAGGTTTACTCTAGTGCCATAAACCTCTACGGGAAAAATTCTTATAGAAAAATGAATACAACAATGACTAAATAAATATTATTTTGAATGAGTTATAGATTAGGTATTCAAAACAAACAACAATGGATAGTAAAGTGGATGAATGAAAGAGAGGAATATAGCTCATAATTTTTTTATGGATGGAATGGTGGGATACTAAAGGAAACAATTAACCTGGTGGTATGAGAAAGGGTTTCCTTGGATGAATCCATGGAATGGAATGACAAAGTGGTTTCCAATGTCAAAAGGTCCATTGATGAATTTAGTAACATATGGAATTCACACTTTAGTACTCAAATATGTCTCGATGAAGCATACTTTTGCATCCTATCCGTATGTGACCCATCCAATGATCACTTAGTTACCTATCATCCTTAATTATGAATGTTTTTATGAGTTGGACTACTCTCCCTTGAGTCACCTTTCCATAATTTAAATAGACAACTTTCCTACGATGTCTATCACTTAGGCAAGGTCCCCTATCATCTCACCTCATGTCTTTGGCCTTTGGTCACTAGTTCCACTCTATTAGACCCTTATGGAAGCTTAGTCAGGTGCATGCACTCATTTTCCAGGTCCTCTCTAGAGCTCCAAGCCCCTCATATAGCCCATAATTAGTTAGGATGCCTCATTTTTAGGTCCTCAAATGACCAAAACCATTTGGGTATGTTGAATTGGGGGTCCACAAGGTTAAACCATCCTTAACCCTTAATTATTATTTTCACAAATTGAACCAAGAATTTGCAGGTTGTATCACATCTAGGAGTCACATCTTCTTTCCTCCTCTCATTATCTTTTACATACACTCCTATATTAGCACCAAATATTGATCTAGCTCTTCAACTCTTCTCCCATGCTCTTGGGATAATTCTAATTGTCATCTCTAGTACCTCTATAGGAATTCTTCCTTTTGGTTTGGTTTCTTTTTTGAAGGCTTGTTGCTTTGTTCTAGGATGTCTCCATTGGATTATTCCCATCTTACATTGTATACAATTCAACTCTTCAACTTTAAAGTAGGTTTTAGAACAACTAGGTCAAGAGAGGTACCACCCTTCTAAGGAAACTTTTGGGTCACCTTACAACACTTCATTGTTTCATCATTCATGTGGTAAATCTATGATATTTTGTTTCATTATATCAAATATCAAGTTGAAGTATACTTTGTCTTGCAGGCATGTGCATCCCTCATCTCAAGTCCAAGCAACTTCAACACCTACAATGACATTCTTTTATGTGTGTTCCTTCCTTTTAATATCTCTTGCATCTTCATGATTTAGGTTACTTATCTAAAGCACATTGGTAAATTAAACCTTGTTAAATAAACTTACATTAGCAACCTTAAACCTTAATCAATCTAGTAGGTTCTTTCCCTCCTTCTCTTCTCTCACTCTCTCTTCACATGCTAAGGTTTCTCGAATTTTCCTTGAGAGTGGTGAATCCACTCTCTCCTTTCTCATTCTTGTAGCATGGTGCCTCACTTTAACCACTATGATAAGAATTCTAAACTCAACAAGAGTGAGAAAAAGTGAGAAGGCAAGAGTAAGAAAATAAGAAGGAATCTATGAGAGATGCATCCAGATGCATTAGACTTGTCCTACTACACAAAGAGATGCTACATTAGGTACAAAAGAAAATAATTGATATCAAGGATAGGCTAGAGAAAGGAAATTAAAGAAGTGGGATAAGGAATCCAAGGATTATTCAGACCTGAACACGGGCTCAAAAGGAAAGTCAACATTATAGCCTAACAAGAGACCAACAATAGAGGAACAACACAAGGAAGACAAGAAACAAAAGGAGGAACTAAACAATAATGGATGCTCAAATAAGAGATCCAATGAATTGCCAAATACGATAACACCATTAAGTACATCCCTGAGGGTAATACAACAGTTGTCTCAAAACCAAAGCTAACAAAGAATACGATAGAAGCAAAGAATTTGGAGGCATATCAACTATTTTTAAACACTACTAACAATAAGTCAATGGAAGCCTAATTTTGAATCAAGCAGACCAACAAGAATGGGTAGTGAATAATTAGTGAACTAAAAGGTTTGGTAGATAAGAATGAACTATGTGGTTGTATCTAATAATAGTGGCTACAAAGGTAGTGGGATATCCCAAAATAGAAAAAGGTGAATGAAGAAACACATGGATAGATAGAGGAATATTAGGTGAAACAAAGGGAAGAAAAGTGGAAGAGAAAGCATGAGGAAGAACGAAGGGAAAATAATCATGAAGAAGTATACAAAGTTGATAACTAGGGCTCCAAGGCAAGGAAAGATAAATCCAATTAGGAGGTGGAAAACAAGTATATGAAAATTCCCCCTCACTAGAAAATAAAGCAAGATCATGAAAAATAAAAGGATACTAATAATGGAGATGTCGTTGAATTTGAATCAACTAGGACCTAGAGAAACTGTAGCAATCAAAAATTTGAATTATAGAGACACACTCAGGTGTACACATGGAAGAACAAACATCATTTCCCGAGCATGGTATTTGGCTTGGGAAATTTAAACAATAATTCAATTTACAAAATTCTTCCAATATTTGAACTAGGAAACTATTGACTAAGGTTTCTCAAAAAAAAGGAAAAGCAAAGTCCTTAGGTTAAAGAGAAAACCTAAAAGATTGAAACCATTATTGAAGTAGTAATGGTTAATATATGCAAAAGGATGAGGATAGGAGACAAGACTGACATAGAAACCAACTTTTATGAGGGTACATGTGTCATGGAAACAATTGTGCAAATATATAAAGTTGGGGATAATCCAATATTTTTGAATGGTTTAACTTATTATGAGGTCGCTATTGGAAAAAAATACCCTTCACAAAAGTAGCATAAAATCATTTCAATGTGTCACACTAGTTGTTGGATAAGAATTATCAAGACTTGGAGATCAAATTTAGGTAGAAGGAGAAGCATATAAAGGGGTTGGAACAAATACTTGGGAACGTTTTGGACCTAACCAAATTTATGTTCCTAGTGAAAGAAATATTGAAGGGCGGTTCCAAAGAAGAAGAAATTAATAAATAGATCAAGTTAGACATGGGTACATTGGGTAGCTTAGATCCAACGTCAAGAAAAATCAAAGAGACTGTTGAGAGACTATTTAAGACATGGTTTGATCATGAAAAATCACTTGATTGGATAGGAAAACGATTTTAAGCATTGGAAAATGATCACAAGAGTAGTTGAGACTACATTGTAATCTCTAGAGAAAGGTTTGAGAACAACACCTATCAATTGGCTAAGTTCTACAAGAAATTACACAAAGTCAAACCTATAAGAAGGAACCTTGTGCCCTCGAATATAATAGACAAAGACAACAAGAAACATCCAATGAGTTGAACACACTTGATTAAGACATGTATCGATAAAGAGGCCAAATAGTGTGACAAGTAGAATAACTATTTGATATGTAGTCGCAAAGGGGAACAATGTTGTTTGAATACTTAAAAGGGGATTACTAACTGCAAGTCAAAGATATTTCCATGGTAGCATTCGATGAAACAACATGCTATGTAACATCCATAGTTTAAATCCCTGCAAATTATAATGTAACTATATAAATGTTATTGAGGTTGGTGAGATGATATGTTTGGGACGAAGAGCCTATATCAATTAATATGGCCGAGGGCCAAACTATGTACATTGAAATAATTAATATAGATAATAATTGTTGGTTGAGATATGAGAGGGACAGTAATGATGGGGGGATATGATTCCACAAGATATGGGAGATAAAGGGGGAATCCAAGGGGAAACCCATGTTATTTTCCTATGTTAATCTATCATTACCATCTAATCCTCCTTTTGACTTACTAGACATTCAATCATTGAATTCATGTAAGAGGTTTGGTGTGTGAGATCACCTCATAGATTTATTGAGAGCATGGGTTGATTACAAAACAAGCATGGGGGCAGTGTGAGAGTCAAGCAATCCTTTTGGGGAAGAGTGAGATTCAAGAAAGGGAGAAGAAGGAAATTTGAGTAGGAAGGAGGGACAATTTTTTCTATTGGAGATATTACGCACCCACCTAGTATTTATTTTCCTAAGTTCATTTGTCTATGTTGAGGATGCCCCTTGGTTTTAGATATTCTCACCTAGATGAGAAAGCCACATCCTCTTCAGTCATTACTCAGTTGTACTTTAGTTAGACTAGTGGAGTCAAGTCTCAAATGGAAACCTTGGTATTATCACCAAGTGTTGCATGTTCACTTTGGGATCATCACCAGGATGGTGCACTTCACATACATGAGGATAATAGAGTGCTACATGCATTCATGCATGGGATTCTCTCCACTCCACTTGTGTGAGCCAGTTGATTGAGGATTGCATGGCCAGTTAACTAGGACTAGATGGAAATTCACTCTGGTTTATGTCATTGTGTGTCCACATCTCTCTAGATCAATACTATGGTGCATTAGTTCAGAAATGTAGAGTAAATCAAATGTATTTTTCCATTCTCTCATTCGATTGATACGATTCTCTCATTCTTTCTCCAATTCTTCTCTTAACTTTTCAAGTTTGTTGTTCATTATTTCTAGCTAGATTCTTTGCGTAGGTTTCAACCCAATTTCACATTCACTTGTTGATTTTGGAGAGCAATAGGAGAGATTTATGCTCAAAAGATCACCAGTCATGCTTTGCTTGAGTAAAACCATTGTTGGGAGATATTTACGTTGAATTTTTTTCCTATGTTCTTGTAAAAACAGGTTATGTGCCTGTGGTGCCATTTCTTGTTGAGAAAATAGCTCAATATCCTTGAGAAGGTTGTTGTGAACACTCCTGGAGAATATGAGAGTTCTCGAAGTCCCCAGATGTGATATTCCTACCCAACCAAGTGCACTAGATCCCTGGAGGGAAGTGGGAAGGATCAAAGGATTGCATGGAAGAGAAGGGGGATCACATTCCTTGGGTTCTAATGGTTGAGGGGAATAGAGTTGGTGGGAACTGTGGAGTAGAACCTGGGATTTGGGTTATTGAATGTGGAGTGTGGAAAACCAAGAGGGCCTTACCTCCTTGTGGACTATTGAATTTTGAATATATTAATACTGAAGTGACAACCTCATGAGGATATAAATCCCCCTGCTTTTTATAGAAGTGGTACTCCTCTTTAAATTCTTCAAATATTTTTTTTTAAATATCAATCAAATAATGTAGGGTGTTGCTTTAGAGAAAAACCCAAAACTTTATCGCTCAACAAAATTTAAAATGGCATAAAATATAGGATTTCTTGAGAAATGGACCAAGAACCTTAAACATCACATTTATTGCAAATAAATAAATTGCAAAAAATAACAAAAACTCTCACATCCATCACAGTTTTAGATATTTTTTATCACATTCGAAAATAAAAGGAATATGGTCCAACACATAAGAGAAATTTGAAATTGTATTGCTTATGAAGATTAAAAAAAGAATTTGATGAGTCGACTTCAAATATCTTATATTCAAAATCAGAGTTATAAAACACTGTCAAAATCAACCCCGAAACAGTTCTATGGGATTTCTCAAAATAATAAAGTATTTTACAATCTCAAAAATTTAAAGGCGTTTTTCCATAAATAGATTGGGATTGGGGCTCTCGTGGATCATAAAAATATATGCAAGAAATATGAAGGATAAAATGTGTATCTAGGGCAGATTATGAATAGCAAGATCTGGACAAAATATAGAAGAAAGTTATTAGAATTTGGTCATACTTTTCTATCGAAAGAATAAATACAACTGGATGAATCTTGAAAAGGAAAGAAGGGACGTATCAATATGGAATTATTGTGATGGAAACTCTCTCCTTTTATTTGGTTCTCGTTGTGCCTTTTATATTATTCTTTGGTGTGGTTGGTTGGTTGGTTTCGATAGTTCTCAACTGATCTTCTTCGATTATTTTTAACAAGGCATGTTTTAACCACTCTTTGATATAATCCTTCATTTGGATGACATTAATATCTTGTCTAATTCTTATATCAAACAAATTACCTTCCAACTCCCTTAAATCAAATGATATTTGATGTAATGAAGCTTCAATATACTCATTTTTGTTTGAGTAACTAACCGACCAATTATCAATGTCATCTTCATTATATTATTTTATACCATTAAACTTTCCCGCGGACAAGATTTTGAGTATTTCCACGTGTTCCTCGAATTTCTCCCTTGTAAAAAATGTGGAGTTTAGAATTAAATGAGGGTCCTATACTTCTCTGGTGTTTCCAACTAAATCAATTTCAGTCAATTTTTTATACAAAGTCTCCCTTTTAAAAATTAATTCATTACATTCTTCAAGCAATTCCTTTAAAGTTTTTATTTTCTTAATCCAGCATGATTTAAGTTGCTTTACCCTAGCTTGAGAAGGAAAATTTTATTCCTTTATTTTCAACTATGTCATGAGATCAACTTGCTTTGAAAGATGGATCCCTTGAAATTCATGGCTATCAATGATAGAAAAAACTAAATTCTGAGACATATAAAACCTTTTGGCTTTCTTAAATTTCGACAATTGAGATGTTATTTATGTGGATATAATCCTTGACCAGTCAAAAAACTTTTTGAATTGAACTGAGTAATACAAGATATACAGAGCCAACCTAGGAATAGCAACAGTGGATTCTAACCCGAGAATTCTAGCTAAGAACCAAGCAATTTCTTTGTAGGGTTTCTTGAGCTGACTAACCTTTATTAAAGATAAGACTTCTAACATTATTGAGGGATCCTATAGGCATTGTGGAAATATAAACTTAATGCCATTTTTATCTTTGATAAAATTCTTGTCTTCCTTAACTTTAAATATTGTAGTTGGCTTTGGCAATTTAAGCATTTGATTGAAAGTAGGTGACCCCAAATAAATTGATGAACACCCATTCATTTTGATAATCCTTTGATCTTTCTCAAAGTTTTCAATACACCATATCAATGCTCTTCATCATTCTCGAATACTTGAAGGTATTCTTGGTTGTCAAGAATAGAGGGCCTAAAAATTCTTTTTACCTAAAAGGTGTTCTTATCTTGCAAATCGTCTGGATTGAACAATGATGCAGCAACTTCCAAAGAATTTGCCTTTTGATTCCTTTCTCTTGGGATGAAAGATAAATTAAACAAAATAAATGATTCTAGCATCTCATTTACTCTTTTAGCATTCATTTTTAGCCTTTCTTTCTTGATTTTATATTTTTGAATAACATGATTTATAACTAGCTCGGAATCACCGATTATAATTAAATGCTCAATTTTCATTTCCAAAGCCAAGATCATCCCTTGGATCAGTGCCTCATATTCATCTTCATTTCTTGTGCAAGGAAATTCTATTTTGATAGCATGTGGATGTATAGTTTTATCAAGGCTCTTAAATATAACTCCAACACCATTCCCAGAACTTGAACATGCGCCATCAAAAGACATTCTCCAAAGTCCTTTGAATGAATTTTTTTCCAATTCAGGAGAATTTGAAGAAAGCATGCAATCAATTCCAAAAAATTGTATTAAGTATGAATCTTTGTTTTCTCAAAATGATCAGACCAAGAAATTGAAAGAAGAAGAATCTGTACGAAAAATACAACAAACCCCAAAAAACAATATTGGTACTACGAGTTCTCCTAAATATGTAAATCTTGGGATCAATTGTACACTAAAAGAAATCGATCAATATATTTCTTTATTTAGAGAGTACTTTTATGTTTTTTCATGTAGTTATGATTATCTTAAAGCATATGATAAAACAATTTTTCAACATCTCATACCTCTAAAAGAAGGTACAAATCCATTCAAACAAAAGTTGAGAATAATAAATCCAAAGTTAAAGCCTCTGGTTAAAATAGAACTTGAAAAGTTAAAAAAAGGTTGGGATAATTTTTCCAATTAGACATTCATAGTGGTTATCTAATCCAATGATTGTATGAAAGAAAAGCGAAGAAATTTGATTGTGTGTTGATTTTAGAGATCTAAATAAAGCAAGTATAAAGGAAAATTATCCTTTGGTAAATATGGAAATGTTACTACAAAAAGTAACTAGTTCAACTCTCATGTCTATGCTAGATGGATTTTCAAGTTACAATCAGGTTCTTGTTGTAGAGGAGGATAGATTAAAAACTGCATTAATAACACCATGGGAGACATATGTGTATGTTTGAATGCCTTTTGGATTAAAGAATGTTGGAGCAATTTTCCAGAGGGCCATGGATCATGCTTTCCAACATTGGATTGGTAAATTTATTGTTGACTACCAGGGTGACCTTAATATATATTCCAAAGTAAGAGAAAAGCACATTGATCATTTAAGAAAAGTTTTTGAAAGATGTATAAAATTTGGAATGTCTTTAAATCCCAAGAAGTGTTTATTTGTTGTTTCTAAAGGAAACTATTGGGACATGTATTTAGAAAGGAAGGGATTTATATTGGTCCTGAAAGAATAAAAGTAATCAATGAATTGAATCCTCCAACTTCAAAAAATGGAGTACAGACATTTTTTGGTAAAATTAATTTTGTGAGAATATTTGTGCCAGATTATGGAACAATAGTGAAACCGATAAATCTGTTGCTAAAAAAAGATCAGAGATTCGAGTGGACTGATGATATTCAAAGGGCCTTCAATAACATCAAACATGCCATCTCAACTACTCCAGTATTAATAAGTCCATATTTTAATAAAGATTTCATCATATACTCTTTTTCTTCAAAAGAAACTATTGCCTCAATTTTAACACGGAGAAATAATAAAGGAGAAGAACTCCATATAAGCTTCATGAGAAAAACCATGCATGATTACAAATTGAAATATTCAGATATAGAAAAGCAGGCACTTTCATTAGTAAAGGCAATAGCTCACTTCAAGACTTATATTTGATCATCTCATGTCAGAGCATATGTTACTTCTTCTCCATTAAGAATGCTCCTTAATCAGCAGTTAAGGGAAGGACAATGGGTTGATTGGCTTGCAAAATTCCAGGAGTATGACATTAAGATCAAACCATTCCATGTAATTAAGGGACAGGGACTTTGTAAGCTTATTACTAGAAATGATGCATTAGATGGTTGTGTGTCAATTACAACAGGAGGATCAACATCAACTTTTGATTGGTGTAAAGATATTATTTTTTAGTTAAAATTGGGGCAATTTCCAAATGGAATGTCACCAAAATAAAGGACTCTAAAAATGAAATCGACTCAATATGTACTAATTGCTCAAGTTGTTTTTTGAAGAAATTTTGATGGAATGTTGTTAAGATGTGTAGATGATACAAAAGCTAAAGATTTGATTAAATAATTTCATGAAGATATTTGTGGAGGCCATTTTGCACCAATAGCTACTGCACATAAAAAAAATAAGGGATGGTTATTATTGGCCAACAATTTTCAAAGATTCATATGTAGAAATAATAAAATGTGTATCTTGTCAAAAATTTCCAAAGATGAAAAGAGTCGTGATTCCTTTACAACCTATATATGTTGAGGATCCCTTTTCACAATGGAGACATGATGTTGTTGGACCAATAAACCCAAAATCAAGTAAAGGCCATTTATATATCCTTACTGCTACATATTATTTCACGAAATGGAAAGAAGCAATAGCGTTAAACAAGGCTAATTCAAAAGAACTTATAAACTTCCTTAAGGATAATATTTATCAAGGTTTAGAGCCCCTGAGAAATTTGTCATAGATAATGGATCAATTTTCATTGGATCAAAATTTACAAAGTTTTGTGGAGAGTTTGGCATTTTAATGGGACAATCATCCAACTATTATCCTCAAGGAAATGGCTTGGTCGAATCCACAAACAAAACTTTAGTTCAAATACTCAAAAAGACCATTGATCAAAATTAGAAGAATTGGCATTTGAAATTAACTAATGCATTATGGATGAGCAGGTTGACACCAAAGGATAGTACTGGAACATCTCCATATAATCCGGTTTATGGGAAAGAGGTAAGGATCCCCATCGGTCTAGAAACAAATGCTTTGACATATGCAAAAAATATTGAATATTTGGAAGAGGTCTCACAGTTACAGAAAAGGTATGTTAGGGACCTAACCCGCACATAAGTAGAACAATATATTTGGATGTAATAAAGGTCAATATTAATAAGGCCTTGCAATAAAGTAGAATAAGTCGAATGTAAGAAGACCTAATAGAAGCTTCCGCTTCTAGAAGGATCTTCCTCTAGATGGTTCTTTTGATAGACATATTTAGTATAAATAGGAGTCGAGGGTATGAGAACCCTAGCTCTGCTCGATTGGAGGTTGCCCCCTCGAAGAGGCCTGTGAACATTGCTCTCAGTAATCGAAGTGCTCTTTCTGGTGTTATTTTGTTATCATTTAAGTATTATTGTGGTGTTATTCTGGTTATATTGTTTCTTATCTGCCATTTCTAGCATTTTATTTATGTTATGCATACTTTTTATATCTCAAATATTACAAGTGGTATCAGAGCACTTTCCTCGACATAAATTGTGGGTTAAATTTTTTTTCAAGGTAGAGACGTATTTCAGTGTCTTTAAGCCACAGAGATCTGTCGTTACGTGCATAAACCCACAGTTGAGGGATTCATACATGAAGGAAATACAAGTGGTACTTAAGCGCACCTCTAATGGCCACCCTTGTAACCCCTGTTGGTACCCCTTCAAGTGGTAGCGCATCAGACAACACCTATGTACGGATCAGCCTATATTACCTGAAGCCCTCTTTAGATAAACCGATTTGCCGCCTAACTGCTATACTTCCACCGAGAACAACACTCGAGAAGATACTCTCTGGTACCTGGGTAGTCGGGTAGTATGGCTAAGGCACAGTCTAGCCTCCTTAGTTGGTGCCTTGAAATATTAAGCCGAGCACTACTTTTGGACCCCGCACGTATATCAGAGAGCTATAACACAGGGAAAACCCTTGTTTGTAGAACCCTTGGGGACGGAAAGAAAAAAAATTAAAACAGACAAGATCTATTGTCACACAATTGTGTTCGGGTTGCCAAATAACTACACATTTCTTCCTAGTTAAGCATTTGGGAATTCCATCACTGCAGTATTCTTCAGACCGGAGTATAACTCCACAGGTGTAAAAAAAAAATGAGTCTAGAAATTTTTGCACCACTATTTGAGACCTATTCCATTGGATTTATCTCTTCGCACTTATCACATTCATACATATCATTTTTCGACAAAAGTTTTGACCCCACCCACCCCATTTCAGTTCCTTGGTCATCATGGCCCATACCCATAGCCAAGACTTGGAAGCTCACTTCAATACCTTGCAATCTAATTTCATAGAGACCCAACAAGAAGTGAGATAGCTCAGTGTTAATTTTGCTGCCATCAATACAACCATGCAGTCCTCCATCGTTGCCTCAATCAAGGAATGCAAACAAGACATGACTACTCATCTTGAATCTGTCGTTTCAATGATCTGCACCAAGTTGCATATCCCTACAGATAACCCTTTATCTAACCCACCTCCACATACTGAAGCTGAAACTTCCTCTCATTCCCATAATTTTCAACCCCGTCACTTTCAACGTGACCTACGCCTTCCACGGGTGGATGTGACCAAATTTGATGGCTCGGATCCCACTGGTTGGGTAACCCAAATGAAACATTATTTCTCTTTATACGGCATTACAGATGACTTGGCCAAACACTGGTATGGTGTTCTCCATCTAGATCAAGAACATTGTCAATGGTGGCAATGGAGAAAAACTTCTCATCAAGGGTATATTGCTTGGACACACTTCATGGTAGAGATTTATGAACGCTTTGACACTGACACCAACCATTTAGGTTGTTTGAAAAAGTTGAAACAATCTAGAACAGTGGAAGACTTTATAGATGCTTTTGAGTGCCTGGATTTTCGGACAAAGGGCATGTCTGATGCCTTTTTCCGAGAATGTTTTATCAATGGCCTCAAGGATGAGATTTGTGCCCATGTCCTCATGGCTCAGACTCAGATTTGGGTGGAGGCTACTAAAATAGATAAATAAGCACAACAAGTTGTATCTTCTCAAAACTGGAAACCCTCCTTTATCCCTCGCACTAAACCAATAAATCCCACTACTCCCTCTGCTCCACTAAAGATCCAAAAATTGACCAGGGCTGAAATGGTTGAACGACAACTCAAAGGCCTTTGTTATAATTGTGATGACAAATATTTTCTAGGCCACAAGTGTAAGGAACAAAATACTTTTATGGCCATCTCGGAGGATATTTCAGAAGAAGATGTTGAAACTCCCCTTGTGTCTGGGTCACCTGAAACCACTGACATAACCCCTCCCTCAGACCCTCTCGAAGTAGAACCGGTCATTTCCCTAAATGCTCTCACTGGCTTCTCTACTCCCCAAACCCTCGAGCTAATCGGTTATATCAATCATAGGAAGGTCATCATTCTTATTGATAGTGGAAGCACCCATAATTTTATTCATCACTGCATTGCTCAAGAAACTCATTGCTATATCCATGCAGTCAATAATTTCCAAATTATGATTTTTGATGGTGGCTCCCTGAAATGTGGAGGGCATTGTGAAAATGTGCATCTCCAAATTGGTGACTACCACCTGGAATCTCATATGTTTTCTATCGACATGGGCGGTTGTGACATTGTGTTGGGTGCAGACTGGCTAAGGACTTTGGGTCCCATTCTCATGGATTTTAAGGAATTAACCATGCAATTCAACCAGGAGGGCCAACAATATAAGTTCCAAGGAATCACCTTTGGATCACCTAAGATCATTAGTTCCCATCGCATGGAAAAGCTGCTCAAAAAAGGTCATTCTGGCGTTATTTCCCAACTCCATGCCATACAAGCAACAGAGACACCCTCAGTGCCGCAAGACCTCCAATCCATCCTCTCTAAACATCCAGTGGTCTTTTCCACTCCCCATGGACTCTCTCCTTCCCGTGGCATTCATGATCAGTCCATTTCCCTTGTACCAGGAAGCCTTCCTCCCAATATCTATCTGTATCGTCACCCCTTTTCCCAAAAAAATGAAATTGAGAAAATGGTTCAGGAACTCCTTAACACATGCGTTATCCACCCTAGTATCATCCCCTACTCTTCTCATGTGGTCATGGTCCTAAAGAAATAAGGTTCTTGGCGAATGTGTCCAAACTTTCATGCCCTCAACAAACTTACCATTAAAGACAAATTTCCCATTCATGTCATTGATGACCTATTGGATGAATTGAGTGGCACCCAGTTATTTACTAAAATTGATCTTTGTTTTGGTGACCACCAGATACATATGAAAGAGGCAGACATTCCTAAGATTGCTTTTCGAACTCATGAGGGCCACTATGAATTTTTGGTCATGCCCTTTGTCTTGTGTAATGCCCCCTCCACCTTCCAAAGCCTCATGAATCATGTCTTTCATCCTTTTCTCTGTCATTTTGTCTTAGTTTCTTTGATGATATCCTCATCTATAGAAAAACATGGACATACCATCTTTCTCATGTGGATCGAGTTCTCCATCTACTCTCTCAGTACCAACTTTTCCTGAAACGGTCTAAATGTGCTTTTGGTGCTTCAGAAGTCGAGTACTTGGGTCATCTAGTTGACAAGGACAGTGTCAGGGTGGATCCTAAAAAGATTGAAGCTATGAAAGACTGGCCTCACCCAAAGACTCTCAAAATCTTGTGTTTGCGTGGATTTTTGGGCTTAACAGGTTATTATCGCAAGTTTGTTAAGAATTATGGAAAGATTCCAGCACCTCTCACTGCACTCCTAAAAAATAACTCTTTCACTTGAACTCCAGCAACTGCTCAAACTTTTCAAACCTTGAATATGGCCATGTGCACCACACCAGTCCTATCGCTTCCTGATTTCACAAAGACCTTTGTCCTGGAATGTGATGCTTCAGGGAAAGGAATTGGTGTTGTCCTTATGCAAGAGGGTCGGCCTTTGGCCTTTACCAGCAAGCAACTATCTAAACGAAATCTGGGAAAATCAATCTATGAAAATGAAATGTTGGCTATTATGCATGTCTTGATTTGTGTCGCCCTTATCTATTGGGGCAATGCTTCCAAATTAAGACAGACCATCAAAGCCTCAAGTATTTTCTAGAACAACACATTTCCTCCACAGAGCAACAAAAATGGGTGACTAAGTTCTTTGGATATGATTATGATATCATTTACAAGAAAGGCAAAGACAATGTGGTTGCGGATGCACTTTCTCGAAAATATGAAGATGAAGGATCCCTTTTTTCTCTCTCCTTCATTGTACCAGATTGGCTCCAAGCCGTTCGCCAAGAATGGCTACATGATCCCAAAAGTTCGCATCTGATACAAAAATTGCAATCCAATGCTCCAGATTCCCCAGGGTACTCTTGCCTCCATGATGAGATTCAATACAAAGTTCGTTTGTATTTAAGTAAACAATCAAAACTTAAATCCACAGTACTTTCTGAGCTTCATGCTTCACCCACAATTGGGCACTCCGGGTTTACCAAAACCTATGACAAGGCCAAATGTTCTTTTTTCTAGGATGGTATCAAACAAGACGTTTGTAATTTTTTCACTGAATGTGATGTGTGTTAATGAAACAAGGGAGAAACAGTCAAATATCCTGGCACACTACAACCGCTTCTGATTCCACTTGTTATTTGGAGGGATATCTCTATGGATTTTATTACAAGCTTACCCAAATCAGAAAATAAATCAGTCATCATGGTGGTTGTTGATCGCCTTTCCAAGTATGCTCATTTACGTTCTCTTCAACACCCATTTACAACATCCATTGTGGCTCAACTTTTCGTGGATCAGGTCTTCAAGCTTCATGGCATGCTGCATTCTATTGTTTCTGATCGTGACCCAAATTTCACCAGCAATTTTTGGAAAGAACTGTTCAAGATACAAGGCACCCAATTGCATCTCAGCACAACTTATCATCCCCAGATTGATGGTCAAATTGAAGTTGTCAACAAGTGTTTGGAAACATATTTGAGGTGCTTTGTCTCAGAAAATAAAAATCAGTGGGCTCAATGGTTACCCCTAGCTGAATGTTGGTACAACACTTCATACCATACAACTACACACATGACTCTTTTTGAAGCGATATATGGACAAAATCCACCTTCGATTATCTCATACTTACTTGGTGTCTTGAAGGTCCAGGCAGTTGAAAAAATGCTTACAGTTTGAGAGTCTATTCTTTGTACCCTCAAAGAGAATTTTTTCATGGCACAGAATCGCATGACTCAACAAGCAGATCAAGGTCGCTCTGAACATCAATTTGTAGAAGGGGATCAACTGTTTCTTCGACTGCAACCTTACAAGCAAAATTCCCTCAAGGCCAAGCATTGTCAGAAGCTGGCACACAAATTTTATGGTCCTTATATTGTTATCAAGCATGTGGGATAGGTGGCCTATCAGTTATCTTTTCCCAGTCATTCTAAGCTACATCCTATTTTTCATGTTTCATGCTTCAAGAAGGTGATTAGAACTAAGTGACAAATTCAAACCAACCTTCCTGAGTTGGATGAACAAGGATCCATTTGGCTACAAACACAAGCAGTTTTGGACCAGCATGAGTGTTGCCTTCATCAAAGAACCATCAAGGAAGTGTTAGTCCAGTGGAAAGATACAACTCCAACAGATGCCACTTGGGAACCAGCTACCATTCTACAGCAATTTCCACATCTCAAGCCTTGAGGACAAGGTTTTTTTTAAGGGGAAGGACATGTTAGGGACCTAACCCGCACATAGGTAGAACAATGTATTCAAATGTAATAAATGTCAATATTAATAAGGCCTTGCAATAAAGTAGAACAAGTCGAATGTAATAAGACCTAATAGAAGCTTCCGCTTCTAGAAGGATCTTCCTCTAGATGGTTCTTTTGATAGACATATTTAGTATAAATAGGAGTCGAGGGTATGAGAACCCTAGCTTGGATATTATTGTAATAGAGCTCTTCTCGACTGGATTTTACCCCTGTAACATCCCTGCTCATCCATGTCGGGCCACGCTACGCCAGAGAACTCTTACGTTCTCTCTGCGGAACATACTGTAACATACCCAGCATCTAACTGAGCTATGCCACATAAAAAATTTGAACTGCATGCAATTAAAATACATATGCACACAGAACTCTTGCGGAAGCATATATTTATAAAAACATAGACAGACAAATACATTATGTAAATGCACGGATTCATACTAAAATTACAGTAAACATATACATGCAACATATATAGTAAATACCCATAAATTTACAGACATTTATAAACACACATAAGATAGACCCATAAATATAAGCACGTAAATAACAATGCAGCATGTAAATTTATCACTCATCTTGGCACTTATCTTGGTAATAATGTCACCAACTGCATGCAGACCTTCCACAAACCTCCCAGCCTTAGACCACACTGTTCATCACTCTCAACAGTGAGTCACCCCTGAGCTGGGACTAAAATCCACCCAGGTTAAAGGGATTCCTAACCAAGCTAAAGGCTCATGGACAATAGGAAAGACTCTGTCACAGGTTCTCACTCAACTAACATCCTACAGTCCCTCATTCCCCACATGCTTGTCCCACCTAGGAAGTGTACCCCTTCTCTGCTCAACAGTCCTTCGGCTGCCCCACTTCCTTTTCGAGCTTCAACAACAGGCCGGACATGAAGTCTCAGAGCACTGTAGTTGTAGTTCAACACCTTCAAGAATCAATCCCCAACAATTATCTCACCTAGATAATTTCTCACGGGCCTGACAACCCACTTCTTCAGTCCATCCCCCAAGATAAACAAACACACTAACACAAAAGTGGCTATGGATCCAGGTTCAAGTATTGTCATCAAGATATGAAAGATAGCTCAATGTCATGTGAATACTCATGGATGATTGACTAGATAGTAGGAGTGATGGTCAGAATGATGGATGAATTATGGAAAAGATGATAGGAAATGAACTAAGTCCCAACAATATGTATGCATGTCCCCAACTTGACACTTGTCATGTTGGGAGCTACTTTGGCCCACTTGTACCCAACTTTAGAACTTAGGATAAAATAATTATCCATACTTTATGATTTAAGAAATATTAATATAATATTCCTTTTTGGCTTGCCCCTTTCCTTAACTTAGCCCCTCCCTTTCCCTAACTAGTGGATTTTAGTCCCCCATCTCTTTTATCATGGTCGGTTTGCACGCAGCGGTGTATTTTATATTAATTATGAGACATGTACAAAAATAGGTGCACTAGCCTTCAACATATAGGCTCTCCGGCCTAATCAAAGCATAAGCATCCTAGCTTATAATAACTGGCTCACTAGCCTATAAAACATAGCATATACACAAAGGTGTGTTGGCTCACAATCACACACACTTAAGATGTTGTGCACGGTATCCTGGAATGTGCACACTTCATCATTGCACTGTGCAATACATGCACGCACTATGCCATGAAATGTGTATACAAAATGATATCAAAACAACTCATCAACTTAAGTACATTTTCATCTATATTACAATTGGGTGCAGCCTATGGATATTACAATCCCCTCCCCTTATTAATGCATTGTCCTCAGTGCATCATGTACCCATATACAACGAAATCTCAAAAATCCTCAAAAAGATGTGGGTATTCTACTCGGATTGCATCCTCATTCTCCCAAGTAGTGTCCTCAGGACCGTACCAGGTCCATTGGACCTTTACAAGCCCTATGGCTCGATTCCGGAGCTGTTTGATTTTTCTTTCCAGAATGTGCATCGGATGCACTTGAAAAGCGCCTTCTTGCTCCACCTGGATCACATTCCAATCAATAACATGATTAGCATCAGGTATATATTTATTTAGCAATGATACATGGAATACATTATGAATAGACATAGATGCAGGCAATGCAATCATATAAGCAATTGGACCAATCCTCTCTAGGATTTCAAATGGCCCACAATAGCGAGCTGCCAACTTTGAACAGTTTCTCAATTTCAGGGAACTTTTGTTGGCCTTCACTTTCAAAAATATATGGTCACCCACTTTAAATTCCTTGTGAGTTCTGCCCTTATCAGCATAGCTTTTCTTCTTGTCCTGGGCAGCCTTTAAATTTTGTTTTATTTTTATCATTTTCTCCTCTATTTCCCTGAGCAAATCTGGCCCAACCACTGCCCTATCTGTGGTGTTATCCCAGCTTACTAGTGTGTTTCACTTTCTTCCATAAAGTGACTCAAATTGGCTCATCTTTAGAGATGTTTGGTGCCCATTGTTATAAGAAAACTCTACCAAGTGTAGGTAGTCTTCCCACTTTGATGGTTTATCCATCACATACATTCTTAACATGTCTTCAATCACTTGATTCACCCTCTCCGTTTGTCCATCTGATTTTGGATGATAGGCTGTACTAAAATTCAAATTTGTGTTAAATCCATTAAATAATCCTTTCCAAAATTTTGAGGTAAATTTTGGATCTCTGTCAGACACAATTGTCTTTGGTATGCCATGTAATATGGCAATTTCTTTCATATAAACATCAACAATGTTCACTGCCTTGTGAGTGATTTTAACTGGAATAAAATGGGCAGCTTTAGTAAGCTTATCCACCACTACCATGATAGAATCATGTTGCTTGTTTGTTCTGGGCAGTTTGGTGATGAAATCCATTGTTACAACTTCCCATTTCCACTTAGGAATGGGTAATGGTTGTATCAAACCAGTTGAGTGTCTATGCTCAGCCTTTACCTTTTTACATTCCAAACATCTAACAATAAAATCAACAACTTCTTTCTTCATGCCTGGCCAATAATATTGGCTCTTGACAGCTGCAACCGTTTTCTGATATCCTGGGTGCCCAGCATAAGGCACATTATGCATTTCTCTCAATATCATATTTTTCAATTCATTATAATTTGGTACATAAACTATGCCCCTGTACATGAGAATTTCATCATTATTTAGCTTGTATTCCTCAATTTTCTGCTGCAAAATACCTTGTTGTAATTTTGTCACTAATTCCTTGTAATGCAAATCTAATTTGGAAGCCTCTGTAATTTTGTCTTTCAAATCTGATTGGTAAATGCTAATGGTTGTAGCATGCATTTCATGCACTCTTCTGTTGAGTGCATCATCCACTTTGTTCTCTTTCCCTTTGATATGCTTTATATCAAAGTCATATTCACTTAGAAATTCTAACCATCTGGTTTGCCTAGAATTTAGAGTTGGCTGATAAAATAAATATTTCAGACCATTATGGTATGTGCTTAGCTCAAACCTCTTCCCCATGAGGTAGTGTCTCCATTTCCTCAAGGCATGCACTATGGCTGCCAAATCCAAATCATGAATGGCATAGTGTCTTTCATGCTCCTTTAACTTACTTGATTCATAACATATAACAAACCCATTTTGACTGAGGACTCCACCAATTCCCTCTTTACATGCAGCTGTGCATACAATGAAGTCTTCATTTGGATCTGCAATCCTTAGTATTGGAGCACTTGTTAGTAATTGTTTCAAGTGTTGGAAACTCTTTTCACAATCCAATGTCCACTGAAACTTCACACATTTTCTCTGCAAGGAAGTGATTGGGTGTGAAATCTTTGATAATCCTTCAATAAATCTCCTGTAGTAGCCTACAAGGCCCATGAATGATCTGAACTTTGTCACATTCTTTGGCACTGACCATTCTCTAATGGCTTCTATCTTCTCAGGATCCACTACTATCCCATCCTTTGAAATGATGTGCCCCAAATAATGAATTTGTTTTTGATAAAATGAGCACTTGCTCAATTTGGCATACAATTGATGCTCCCTTAATACTTTCAACACCATCCTCAAATGATTCTCATGCTCTTCTTTTGAATTGGAATGTATAAGAATGTCATCCAAAAAAACAATGACAAACTTGTCTAAATATTCTCGAAAAACACCATTCATTAAGCACATGAAAACAGCTAGTGCATTTGACAACCCAAATGGCACCACTGTGAACTCATAATAACCATACCTTGTTATGAAGGCGATCTTGCTGATATCTTCCTCCTTAATACTTACCTGATGGTATCCTAACCTGAGATCTATCTTTGAAAATATCTTTGCATCCTTCAATTGATCAAAAAGATCATCAATCCTTGGCAGAGGATACTTGTTCTTAATAGTCACTTTATTCAATTGTCTAAAATCAATGCACAATCTTAAAGTTCCATCTTTCTTCTTCATGAACAAGACTGGGGCACCCCAAGGTGACACACTTAGGCATAGATACCCCTTCTTCGGAAGTTCTTCAAGCTGCATTTGCAACTCCTTCAGCTCTGGTGTACTCATTCTGTAAGGAGTCTTTGACACTAGCGTTGCTCCAGCCATTAGATTTATAGAGAAATCAATATCTCTCTTGGGGGGTAGCCCTGGTACCTCCTTGAACACATCTTCAAATTATTACAAGACTGCATGATATTCCAAATTTGGCACCTTGTCTCTAGGTGTCTCTTCCATATGTGCTGCAAATATTTGACACCCTTTCTTGTAACATTTCTTCAGCTCCAATGCTGAAATTTCTCTTATGGTTACTGCCCTGGGAATTCCCTTCACTCTCCTTAGTTTCCCTTCCTCATCCAAGAAAGTAAATGTTTTGTTATGACAGTCTAGGAGAGCATGATGTTGGTCCAACCAATCCATCCCAATTAGACATTCATAGGAACCTAAAGGTAAGATGTTCAAATCTGCCTTGGTGTTCAGTCCATTCATGTCCATAAGACATGACTCAACCATATCATTGACTTTTATTTTGGCTCCGGTAGGCAGCTGCACCAACCAATGTTTTCCATGCTTGCTTCTTGCAAAATTCAAACTTTCCACCATCTTAGGATCTATATAACTATGACTAGCTCTTGAATCAATTAAAATAACAATGGTTTGGTTGTTGATCATACCTTCCACCTCAATCATATGTGACTGATATTCTTCTTTCTTGTTGTCTAGGGATGCATAGATCCTTGGTACATTTATTCCCATATCCTCCATTGTTTCATCTTGTTGTACATTGTGAACAGTTCTCCCTTTTTCACCTCTGTGAGGACAATCTCTGTACATGTGATCTCCTTTACAACCCCAACATTGAATAGGTGGTTGCCTTAACCTTTGACCCCCTGTTTCAATCGTTCTGGGATCTCTAGGATCTTGTTGTCCCTGTGGATTATTTCTAAAGAATGGTGGCTTAGATCCCTTCTTCCTCTGATCCATCTTGAATTTCTTTTTGTCTTCCCAAGCTTTTTGGAA
Source organism: Picea engelmannii (assembly GCA_009831015.1). Classification (NCBI taxonomy): domain Eukaryota; kingdom Viridiplantae; phylum Streptophyta; class Pinopsida; order Pinales; family Pinaceae; genus Picea; species Picea engelmannii. Next base: position 20,408 of record ML789039.1, on the reverse strand, counting down.
AGTTGGCCTTGCTTTCTGCTGATCATATGGGCATTTAGCTCGCCTTATGGTCTCTTCCCATGTCTTGGGATAATCATACTATATTTTTTCACTGATGAATGATGGTAATCCACTCAAATACCTTTGAATCTTAATTGTCTCATCCTTGATGAAAGATACATACTTCAGAAGTTCTAGAAACATTCTCTCATATTCATCAATGGTCATACTCCCCAGCTTGAGTTCAAAGAACTCTTTCATTTTCTTGTCATAGTATCTTTTAGTCAAGTATTTCTTCTCAAAATACTTCTTGAATTCCCTCCAAGTGACACTTTTCTCTTTAATGTGTTGCACCTGCACAAGTTGATACCACCACATGGATGTCTTTCCCTTCAGTTGATAGATATCAATTCTACCTTCTGCATGAGAAGAATAGTTATGCAATTGAAAGTACTTTCGCATGCCCAACAACCATGTTTCTACATCTTCATCCTTCTTGTTCTCACCATCAAATGCAGGAGGTTTGATTTTGTTCATTTCTCCCCGTAGCTCATCCACCCCATACTTATTATTCCTTCTAACAGAGGATGGAATTGATTTGTTTCCTGCTCTCTTATTTGAATTCCTTGGGGAGTGATGGTGATGTCTACTAACACTTCTTTATTTTCTTTTCTCATCAGAAGGCGTGTGACTTCCAGATTTGCTTGAGCCACTCTCCTTGTCCAATTTCTTTTCTATTATGTTCAAGCTCTCCAATAATTTCATGTTGAATTCATCCTACTGCTCCTTGGATCTCATAAGCCTTTCATTATCAACTTTATGAATTTGGACATCCCTCTGCAAATTCTTAATGGTCTCTACCATATTCACGTTTTCATCCCTTATTTCTCCATGCCCATTGGAGTTTGTTCCTTCAATGCCCAAATGGACATCCATTCCTTTGATTTCATCTTCTTGGCTATAAGTCCCCTGTGTCTCTTCCATTACTCTAGACTCTTTGTTGATTCTAATATGATCTAGTTGTTGTTAACTCTGCAAAATGTGCAGCCAACAAAACTTTCTCAGGCTAACTGTTTCAACAATTCATGAAAATTATGAACCATTTTGGTCCAATAATATATCAAAAATATTTCTTCTGATTTCCTGAAACATTGAATGCCTTGATACATTTTATGGGTGAATAATTATTCTTTTTTACAAGACCTTTCCAACGCCTTCTCACATGCTCAATTCCGAGTCTGGAGAAGAAAGTTATGGTCATTTGAAATTTTCCCATTAGTTTTTCTGTTCACACTTCAACTTGGCGCAATTATGCACTGTAATTATGCATTTTTTCACCTACTCCATTGAAATTTTTGTATGAGATCAATTGGGTTTCTGCATAAACATATTATGGACATTTTATCCAAGTTTCACCTTATTCTGGGTTCTGGGCTGCTAGTTACAGCCTGCTGAAGTTCTAGGCCAATTTGTGTTTTTGGTCTGGAATGCTATAGGTAACTTATTTTCCATTTTAAACATCTTTAACATGCCCAGAAATTTAATTCAGATCTGGGAATGTATTCTATGGTTCCATAGCTTTCCATTGACTGCTCCTTTGCCTCAATCGGATTCCAGAGTAGAAAGTTATGGCTTTTGGAAGTTAATTGGATCTTAAAATTTACCCTCCATTGTTTAGGATGTAACTTTCTCATAAAAGCTTTGTTTGATGAACAGTTTACACCATTAGAAATATCTATCCGAGCTCTTTTATTTGAGCTATAGCTTTGTCTCGTGGTTTTTGAGTTGCTAAAAACGCTCTTAAGGCCTTCAAAAACGTGTTGCAAAAAGATGACGTTCAAATGATATAAAACGTCGTAGAAATTCGTTGATTTTCTGCTATTGTTCGCCCTCCAAACGACTTCACATGCACAAATTTTAACCTGTACACCCATATTTACCATGTGCAGCAACAACACAAAGTAAATCGTGCTTCGTGCATTTTAAAACCATTGTGTATCACTTCTTTGTCGTGCCAATAACTTGCGCGCAGTATTTTTGTGTCGCACGCCAATATCCACCGCGCGCAGTTTTGGTTCTTTCTCAATTACATGTTGCACATAGTTTTTGTATCGCACGTTGTTATTCCGCACACATTTTACTCTGAACGCTTCACCATGCCATAGTTTAGTATGCCCCACCGTGCACCAATACTCTGCACGCACATTTAGTAAAACTATCCTGTGACCACTTATACTCTTAATATGCTCTGTCAATACTGTGCACACCACGTGCACCATTTTATTGTGTGTATGCACCGCGCACACCTTTTATGCATACGCACACCTTGCAATGCTAAATATAGCGCGCGCATCCACACACCAACATTTTTCCACACAGCGCCAAAATTTAGCGCGCGCACCAGCACGCCAACATTTTTCCACGCGGTGCCCAAATTTAGCACGCACACCAGCACGCCAACATTTGTCTTCGTGGTACCCAAATTTAGCACGCCAACATTTTTCTATGCGATACCCAAATTTAGCACGCCAACATTTTTCCGCGTGGTGCCAAAATTTAGCGCACACACCAGCACGCCAACATTTGTCTGCGTGGTACCTAAATCTAGTGCGCACACTAGCACACCAACATTTGTCTGCGTAGTACCCAAATTTAGCGTGCACACTAGCACGCCAACATTTTTCTGCGTGGTACTCAATTTTCACATATCATAATCCTTTTATTGCGCATCCTGCATTTTTAGTGCGCTCATCTGCGCACATTCATTTTTATTCGCATCAATTTCCTCATGAATTCTGCTGCAGAAATTGGGGCTTTTTCCTAACTTTTTCCCCAATTTACCATAGACATTCTGCAACCATGAAATTCTTTCAATTTCACCCTGACAACACCAATTCAACCTCTGCAAACAACAAATCATTGTGGGTTGACATTTCTAGAACAAATTTCCCCAAAATCAATTCACGAATTGAGAATTTTATTTATTAATCTCACTCCAACTGTCATGGCTTCACTGTAACTTCAAATTCGACCAATTCTAGGTTTGGATTTGCTAGAACAGATATTAAATAAGGAATATCTCACCACATGGCCGAATTTCTCAATTTTTGTACCATATTGTAGTTGGACGCTCTACAACTCGAAATTTGGCCAATTCGAAATAAATCCTTTGTGAAATTTCGCTTCAACTCAACTTGTTCGGCCCATCTAAGCTCAGTGTTGAAAATTGAAGCTCTGATACCATATTGTAACGTCCCTGGCCATCCATGTTGGGCCATGCTACGCTAGAGAACTCTTACGTTCTCTTTGTGGAACATACTGTAACATACCCAGCATCTAATTGAGTTATGCCACATAAATTTTTCGAACTGCATGCAATTAAAATACATATGCACACAGAACTCTTGCGGAAGCATATATATATATAAAAACATAGATAGAAAAATACGTTATCTAAATGCACGGATTCATACTAAAATGATAGTAAACATATACATGCAACATATACAGGAAATACCCATAAATTTATAGACAATTATAAACACACATAAGATAAACCCATAAATATAAGCATGTAAATAATAATGTGGCATGTAAATTTATCACCCAGATTGGCACTTATCTTGGTAATATTGTCACCAACTATGTGCAAACCTTCCGCAAACCTCCCAGCCTTAGACCACATTGTTCGTCACTCTCGACAGTGAGTCACCCCCGAGTTGGGACTAAACTCCACTCAGGTAAAGGGATTCTTAACCAGGCTAAAGGCTCATGGACAACAGGAAAGACTCCATCACAGGTGCTCACTCAACTAATAGCTACAATCCCTCATTCCCCACATGCATGTCCCACCCAGGAAGTGTGCCCCTTCTCTGCTCAAGAGTCCTTCAGCTGCCCCACTTCCTTTCCGGGCTTCAGCAACAAGTCGGATAGGAAGTCTCAGAGCATTGTAGCTGTAGATCAGCACCTTCAAGAATCAATCCCCAACAATTCTCTCACCCAGAGAATTTCTCATGGGCTTGACAACCCGCTTCTTCAGTCCAACCCCCAAGCTAACCAGATACACCAACACAAAAATGGCTATGGATCCAGGTTCAGGTACTGTCATCAAGATACGAAAGATATCTCAATGGTGTGTGAATACTTATGGATGATTGACTAGATAGTAGGAATGATGGTCAAAATGATGGATGAATGATGGAAAAGATGATAGGAAATTAACTAAGTCCCAACAATATGTAAGCATGTCCCCAACTTGACACTTGTCATGTTGGGAGCTACTTTGGCCCACTTGTACCCAACTTTAGAACTTAGGATATAATAATTATCCATACTTTATGATTTAAGAAATATTAATGTAATATTCATTTTTGGCTTAAGCTCCCTAGCTTAGCCCCTTTCCTTAACTTATCCCCTCCATTTCCCTAACTAGTAGAGTGTATTCCCCCATCTCTTTTATCGTGGTCGGTCTGCGCACAGTGATGTATTTTATATTAATTATGAGACATGTACAAAAATAGGCACACTGACCTTTAACATCTAGGCTCTCCAGCCTAATCAAAACATAAGCATCATATCTTATACTAACTGGCTCACCAACCTATAAAACATAGCATATACACAAAGGCTCGTTGGCCTCACAATCACACACACTTAAGATGTTGCGCGCCGTATCCTGGAATGTGCACACTTCATCATTGCACTGCGCAGTACATGCGTGCACATGCCATGAAATGTGTATACAAAATGATATCAAAACAGCTCACCAACTTAAGTACATTTTCATCTACATTAGAATTGGGTGCGGCCTAGGGATATTACAGCCCCCTCGAAGAGGCCTGTGAACATTGCTCTCGGTAATTGAAGTGCTCTTTCTGGTGTTATTCTGATATCATTTCAGCATTATTGTGGTGTTATTCTGGTTATATTGTTGCTTATCTTCCATTTCTAGCATTTTATTTATGTTATGCATACTTTTTATATCTGGAATATTACAAGGTATAATCAACTCATCAAACCGGAGGAACAACGAAATGAAGCATTACATAAAATGAATCAGAAACAACAAAGTGTCAAAATATATTTTGATCAAAGTGCAACAGTAAAAAAAATTAGAAAGGGAAATCAATATTACTCTAGAATAAAGCTAAAGAGAACCCCTCAATGCATACGAAGTTCGAGGCATTATGGATTGGTCCTTATATCATTGAAAAAAAATTAAGATATAATTCTTACATGCTCAAAGACATGAAAAGGACAACCTTGATGTTGTCGTTGAATGGGAAACATCTTAAAAGTTTCTTCTCTTGATATTTATTTTTACTGGTTGTACATAATTTAATTTCTTTGTTTTATATATTCTTATCTTCGTAACTCCATAGCCCGATAGAGAAGGCGTTTGGTCTTAGATTTTGGATTCTTAGCAACCCACAAGGGGTTACTATCCTGCAATTGGAGCTAGTTGTTGATCTTAAATTTCTTCCATAACATTTTTTTTTCTATCCCAATGTACCATACTTAGAAACTTTTCTCTCAAAGTATTGATTTCACCTTCAGAGCGGTGGAATCGCAAGAGATCAAATCTATTTTCATTTTTGTTAAGTATTTCTTTGTCCATCGATTTCCATAATTAGAATTAATTGCGGAAGCGGAGATCTCTTAAAATTTATTGCCCCACCTGTCTCTTCGCCCGTCGTGTTAATTCTTACACTTAGTTGTTTTTTTAGTTTTACCGTGGAAGCGAAGTTTCCAATTTTCCTTTTAAAACATGATCATTCCTTCGTCCGTCGATAATTGGTACTTAGAAAAAATTTCAATATTCCTCACTATAACCTCAGAAGCGGAGATTAGATTTTTCAAATTTGTAATATTCATTCTTCTGCTCCACCAAAATCTTTTTCCCGTGTCACGGTAATCAAAGAAATATTTAATGCATGGCTCGTGCGAACTTAATATATCAGGACCGTTATTAATATAGCATGTTCTTCGATATTAATCTCAGAATTTTGAATTTAATTCATCCAACTTCTCCCTTGAAACAAAAGCTCCAATATTAACTTGAATAGGGAAAATATTATTCCATAATCATTGACGTCCTTTGCATGTTACGATAATCACAAAAGAAGATGTTGAAAATAAGAGAAAGCTTATGCTGTGACACGTTGGACACATTTGCACGAGAAAATTCAGAAAATCACTAGTCTAAACTTTACAGGAAAGATTCTTCATTACCAACTAAAGAAATGAATGGTGATATCGTATGGAGGTTTGGGATAGTCTGAGCAGGTTGTGTTCCAGAAGTATTTGACACAAAGGACTCAGTGATATGGTGTACTGACAACTTCAAGAAAGATCAAAGGATTATCAAAATGAATGGGAGTTTGTCAATTTCTTTGGGGCCACCTACTTTCAATCAGATGCTTAAATTGTTGAAGCCAACAACAATATTTAAAGTTGAAGCCAAGAATTTTATCAAAGCTAAAAATGGCGGCAGAGATATATTGCCACAGTGCCTGGAGGATCCCTCAACAATGGCAGAAGACTTATCTTTAATATAGGTTAGTCAGCTCAAGAAACCCTACAAAGAAATTGCCTTGTTCTTAGCTAGAATTCTCAAATTGAAATCCACTCATGTTATTCCCAGGTTGGCTCTGTATATCTTGTATTACTTTGTTCAAGGAAAAAGGGTTTTTTATTGGTCAAGGATTATATCCACATAAATAACATCTCAATTGTCAAACTTTAAGAAAGACAAAAGGTTTTATATGTATGGGTATTTAGTTTTTGCTATCATTGATAGCCATGAATTTCAAGGGCTCCATGTTTCAAAGCAATTTGATCTCATAACAGAGTTGAAAAGAAAGGAAGAAAAATTGTCTTCTCAAGCCAGGGTAAAGCAACTTAAATCATGTTGGATTAAGAAAATAAAAACTTTAAATGAATTGTTGGAAGAATGTAATGAAGTAATTTATAAAAGGGAGACTTTGTATCAAAAAATGACTGAAATTGATTTAGTTGGAAACATCGGAGAAGTACAGGACCCTCATTTAATTCTAAACTCTACATTTCCTACAAGGGAGAAATTCTAAGAACACGTGGAAATACTCAAAATCTTGTTCGCGAAAAAAATCAATGTTGTAAAAGAATATAATGAAAATCAAATTGATAATTGGTTGGTTAGTTACTCAAACAAAAATGAGTGTATTGAAATTTCATTACATCAAATATAATTTGATTTAAGGGAGCTCGAAGGTACTTTGTTTGATATAAGGATTAGACAAGAGATTAATGTTGCCCAAATGAAATAACATAGGATGTTGCTTTAGAGAAAAACCAAAAAAATGATCCCTCAACAAAATTTAAATGGCATAAAATATAGGAGTTCCTGAGAAATGGACGAGGAACCTCAAGAATCACATTTACTGGAAATAAATAAATTGCAAAAAATAACAGCAACTCTCACATCCATCATAGTTTTAGATATTTTTTATCACGTTCGAAAATAAAAGGAATATGGTCCAACACATAAGAGAACTTTGAAATAATATTTCTTATGAATATCAAAAAAATAATTTGATGAGTCGACTTCAAATATCTTATACTCAAAATCAAATTTATAAAACACCCTCAAAATGAACCCTGAAATAGTTCTCTAGGATTTCTCAAAATAATAAAGTTTTTTACAGTTTCAATGATTTAAAGGCGTTTGTCTGTAAATGGACTGGGATTGGGGCTCCCATGGACTATAAAAATATATACAAGAAAAATGAAGGAGAAGATGTGGATCCAGGATAGATCACAAACACCAAGATATGGATAGAAGATAAAAGGAAGTTATCAGAATTCGGTTATACTTTTCTATCGAAAGAATAAATACAAGTGGATGAATATTGAAAAGGAAAGAAGGGACGTGATCAATATGGACTTACTGTGATGGAATCTCTCTCCTATTATTTGTTTCTCACTGTGTCTTTTATATTATTCCTTGTTGTGGTTGGTCAATTGGTTTCGGCAGTTCCCAACTGATCTTCTTCGCTTATTTTTAACAAGGCATGTTTTAACCACTCTTCGATATAATCCTTCATTGGGGTAGAATTAATCTCTTATCTAATCCTTATATCAAACAAAGTTCTTTCCAACTCCCTTAAATGAAATGATATTTGATGTAATGAACTTTCAATATACTCATTTTTGTTTGAGTAACTAACCAACCAACTAGCAATTTCATCTTCATTATATTATTTTATACCATAACTTTTCCGCAGACAAGCTTTTGAGTATTTCCACCTGTTCCTTGAATTTCTCCCTTGTAATAAATGTAGAGTTTAGAATTAAATGAGGGTCATGTACTTCTCCAGTGTTTCGAGCTAAATCAATTTCAGTCAATTTTTTATACAAAGTCTCCCTTTTAGAAATTACTTCATTACATTCTTCCAACAGTTCTTTTAAAGTTTTTATTTTCTTAATCCAACATGCTTTAAGTTGCTTTACCTTGGCTTGAGAAGGCAAATTTTATTCCTTTCTTTTCAACTCTATCATGTTCATGACCTTCAGAATAAAAGTAGTGACGGCATCCTTTTAAAATCCTTCTTCATTCTCATAATCATCCTGGAGATAATATTTGAAATTTTGCAATTTTGAACCAAAAGTCATAATATTATTATTGATATCCCAAGCTTCAAGGACAAGAGACATCCTTTGTTTGATGTTTTCCTCAACGAATTTTCTTACTGCAATAAGTAAATTGGGTGTTCCTCTCCACTTAGAATTGGATTCAGGCAGGCCGTCAGGATTCATCCATGGTTGGACAGAAGCAAGTGGTCTTAAAAAGATTGGAGATGGCATCAAAGTATTTTCCGTTTCTTTGAATTTATTTTTTAATCTTTCATTTGTCGCTTCCATTTTGTTAATTGATATATCTAGGGAATTTCCAGTAGTTGTATGGATTTTTGAATGTTTGGATGATGAAACCCCTTTTAAATCCATTGTTGAATCTTTTACCCTTTTTCCTCTTGAATTTACACTTTCAAACACTAGATTTTGTAATTCCTTATCAAATGATGCATTGTAGAGGGTTAATGGCTATTCTTCATAAAAAGTGGTTTCTTGGATAAGAAGCTCCTTTTTTGGTAGAATTATTTGTTCTTCTTCTCATAATTCAATGTTTTCTATGTCAGCATCAAGGTCCATGTTTTGCAAAAGCATATCATCCTCAGGTATGCATTGCTCTGTATCTTCTTGTTTTTTATGCCTCTTCCTCTTAAAATTTGGTAGTTTGTGAGTTGATTCAATAGTATTTTTACCATGAGTAGGATCATCGTTGCCCCCTAAATTATTGATTGAAAAATTTTGTTTGTCTTGGACAATGTTCTGGGTATGTCATTTTAGAGTTCCATCTCTTTGAGGTGAACTTTGAGATTTGGAACATTTTTCACCTGTGACCTTCCATGTTGTTTATATGCCTCATTTTTGCTTATAACAATTTCAAGATCCTGAATTGATTTTCCTTGAGAATTATTTTCTTCGTTCTCCTCCTCCTCATATATGTATGTATTAATATATGAATCACTAAAACCAGTGGAAATTATATGATTCATAAAAACTTGTTGTGGATTAAACCCTTTCACATAGTCAGCCACCTTTAGCATATAAGTCTCAAATTGAATGGCTAATTCATCAATCTTCGAGGCATTCTTAACCACAATCTTACCGACCTTACATGGTAATTGAATAAACTATTTTTTCTTTCTTTGAGCAAAGAAATTCACCCAGAATTTGTATTGTCTACAAATCTATTGTGAACATTTTATTAGACACATAAAATGGGAGATAAGTGGGTGCAACATGGGAACAATAGATTCTGATAATGTTGTAATCTTCATAGTATTCAACTATTCCCCTCTGTTGTAATGTCGCTTCTAATGACAATCTTGAAGTACTTTCCCCAAAAATTAATTTTTTGAAAGAAAGGAAAGAGTTGTAAACTTCATAGAAGTGGTACATTTCTCTTTGCTTCCATAGATTTTGATAACAAGTATAAACCGGTTATGTCATGAGATCAACTTGCTTTGAAAGATGAAGCCCTTAAAATTCATGGCTATCAATGATAGTGAAAACTAAATACCCAAACATATAAAACATGTTGTTTTTCTTAAAGTTCGAAAATTGAGATGTTATTTTTGTGGATATAATCCTTGAACAATCAAAAAACCTTTTTCCTTTAACAAAGTAATACAATATATAGAGAGCCAACCTAGGAATAGTAGCAGTGGATTCCAACCCGATAATTCTATCTAAGAACTAGGAAATTTCTTTGTAGCTTTTCTTCAGGTAACTAACTTGTATTAAAGATAAGTTTTCTGGCATTGTTGAGCGATCCTCTAGGCATTGTGGCAATATATCTCTGCCACCATTTTTAGCTTTGATAAAATTCTTGGCTTCCTCGATTTTAAAAATTACAGTTGGCTTCGGAAATTTAAGCATCTGATTGAAAGTAGGTGGCCCCAAAGAAATCGGTGAATGCCCATTCATTTTGATAATCCTTTCATCTTTCTCAAAGTTATTAGTACACCATATCACTAATTCCTTTGTGTCAAATAATTCTAAAACATAGCCTGATTGGACTATCCCAAACATCCATACGATATCAACATTTATTTCTTCAGTTGGTAATGAAGAATATTTCTTATAAACTTTAGACTAGTGATTTTCTAAATTTTCTCGTGCAAATGTCTTCAGTGTGTCACTGCAGAAGCTTTCTCTTCTTTTCTCCATCTTCTTTTGTGATTATCGTAACATGCAAAGGACTTCAATGATTATGGAATAATATTTTCCCTCTTCAATTTAATATTGGAGCTTTTGTTTCGAGGAAGAAGTGGGATGAATTAAATTCAAAATTATGAGGTTAATATCGAAGAACATGTTATATTAATAATGGTTCTGATATATTAACTTCGCACGATCCATGCATTAAATATTTATTTGATTACCGTGACACGGGAAAAATCTTTCGGCGGAGTGGAAGAATGAATATTTCAAATTTGAAAAATCTAATCTTTGATTCTGAGGTTATAGTGAGGAATCTTGAAAAAAATTCTAAGTATCAATTATCGACGAACGAAGGAATGATCATGTTTTAAAAGGAAACGTGGAAACTACGCTTTTGTGGTAAAACTTAAAAAATAACTAAGTGTAAGAAATAACACTGTGGGAGGAGAGACGGGTGGGGAAATAATATTTTAAGAGGTCTTCGCTTCCGTGATTAAAGAATGGGACTAAGTGTTGAAATCGGTGAACGGATAAATACTTAAAAAAAATGAAAAGAGATTTCACCTCTTGCAATTCTGTCACTCCAAAGGTGAAATAAGTACTTTGTGATTTGACATTTTTCTAAGTATGGTACATTGGGATAGAACAAGAGATGTTATGGAAGAAATTTAAGATCAACAACTGGCTCTGACTGTGGAATAGTTACTCCTTGTGGGTTGCTAAGAATCTAGAATCTAAAGACCAGATGCCTTCTCTATCAGGCTATGGAGTCAAGAAGATAAGAATATACAAAACAAAGAAATTAAATTATGTACAACCAAAAAAAAGAAAGATCAAGAGAAGAAACTTTTAAGATATTACCCATTCACTGACAACATTAAGTTTGCCCCTTTCATGTCTTTGAGCATGTAAGAATTATATCACAAAAAAAATATAATGATATAAGGACCACTGCATAATGCCTCAAAAATCATATGCATTGAGGGTTTCTCTTCATCATTATTCCAGAGTAACACTAATTTCCCTTTTTGAAATTTTTTTACTGTTGCACTTTGATCAAAATATCTTTTGACACTTTGTTTTTTCTGATTCATTTTATGTAATGCTTCATTTTGATGTTCCTCCAGTTTTATGAGTTGATTATACCTTTTCTGTAATGGTGAGACCTCTTCCAAATCTTCAATATTCGTTGCATATGTCAAAGAAATTATTTCTAGACTGATGGGTATCCTTGCCTCTTTCCCATACACCAGATTATATGGAGATGTCCCAGTACTGTCCTTTGGCGTCAACCTACTCGCCCATATTGCATTAGTTAATTTCAAATGCCAATTCTTTTGATTTTGATCAATGGTATTTTTGAGTATTTGAACTAAATCTTTGCTTGTGGATTCGGCCAAGCCATTTCCTTGAGGATAATAGTTGGATGATTTCACCCATTAAAATGCCAAACTCTCCAAAAAAACTTTGTAAATTTTGATTGAATGAAAATTGATCCATTATCTGTGATAAATTTCTCAGGGACTCCAAACCTTGATAAAATATTATTCGTAAGGAAGTTTATAAGTTCTTCTGAAATAGCCTTCTTTAACATTATTGCTTCTTTCCATTTCGTGAAATAATATGTAGTAGTAAGAATATATAAATGGCCTTTACTTGATTTTGGGTTTATTGGTCCAACAACATCAAGTCCCCATTGTGCAAAGGGCTCTTCAACAGATATAGGTCGTAAAGGCATTGCATCGCTTTGCATATTCCCTGGAATGTTTTTACAAGATACACATTTTCTTATTTATGCATATGAATCTTTGAAAATTGTTGGCCAATAATAACCAACCCTTATTATTTTATGTGTGGTAGTTGTTGGTGCAAAATGGCCTCCACAAATCCCTTCATGAAATTCTTTAATCAATTATTTAGATTTTGTCTCATCTACACATCTTAACAACATTCTATCAAAATTTCTTCGAAACAAAACTTAATAAATTACTACATATTGAGTCTATTTCATTTTCAGACTCCTTTCTTTTGGTGACATTCCATTTGGAAATTTCCCTGATTTCAAGTAAAAAATAATATCTTTATACCAATCAGACTTTGATGTTGATCCTCTTGTTGTAATTGACACACAACCATCTAATGAATCATTTCAAACAATAAGCTTACAAATTTCATGTCCCTTAATTACATGTAATGGTTTGATATCAATGTCATACTCTTGGATTTTTGCAAGCCAATTAACCCATTTTCCTTCTCTTAGTTGTTGATTAAGGAGCATTCTTACTAGAGTAGAAGCAACATATGATATGACATGAGATGTTAAAACATAAGTCTTGAAGTGAGCTATTGTATTTACTAATGAAAGTGTCATCTTTACTATATCTGAATATTTTAATTCGTAATCATGCATGGTTTTGCACTTGAAGCTTATAGGGAGTTGTTATCATTTATTATTTCTATGTGTTAAAATTGAGGCAATAGTTTCTTCTAAAGCAAAAGAGTATATGATGAAATATTTATTAAAATGTGGACATATTAATACTGGAGCAGTTGAGATGGCATGTTTGATGTTATTGAAGGCCCTTTGAATATCATCAATCCACTCAAATCTCTGATCTTTTTTTAGCAACAAATTTATCGGTTTTACTATTGTTGCATAGTCTAGCACAAATCTTCCCACAAAATTAATTTTACCGAAAAAATATTGGACTCCCTTTTTTGACGTTGGTGGATTCAATTCATTGATTGCTTTTATTCTTTCAGGATCAATATAAATCCCTTCCTTGCTAACTATATCTCCCAATAGTTTTCCTTCAGAAACAGCGAATAAACACTTCTTGGAATTTAAAGATATTCCAAATTTTCTACATCTTTCAAAAACTTCTCTTAAATGATCAATGTGCTTTTCTCTTATTTTGGAATATACAGTAAGTTCATCCTGGTAGTCAACAATAAATTTACCAATCAAATCTTGGAAAGCATGATCCATGGCCCTCTAGCAAGTTGCTCCAACATTCTTTAATCCAAAAGGCATTTGAACATACACATATGTATCCCATGGTTTTATGAATCCAATTTTTAATCTATCCTCCTCTGCAAAAAGAACTTGATTGTAACCTTATTTACATATTTATGAGAACTCTCAGTACCAATATTTATTTTTTGGGTTTGTTGTATTTTTCGTACAGATTCTTCTTCTTTCAGTTTCTTGGTCTAATCATTTTGAGAAAACAAAGATTCAGACTTAATACAATTTTTTGGAATTGATTGCATGTTTTCTTCAACTTCAACTAAATTGGAAAAAAATTCATTCAACTCTTCATCATTCTCAAATAATTGAAGGTATTCCTGGTTGTTAGGAATAGAGGGCCTGAAAAATAGTTTTACCTGAAAGGTGTTCCTATCTTGCAAATCATTTGGATTGAACAATGATGCAGCAACTATCAAAGAATCTTCCTTTTCATTCCTTTCTCTTGGGATGAAAGATAAATTAAACGAACTGAATGATTACATCGGATCATTTACTCTTTTAGCATACATTTTTAGCCTTTCTTTCTTGATTTTGTATTTTTGTATAACATGGTTTATAACTAGCTCAAAATCACCAGTTATAATTAAATTCTCAATTTTCATTTCCAAAGCTAAGATCATCCCTTGGATCAGTGCCTCATGTTCAACTTCATTGTTTGTGCAAGAAAATTCTAGCTTGATAGCATGTGGATGTATAATTTTAACAGAGCTCTTAAATATAACTCCAATACCATTCTCGGAACCTGAACATGTGCCATCAAAAGACGTTATCCAAAATCCGTTGAATGAATTTTCCTCCTAATTTTCTAAGATATCATCATGTTCATGGTCCAGCACAACATAACTCCCCATGCTGACATCGACATAGCCTTGCATCAATGCATTGTCTTTCTTATTGAAAGAGAAATGTTTCCTTGGTTCACGTAGAACTCTTATCATTGTTTCATCCTAATTTGGTAACATCATGCAACTCCTGTCATTCGTGATGTACCCCTCTATCATTGCAGACCAATACCTTCCGAATACTATTCCATAAGTTGGAGGAAGATCAACAACTATAATTGTGAAAACAGTTGTAATATGTGGAGCAACAGTAATCCAAGCATAGAAATCATAGATTTCTCCATATGCAGGAACTTTTCTCGAGTCTATGGCATAAATGATTTCATTGGTTTCATAATATTTCGTGCAACCCAACCCCAATGCTTCCATGATTGATAATGGCATGATGTTATTTGTAGCTCATGTATCAACCATGCAATTATGAAGATTAACATCATGATTTTCTATTGAGAGATAGAAAGGTGGGAACTTACCTTTCATTCTATTTAAATTCTTATGTTGTTGCCTTGAACCAGATGCAACAGCTTCCATTCTATGAATTGGTTCATCTAAAAATTTAAGAATACTTTGCCTCTGTTGGGGAATTTTGACAACTTTCATAAATGGAAAAGTAATTCTCAATTTTGAAAGATCATCTATTATATTGTATTTCATCTACGGATAATTCTTTGATTGATTCACAATCAACTACTACTTATTGTTTTCTATTCCACTTGGCCTCACTTTTTCTCTTTCTTTATCCACATTTTCTTTTTCTTTTTCCAAATTATTCTTTGTTTTTGTTTTATTTGCTTGTGCTCTTGTCTGCACAACATTATCTTGTGAGATATTTTTTTCTTCATTTTCTTCAAATATATACATGGATGACTCGCACTTATCCGTCTGTATAGATTCAATAATTTCTTCTTGAATATAATCATCCTCTTGTTTAAAATCTTGATCTTAAAAAGCATCTTCTAGTATTACAGCATTTGGAATCATTTCTCTTGGTGCTCTCTATCTATATTCATCAGTGGTACCATCAACTTTGGTCCTTTGTTATTGAATTGGATTTCTTTTTTTCTCAGACATTCTTGGATTAGAAATAAAATTTTCATTTCTCCTCAATCTTGTTATTTCGTTTTGCATTTGTTGGATGGTTCGATTCATCAAAGCTATATCCATTCTTTGTCTAGTTTCTTTTGTTGTAGTAGGATCATATTTTATATTTTGGATAGTTCCTTTGAAAAAACCTCCTCCAACTCCTTGATTTTCAGTATGACATGTTTTCTTATCTTCATTTCTCCTTGAGCTTGAAGCTTGTTGATTTGAAATGGTCAAATTGTCCATTTTTCTTTAGACTATTCCAAGGATGATGTCAGGGTCAGCGCTTGTTTCCAACATAATCTCTTTCATTTTTGTATCCTTTTCCATTGCTTCATGTAAAGTTTCAATTTGGGAAGCTCTAATTGCCAACTTTACATTAGAAGGCATCGCATTCTTATAACACCCAAGTATCACAAGGGAATTAGGATTTTGTTGCTCTGGAATTTTATTTAATGTCTTATAAAATCTTAGAATGAAATCTCAATTTTTTTCATTCTTTTTCAAACATATTTGAGTCAATTGTGTGAGAATAGTATGATATGCCATTGGGGGAGCATACATATTCAAAAACATAGTTTCAATATCACCAAATGATCCAATTGATCTTGTAGGTAAGGATGTATACCATTTGTATGCTTGACCAGTCAATGTTTGGAGAAACAATCTCACCATTACATCATCATATTCTATTAGGTGAAAATCACACATGTCCAAAAATAAATCCATATGTCTTTTAGGATTTATTTCTCCATCCCCTGAGAATATTGGCAATGTTCCTTGCGAGAGAGTTGGAAGTTGATTTTATTCTCCTTGAAGGTTAAGAGGGAAATCTCTAACCCTTCTTCTTGGATTTCTTCTTTCACTCCTTTATTCATGTCTTTCTTCATGTATTTATTGATGTCATTTTTCATGTATTTCTTTATATTTTTCATTTCTATCACCCATGATTGATGTTGGAATACTAAGGGGGAGTGAATCAGTATGAGCACTTTATTATCACTTTTAACCACAATATGTAATCATTAACATCATCAGCAGTATATCATGAACATATCATGAGCAGTATAAATCAACAAAGCATAATATACATCCACAGAAACACAGTACACCAAAATTTACATGGAAACCCAAATGGGAGAAAACCATACAATGTTTTTCTTATATATATCAAAATAATACATTCATTGGAAGCATCAACTTCCCAATTATCTATCTATAATTGGAAGAAATATATGACCCCCTATTTACAGACTCTGACCTAAAGGAAGTTACAACTCCCTTAATTCTCTAGCTCCAACCAAAAGGAGGCTACAACCTCCTCATTCTCAGGCTCCAACCTGAAGGAAGATCCAACTCCCTGAGTTCTCTGGAACCAACCAGAAGGAGGCTACAACCCCCTTTCCTTTCCCTATCATGTCACCCTGAAATATAAGTGTATACCAATTGTCACTACCATAATCATTGCCACTATCACTACCATTGTCTCATCAGCATGTAACCTGTCACATCAACATGTCACCATCATTGTACCATAAACATGTAAATGTCACTGTACCATCAACCTGTAACTATCACTGTGCCATCAACATATAACTGTCACTATACCATCAACCCCTGTTATACCAAAACCTGTACCATATCATCCATCAGTTGTGTACCAAAATGTGCATCAATGTATAAACCATACCATAATCAAATCATGTACCATGTACCAGAACATCAATCACATATAGAACTAGTACCATATACCATATCATCAATTATTTATAGACTTGTACCATATCATCAATGAAGAGCCTCATAGAACCAAAGAATGTGCCTCATGCATATGCCACAATATACTAAGTGTATACCTCAACCATACATCCACATCTCAAAGTTGAAACATAACATTCATATCATAACTAGACACAAGAATATACCTATGTCAACCATGTAGCCAAGATGTACCTCAATCATGTGTCAAACCAAACATAACTCAAGCATGTATCATACCATAACCAAATACAAAAAGCACATAAGCATATTTGTACCTTTGTAGTTGACCTAATACACAATAGATCTTACATGTAGGCTTACTTATGAATTTAGCGACCTAGTACTAGCAGTATCCAATCTTTTCATGAGCTTTTTACAGATACGCGACTTCCTTTTCTACTACCCACAGATATCCATGATTTTCACCACTACAGCTCGCATACATTCGCGCTCTTCTATCCTATAACCTGCAGATACTTCAGAATCTAGGGTTACTCAGTTTTGTTGCAACTCTGAGACTTTCACCTTCGACCTTACTTCAAAACTTCAGACTTTCTACCTCAGACTCAACCTCATATTCGCCAATATACCAAAATTTATTCACAAGATAGATAATCAATAGAGATGTGTGTGAATGTGCTTATGAAAGACTCATTTAGGGGTATTTATTCTTTTTCTAAGTAAATTTTTTCCTTACTTTAGGGGTTTATTGTTACAACCACTTAACCCTTTCATTAATTGACTTTTGTAACCATCTAGGGGCTTCGTAACCCATCTTTGGGGCTTCCAACTTCATGACCTCTTAAATCCTCAACTGTGAGGAACTACATGGCGTACCACCTATCACCGGAAATAGAACAACAAGGACTATCCATCTATGGTTGTGTTACCTGCATTTACATTATCCTTCATGTCCTTATTCCTCCAACAATTTTGGGATTTCATGACCGAACCTCTGGGGATTCTTGTAGACTTATTCAAAGTGTCTTCCCGTGAAGTCCATGCTTAGAGATACGCCATAAGGATACTACTTTGGAGATTTATCTAAATACACCCATCACTTATGTTAACATCAATGAAAACCACTACTTGTTGACATCAATGACAACCCATTGTACAAAAATCTCCCCCTTTTCCATTGATGGAAACACTAATGGCATGGGAACACTCATGCTCCTGCTCATGCTCCCCTTGTGACCATTTATCCCCATGTCTTCATGCACCTATTATTTCTCTATATTTCCATTCCTTTTTTGTCTCTCTCTCCCCCCCTTTGACATCAATGGCAAAGGGTAATTCTCATTGGGGATGCTTCCCCTGTTTACAAGCCTCTTCATGGTGCTTCCTCGTGTAAATCTTTGATGTATATGAAAATCATTCAAAAGATTATTTATTTGTATTCTTCATGTATTCTACTTCTCTCCCCATTTGTAACTGTGTATGATTCCATGTGGATCACTATGAGGCAGAAACTACTCCAAGTTTCTATCGAAGATACTCAAAAGTATCTCTCATAAGAGGTTTGGTGAAGATATTTGCAATCTGCTCTTTTGTCCCAATGTACTCTATCTTGATGTTCTTCTATGTAGCATGTTCCCGCAGAAAGTGATACTTGATCAGAATGTGTTTCTTCTTGGAATGCACCACTAGATTATTGGAGATACTAATGGCACTGGTGTTATCACAGAGTATTGAAATGGGCTCATCATACTTCACTTGTATATCCTATAAGGTTTGCTTCATCCAGAGAACCTGAGTGCAACATGTTGTTGTTGTGATATATTATTCTTCTGCTGTGGACAAATATATCGATGATTGTTTCTTTCTCAACCATGATACCAAACACTCACCCAAGTATAAATTTTCTCCACTTGTACTTATTCTATCATCAATGATGCCTGCCCAATATCCATCTGTGTAGGCAACCAAGGATAGATCATTCCCTTTTGGATACCATAATCCAAAATATTTTGTTTCCTTAAGATATCTGAGTATTCTTTTTACTGACATGACATGTGTTTCTTTTGGTGTTGCTTGAAATATCGCAACATATCCAACTGCTTGCATCACATATAGTATTGACACTATCACGTAGAGTAAGCTTCCAATCATCGATATGTAGATTCTCTGATATGCATCCTTAGAATCATCATCGTTTATTAGATTGCAACTGATTTGCATAGGAGTACTCACAGGATTGCAATCTTTCATTCCAAATTTCTTTAGCATTTCTTTGATATACTTGGTCTAAGAGATGGAAATACCTTTATCACATTGACATATATGTAATCCTAAGAATAAATTCAACTCACCAAGCAAAGACATTTCTAACTCATTCTGCATATCTTTGGAAAACTTATGACTCATCCTGTCATCTACATAAACTTCAATTATCAATATAATGTATCGATCCACTTTTATGTAGAGATTGGTGTCTACATTTCCCTTCTTGAATCCTTGTTTTGTAGATACATGTCCAATCTTGAATACCATGCTCTGGGAGTTTGCTTGATTCCATACAATGCCTTCTTCATTCTGCAAACATAATCATCCCTTTCTGACAATAGAAATCCTTCTAGTTGTTCAATGTAGACCTCTTCTTCTAATTATCCATTGAGAAAAGATGACTTAAAATACATCTGATATACCTTAATTATTTTGGAACATGCATAGGCTAAGATCAATCTAATTTGCTTCCATCTTGGAAACTGGTGCAAAGGTCTCTTCAAAATATATACCTTCAATCTGAGCGTATCCTTTACATACTAGCCTTGCTTTGTTTTTGGTTACATGTCCATCCTCATTCAATTTGTTTCAGAAAACCCATTGTGTATCGATCACGTTCTTGTTCTTCGGTCTTGGAACCAGTTCCCATGTGTCATTCTTCTCTATCTGATCCAATTCTTCATCTATAGCCTTGATCTAGTGTTCATATTTTCTAGCCT